>OY856411.1:1097090510-1097690510 GCA_963693085.1 Alisma plantago-aquatica
TAATAAATAGTATCACAACATCGAGTGTAATCAAAGGACTTTTTTATTTTAGTATTTTTTAGCATTGACCATATGCTTATTATATCCCCAATTCCCTTCTTATAGATCCAGAGTTGTGTTACCCTTCATCTATTACATGCTCTTTGAGGAAGGACTTCTCTTTAATGGTTTTCTACTTGGAGCTTCAGTTCCTTGTTTTGCTCATGCATGGTCCTTGCTGAAGTTATCTTTCACACCCAAATTTTTTTGGGAAGTCAAAAGAGATGTGCGGGAGTGGGCTAATGATGCAGTGTAACCTATCCTTCTCAAGGTCACTCAACCATGAGTGCTATTGTAATAATAGTGTTACTCAACCTTAGGTCCCGTTATAAGTTCAGATGGTATAGGAGATTTCCCTTAAAAGACAAGGGGCTTGATATTTTGGTTTCCAGATTTTATTACCATACGCGATATATCTCCATTCTTGAGTGCAACAATACATCATCAGACAAAACCCTTTAACATCTTATTTGGCATGACTTTCACGTCTTTTTTTATCTCTTGGTCTTTTATTCTTGCTCACAAGGCTTAGGGTAGATATGATTTTTAAGGATGTGTGGTCCGCTAAGACTCTTTTATCCCTAGCGGGGATTTGAGCACAAGAAGGGGTAAATGTTTCTTTTGCAAGATGTATGCACTTTCCAACTTGTACTACTAGGCTCGAGTGATCGATCAAGAGTGTACCAAACAAAGTCCTCCTTAATTCTAAGACTCACTCTGGGGATAGGAACCACTCTCTTGTGGTTTGAAGTGTCTTGAGATAAAGATGGCATAAACTCAAAATCAAACAACAACTTGTTAAATTGATTTATTGCCCAAATCAGTCCCTCTAGCAATGATTATGCCAAGGAGTAGATTGAAGGTAAAAAGTTCAAAATTTGGGAGTGCGAACAACATCCCCACCAAATTGGATTAAATTTTTTCGATAGGTAAAAGCATTATCCTTCATTTCAACATAAATTCCTAATTATTGTTCAAATTTTTAAAATTTGAAGGTAGAAAAACTATATGTGCAAATATGATGTAAATGTAGAATTGATAGGGAATTAGAACATATATAGGGACTACAGACTAGGGTAGCACCTCCCTTGTCCATGTACACCCCCAAACTTATCATGCACTCTATCCCAAAGTGTCAAAGAATGAGGTTGCATGTAACAAATGAGGTTTAGTAGTCTTCTTTGTGTCCCTTGTGTAACTAAATTTTGACTCGAACCCCCTCAGCGATAGAGCTTACATCCAATTCAGGCAGTGGAAACCACATTCATTGAACCAGTGAAGCTGTTGAGGTATTCTATGATAGAATTGTGATTTCTTGAAGTCTTTCCTTGGGGTGAACTAATATACCCTGCCATGTTCCTAGATGAGCTTGATAATTCCTTCTGAACAAGACTTGACTTTTCCCCTAGATATGATCTATGAATTTTTCATGTTTGTATACTTGTTTGGTACATAAGCAACGTCACATATGTTATACATGATTGCTTTTTTTGCCTTAATGTTGACTGCCAAGAGCTTCCAGTGGTTGTCATGTAGGAGTGGAAGGAAGATGAAGTCCATGAGATAGTTTTGTAGGCACTTAATTAGTCTCTCTTTCTCTCCTATAATCTTATTGTGATGGATGTACTTCTATAGTAGATAATATGTCATGTGCGCGTTCTGCACACCATCCCCAAGAAGGGATCAATAAGTTGTCATCACACTTACTGACATGTACCCATATGATTTTAACGTATCATGGAGGTTGTTTTTCAAGATGCAAATTCTATCCCTCTCAAAGAAAACATCCTATAAATTATCATCTTCCTTGAGTTTGTCCATTACCATGTCCAAGTCTTCTTGTGATAGACTAATACATGACCACCTATCAAAGTTAGAGAAAGTAGCTCCGGTAGTCCCAACAGGTCCCCCAGGCCTTGATTCTAATAAGTGATGTCTTTGGGTTGATCTAGGATGACTTCATCATCTATCCCCCTCCTCTAAATGGTCTACTGCAATGGGATGTTCTGCCGTTGTGCTTATGACCACTTGTATTTCAAAAAGCATTGTTGGAGGTGTTGATTCTGTATTTTCTTTTGTCTGCTAGTTTTTTTTCTTAGCTTGACTACTACTCTACTGCTGTATGCTTGGGTGGATAATTCTTCGCTTTATTTTTCTACGTGGCATTCCAACCATTTTTCCATGCTAAAGCTCTCTCTTTCTCAGTGGGGTTCGCCCAAAGTTCCTTTTTGACCTACCTCCATGATTGTAATTCAAGAAGGGGAATGCCTATGTAAGAGTTTTATATGGAACACCCAAAGGCATCATTGGATAATTAAAGAAATGTCATCCATAGATGACCTCCATTACACATATGCCACGTAGACCGTGTAGGTCCTCTTAGAATAGGTTCTCAAATGGGACCCCTTTGGTAATAGCCTCCATGAGTCTTATCACCATAAAGGCATAGTCCCACATAACCTGCCTCCTCTTGTGGGACTTCTGTGTTTATCGTGAAGGTCTTCCAATTTCTTTTATTCCATTTACTTGCCCCTTTAATAGATAGTTCTACACGTATAGGGATTTTTTTGAAACTTTTGTCCCTCCACCTAGTGGAAAACCATTGCATTGCATTTAAGCTCTCAGATACAACAATTCTAGACCACCATGTGTATTTTGTATATGTCTGCCACTTTCAACAACCAATGATCCTTAATCTTGAATGGCAATGTGATGAACTTTGTTTATTGTCTATTCTCATCTTCCTGTAGTTTGAGGAATGACTTTGACGTCTCTTTTCTATGAAAAAGGCAGTTGGTGAGGGTAGAAATGTTGGGAAGTATGTAATCAAATAAGGCAACAGAAATACACATTTAACTGTTATATTCCCTTTAGAGCATAGATCGCATCAACAACTATGTAATGAGAATGACAGTTGCAAGGTATATACTTGGTCCTGGAGAAAGTGCAACGACTATCCCTTTCTGTAGCATGATCCTTTCTTCAAGTCCTGCCTAAACGGATTCAGCAATGGCCTCCTAGTTGATCACCATATATATCGATTGATTTTTTCCTCCTAGTGGGTGGCAATGACCTCCTTGCCTCTGTAGTATTCCACATAGAGAACTGGGAACTCTTATTGTTTTAGATGAATAGATAAGAAGGAGTTGTCCCTTCTTATTGACGTGCTAGCATCAACTTGCTCTACCAATTGTCTCTCTCTTTCTATCCCTCCCTTTGATAGGTACGACTTACTTTAGGAAAATATGAAAATAGAATAGTTAGAAAAAAATAAAAATTTAACTACTATATTCCCCTTTAGACAGTAGATGTGCCAACAACTATATAATGGGAAGGATGATTTAGAGGATACACCTAGTCCTGGAGCAAGTCCAATGGTAATCTCCTCTTTATAGTATGTGCCTTTCTTCAAGTCACACTCAGAAGGTGTTTGCAACAACTCCTGGTTGATCACCATAGACAACAACTTGACGTTGTCCTCCTAGCAATAGGAAATAGCCTCCTCACCTCTATAGTAGTCCACACAAACCACCGAGAACTCCTATTATTCTAGATGAACAGACTAGAAGGAGGTGTCCCCTTCTAGTTGGTGTACTAGCACCAACTTGCTCTCCCACAATTTTTCTCCCTTGCTATCCCTCACTTTATCAAGTAGGACTTGCTCGGGTTCTCTCAGTTACCACATACAGAGAAGACAACAATTGTCAGATCAACTGCCATTGTGTCTAGGAAGACCCCAATACCCCTCTATTTATAGAAGGGTTAGAGTCGGGGTTCCCAGTCTATGTGGGAGTAGAAGGGTACATGATTTCATGAACTTTCACATCCTATGAGCGGAGAAACGATCAGTTGGCATGTGAGTCGATCACTTCAACCCTTTAACCGGTCATTTCTTCATGTTTCCCAATTGGAATTGTATTAGAAATTAATATCCAATTAATGTATAACATGAAGTCAACACTAATCCTTGATCTAATTGAATTGATCCATGAACATGGTGGTTCATCATATGAACCGGTCGTTTGGGACCTTGAGCCGATCGATTCATTCAATGAACATGTCGATTCATGCCTTGGTTCAACCAATATTCAACCAATGCAATTTCTAGTCAACCTAACACCTTAAGGGACCGGTTCAACACTCAAACCAATTAGTTCAGAGTTTCGTCAGTAAATTGTTGTTTAAATTGAATACCTAAACACTTTAGCAATCAAGTTAAACATCATTCATTAACAAACTCCTATTCCAAGTGTATCTTATGTGTGTGACCCTAGAGGTTCCAAGATACATTGGTAGTGAATGTCCATAACTAGTTTATGACATCACAAATAATAAGCAGTATCTAGCAACACATCATTGCTAACCAAGTAATTGGAAAGTTGGAGAACAACTTCAACCTACAATCTATGTTTGGTGTTATAGAGTCTGTATAGTTCCTTTGTCACTGATATCCAAATTGAACTCAAGGCATGGAATTGTCATCCTCTTCAACATTCAATCTCTATTCCTTGAACTAGAGTAGTCTACCTGAGATCTATGTAAGCTCAATATCACATATTGATTCACATGTGCATGTTTATGCTTTTCCCAGTCTTACTTATCAAGTGGCCAGGATATGATACTCCTGTAGGAGGGAGAAATCCCATCTACATCACTCACAATCATCCCCACATGTCACAGTGCACCCAATCACTACCTTTATGGCAACCCTTACTCAAGGTCACAGTGGATGATGTCAAAATACACTGAATGACAGGTGATGCATGTATTGACTTTAGGTATAAGAACCACAATCACCACCAACACTATAAGCGATGATCATGACTACCAATCATGGTTTCCATGTATCACTCTTATGGTGGGTCTGTCTGATACACTATTCTGTGACTAGTATCTATGTGTTTGGTTTGATATCACATATCATGATAATGAGATTCTATCATCAACCAACACACACTCTAGTCTTATGTGTTATTGCTGTCTATCAACCTTCCACAATAACATCCAACTAGGGACATAACAAGAATGTATACACTCTTGGCATATGTATGATCTCATTGTTCAGGTCATCAACCCAAAGATACATGTCATTGAATAATATCATTCTACAGACATTTATTATGTTACATCATTATCTCAAAACTGAATAAAATAGAATAAATTGAAAGATAGACTTTATAATTAATTAAATCATTTATAAAATATGCCATTACATTCATCATATGATTCACTCTCTGGGCATACATACCAACTGACTCCCATTTGCACTTAAAGAAAATCACCCATGAACTTAATCCCAAGTGATCGAACGTGACCCTCATGCTTCTACTGTGAACGTGCTTTTGTCAAGGGGTCAACCACATTCCTCTCGATTGTTACTCTACAAATCTTCACATCTCCTCATTGTATGATCATTCATATGAGATGGAACTGCCTTTATATATTCTTGGAATGTTTATGGAATCTGGGTTCCTTAGCTTGTGCGATAACTCCATTGTTGTCACAATATATCTCAATTGCATCGCTTATGCTTGGAACCACCACAAGTTTGTAGATGAACTTCTTGATCCAAACAAAATCCTTTGTTCATTTGATACAATAATATACTTGACCTCTGTTGTAAAATCTATAACTATTTCTTGCTTGGAACTCTTTCAGTTTACAACTCCATTGTTGAGGCACACCACAAATCTAGATTGTGATCTATAATCAACTTTGTCAGTTTGGAAGCTTGCATTGGTGTAACCTTTTACCGCCAACTCTTCCTCTCCTCCATAGATCATGAATTGATCCCTAGTTCTTCTCAAGTACTTAATAATGTTCTTTACAGTTGTGTAGTGAGCATCACCTGGATCTGACTGATATATGCTTGTCATGCTTAAGGCATATGAGATATCAGGACAAGTACACAACATTGCATACATGATGGATCCAATTGCAGATGTATATGGAATTCTACTCATGCACTCCCTTTCTTCATAAGAACTAATACATTGGGATCTAGGGATGGTAACTCCATGAGTCATTGTCAGGTTTCCTCTCTTTGAGTCCTCCATGTTGAGCCTCTTCAACACTTTGTCAACGTATGTGCTTTGACTTAGTAAAAGAAGCCTTCTAGATCTATCTCTATAGATCTTGATTCCCAAGATATAGGATGATTCATCTATGTCCTTCATTAAAAATGTATTTCCCAGCTAGGTCTTTACCATCCATAAAGTAGGGATGTCATTCACCATCAATAGTATGCCATCTACATACAATATGATTACAATCATGATCCCACTAACCTTCTTGTACACGCAAGGTTCATCTTCATTTTGACTAAAGCCAAACTCTTTGACTATTTTGTCAAATCAAAGATTCAAGCTCTGAGATGCTTGATTCATTCTAGATATTGACCTTTGTATCTTACAAACTTTATTTGCATTGTTTGGATTTATAAAACCCTCAAGTTGTATCATATACACATCCTCAAGAAAATTCCCATTTAGGAATGTGGTATTAACATCCATCTGTTAGATCTTAGAGTCGTGATAAGCTACAATGGAAAGCATGATCCTGATGGACTTAACCATGGCAACTGGAGAAAAGTTTTCATCATAGTCAACACCTTGAAATTGTCTAAACCCTTTGCATCCAATTTGCCTTAGTAAGTTTGTACATTACCATCCATGTCGGTCTTCTTCTTGAAGACCCACTTGCACCCTATGGGTTTTACCCCTTCAGGTGGATCCACCAAGGTCCATAGCTTGTTGGTGTACATGGATTCCATCTTAGATCTCATTGCCTCAAGCCATATCTTAGACTCTGACCCCTTAGTAGGTTCTAGATAGGTTGTTGGCTCATCATCTATGACCAACTCACCATCTTCTTGAGTCACAATATAACAAAATCTTTCAAGTTCAAGGCTTGTCCTATTAGATCTACGACGTTCCTATGTTACTTAAGGAATTTGAGATTCCACAATGACTTGTGATTCTCCTTGTTCCTCTTGTACATCTATTGGTTCAATATTTTCTCATTGGTCTTGAACCTTTTTGAGTTCTAACTTTCCTCCCACCAATTCCTTTGGAAATAAATTCCTTTTTTAGGAATGCAACATATCTGGAAACAAACACTTTGTTGTCACATAGGGAATAAAAGTAACATCCTTTGGTTTCCATAGGATATCCAAAAAATAACATTTATCTAATTTGGGTCCAAACTTTTCAGGAAACTTCTTTCTCACATAAGATTCACAACCTCAAATCTTCATAAAAGACACATTGAGACGCTTTCGATAACATATCTCATATGGTGTCTTTTGAACCCATTTAGATGGTACATGGTTTAGCATAAACACAATAGTTTGAAGATCATAAGCCCAAAGGTAGTCAGAAGTTCAGCTAAACTCATCATTGATCACACCATATCCAGAAATGTGCGATTCCTTCTTTCGGATGCTCCATTATGCTATGGTGTTCCATGTGGAGTCCATTGTGATACAATACCACGAGCTCGCAGAAGGTACTCAAATTCTTGGCTTAAGTATTCTCCACCTCAATCAGGACAAAGTGCTTTAATACTTTTTCCAAGTTGGTTCTGTACTTCATTCATGAAATCCTTGAAATTTTCAAGGGTTTCTGACTCATATTTCATCAAATAAACATAACCATACCCACCAAAGTCATCAATGAAGGTAATGAAGTAGTAATACCCACCTCTAGCATTTGTTCTAAAAGGGCCAATAGAAAAATATGTATCAGTCCTAATAGATCACTAACCCTCTCATTGTTACCACTGAAAGGAGTCTTGGCCATCTTTCCCGACAAACAAGATTCACATGTCTATATTGATTTAAAATAAAAAGAGTCCAGATAATTTATGGACTCTAGATATGCGATTCTCATTTATGCAACCTAGACGACAATGCCAAAGATATGTTTTATTTGAGTTGTTGAATTTTATTCTTTTGGTAGTTATGTTGTAAATATATTTCTTTAGATCCAACACATAAAGATCATAAGACATTGGAGCACTGCCATAAAAGATCTCATCTTTTGAAATAGAACATCGACCATTCCTAAAATGAGATTCATATCCATCATTGTCCATACAAGATACATAAATGATGTTTCTAATTATGTTAGGTACATTATAGTAGTTCATTAACTCTATTACAAACCCCGTGGGTAGTAATAAATTATAGGTCCCAACTATAGTGGCGACAACTCTTTCTCCCCTATGACTCACAGTTTGACCTTGCCCTTTCTTAAAAGGCCTACTTCTTTTCAGATCCTGTATATTCGAATATATGTGAGATCCACATCCTGTATCTAGTACCCAAGATGAAGAAGTAGATAAATTTATCTCAATAGAATATATACTTGAAGTGGAGAACTCTATCCCCATCTTCTTCTTCCTGAATGCCTTCATGTACAAAGGATAAACTCCTGTTGTACATTTCTTTCACCTTAACTTGAGTGCTGAAGATCTGGATTTACGCTTAGCCTCAAAACACTTCATGGCCTTGATTTCATCCTTTGACTTCACTCCACTGATCATTATCATGGATTTGTCCTTCATCATTCTTGATTTGGCATTAATCATCATACCAATCAAATCTAGCAATAGTCTGGCCATGTTATTTGAGTGGTAACACTTGATAAAATGGATATATGATTCAGGCAATGATTGTAGAATCATATTCATGGCTCTTGGCTCAAAGAGAACCCTACTTCTTCTGTATGTTCCACATGTCTGATCATATTGAGCACATGGATCTCTACTGGATCTCCTTTTGTCATCTTACACTCAAAGAGAGCCTTTGAAACATTGTACCTTTCTTGCTTTGTATGATTATGGTTTACGTTCTTAAGATGTGTTCCCATCTCATGTAGTCCCATGTCTTCACAATGATCATACAACTCACAGTTCATACAACTTAGAATAAGGTGCTTTTGTCTAAGGCATCATTGGCATACTTCCACTAAGCATCCACTTCAACCCTAGGTGCATCAGGAGCAGGTATTTACGACACTGGTTTATCTAGGAAATAGAGCTTATGTGCATCATTGAGAACCATTCTCAAAGTCCATAACCAGTTGTGGAAATTTATCCCATTAATTTTTCCTTTCCTAAGGACTTATCACAATGATGATTGATTATCATTTGATTCTACAAGAGAAAATTTGCATTTTTTTCAAAACACTTTTGATTTGATTTGATTTGAGTAATATTTGAAGACATTTAATTAATTATCGCTCTCACTATTTTATTTAAATTTATAGCCCTCAGATATCAATTCGGAAGATATCAGTGTACAACCTTCTAGTGAGCCAAGATCCAAAACAATTGAATTATTACCCGGCCAACACCAGTGTCCAAAATCAATCATTAAGGTAGGCAACAATTGTCAATTTCATCTTATGCAATTCTTGGATTGATGATATGCACAATTGTTTCCTATAGTCATCAACATGATTCTAGGTTCTTAATCTCATCAAGGACACCCAGTTAAGCTTGACCCAAAAGCCAACATGATAATAATGTACCCTTCTTGGCAAGACCAATTAACTACCATCAAACTTCCACGAGATAGACAACACACCACACTTGGTATGCCCACACATAGTCGATCAAGATTTTCATGTGTGTTTCTAATAGAATGCATCTTAGACTTAATATGTTATTGAGGGGATTTGTTTTCTTTTTGGTTGGGAATTTTTTTTGGTCGGGAGGGGAGTTGTTTTCATAAATACATATACATATCCATTACAACATACTTATAGTATGTATCACATACATGCTATATCCCACAAAATAAAACATATGATAAAATATAATCAGTGGTTATGGCCATTCTATTATAATTCCTTGGAACCACAAGGAATTACCACCACCTAGGGTCTACATCTCATGTAGAAACCTATTGATGATGAAGATTTATGCTTGAACCAGTCTCAGTTGATTGTTTCAACCCTTGAACTGATCGGCTCACCTCCAGGCCGGTCGGTTGGTTGTCTCCCTGGTCATCTGGTCTCTGATCCACCATCTTATGGATCCTCTAGTCGGTCAGTTGGACTTCTCATGTTATCAGTCCTTCTCAGTCCTCCATACATTTTGCTCATCTCTGAGACTAGCGTCTCATCTTCTTCATCATAATAAGAAATTAAACTATCCTAATTCTAGTACATATTACATGATAATAGAGAAACTTTGAGTTACATTCAAGGGGAGCATAGGTAGGAGAGAATAATACTTTTACAATTGGAAGAGAAGGTAGAGGCTCAATATGTAAACCAAGATAAAATAGGAATAATCAAACACAACCACCATGCACAAATATCTTGGGTTATCGGCCATAACCATGCTACATATCCACCATTAAAATTAGCTTTTAGGGCGACACTTGAAAATTCCATATATATCATATGTAAATTAGTTTGGAATCATACTTGGTATTTAATCAGATTATGCACATTAACCACTTTAAGTATTCACACTATATGCAATAAATAAATGACAAACCAAAATTTGATCATTTCTATTAGCCCAAAATATAATAATTTGACATGGCTCTAACACCAATGTAGGGAAATATGGCAACAAAATAGGTACCAAAAAAAAGAAATTTAACTTCCATATTCCTCTTTAGACAATAGATCATGTCAACAACTATATAACATGAAGGATGGTTTTGAGTATATACGTGATCCGGGAGCAAGTTCAACGACAATCTCCTCGTCGTATTATGCACCTTTCCTCAAGTCACACTCAGATGGCATCTACAACAGCTCTTGGTTGATCACCATGGACAACAACTTGACATTGTCCTCCTAGCGACAGGCAACATTCTCCCCGCCTCTATAGTAGTCCACACGGACCACCGGGAACTCCTGTCATTCTATATGAATAGACATGAAGGAGTTGTCCCCTTCTAGTTGGTGCACTAGCACCAACTTGCTCTCCCACAATTTTTCTCCCTTGTTATCCCTCCCTTTATTGGGTAGGACTTGCACGAGTTCTCATAATTACCACAACTAGAGAAGATAAGAATTGTCAGAGTAACTGATGTTGTGTCTAGAAAGCCCCCAGTACCACTCTATTTATAGGAGGGTCATGGTCATGGTTCCCAGTCTGTGCGGGAGTCAATTTCACAAGTTTTCACATCCTACGAGAAATGAAATGACCGATTCATAGGTAAACCGGTCAGTTGACATGTGAGACATTGTTCAACCCTGAAACCAGTCATTTCATCATGTTTTCCAATCACAGTTGTATTGGCAATTTATATCCAATTAGTGCACAACATGATGTTAGCACAAATCCTTGATCCAATCGAATGGATCGATGAACCAGGTGGTTCATCATATGAACCATTAGTTTGGGATTTTGAGTCAATCGATTCATGCAGTGAACTAGTCAATTCATTCCCTGGTTCAACCAATATATAACTAATGCAATTTCCAAGAAACCCGACACTCCTATCGATTGGTTCAACACTTGAACCAATCAGTTAAGAGTCCAGTTATTCAATTGTTTTTTAAATTGAATACCTAAACATTTTAGTAATCAAGTTAAATATCATTCATGAAAAAACTCATATTCCAAATGTATCCTATGTGTGTGACCTTATAGGTTCCAAGTTACGTTGGCAGTGAATGTCCATAACTAGTTTATGGCATCACAAGCAATGAGCGGTATCTAGAAACACATCATTGATACCCAAGTAATTGGAAAGTTGGAGAACAACTTCAACCTAAAATTTGTGATTGGTGTTGCAATGTCTGTATAGTTCCTTTGTCACTGATATCCAAATTGAACTCGAGGAAAGGAATTGTCATCCTATTCAATACTCAATCTCTATTCCTTGAACTAGAGCAGACTGTTTGAGATATATGTAAGATCAATATCACATATTTACTCACATGTGCATGTCCATGCATTTCTTAGTCTCGTTTATCAAGTGGCTAGGATATCATACTCCTATAGGAGGGACTAATCCCATATACATCACTCACGATCATCCCCATGTGTCACAATGCACCCAATCATCACCTTTATGACAACCCTTATTCAAGGATACAACATATGATGTCAAAAACACCAAACTACATGTAATGAGTGTGGTGACTTCAAGTCTAAGAACCACAATCACCACCAACACTATAAAGGATGATCATGACTACCAATCTTGGTTTCCATGTATCACTCTTATAGTGGGTTTGTCAGTTATACTATTCTCTAACAAGTATCTATGTGTTTGGTCTGATATCACATATCATGACTGATGAGATTCTATCATCAACCAACACACACTCTAGTCTTATGTGTTACTGCTGTCTATCATCCTTCCATAATAACATCCAACTAGGGACATAACAAGAATGCATATATTCTTGATGTTTTTATGATCTCATTGTTCAGGTCATCAAGCCAAAGACATACTTCATTGAATAATATCATTCTTTATACATTTATTATGTTACATCATTATCTCATAACTAAGTAAAATATAATAAATTGGAATATGGCCTTTACTATTAATAAAATTATTTACAAAATATGCCATTACAATCATCATATGATTGGATCTCTAGGCATACATACCAAAAGACTCCCACTTTCACTTAGAGCCAATCACCCATGAAATTAATTCCAAGTGATCTAACATGAACTTCATGTTTCTACTTTGAAAGTGCTTTTGTCAAGGGTCAGACACATTGCTCTCGGTTCTTGCTCTGCAATCTTCACATCCTCTATGTATGATCTCTTGTATGAGACAGAACCACCTTTGTATATGCTTGGAATGTTGATGCGATCTGGTTTCCTTAGCTTGTACAATAGCTCCATTATTGTCACAATATAGCTCAATTGCATCACTAATGCTTGGAACCACCCCAAGTTCTGAGATGAACTTCTTGATCCAAACAACCTTCGTTACTGCATTCAATGCAACAATATACTTGGCCTCTATTGTAGAATATGCAACTGATTCTTGCTTGTAACTCTTCCAGCTCACAACTCCATTGTTGAGACAAAACACAAATCAAGATTGCAATTTATTATCATCTTTGTCAGTTTGGAAGCTTGCGTCAGTGTAACCTTTTACCACAAACTCTTCCTCTCCGCCTTAGATCAGGAATTGATCCTTAGTTCTTCTCAAGTACTTAAGGATGTTCTTCACGACTGTCTAGTGAACATCACCTGGATCTAACTGATATCTTCTTATCATGCTCAAGGCATATGAGACACATGGATGAGTATACAACATTGCGTACATGATGGATCCAATTGTAGATGCATATGGAATCCTACTCATGCATTCCCTTTCTTCACAAGAACTAAGAGATTGGGCTTTAGAGATGGTAACTCCATGAGTCATGGACAAGTTTCCTCTCTTTGAGTCTTCCATGTTGAACCTCTTCAACATTTTGTCAATGTATGACATAGTCCAAGAAGTCTTCTAGATCTATTTCCATAGATCTTGATTCCCAAGATATAACATGCTTCATCTAAGTCCTTCATAGAAAACATATTTCCCAGCCAAGTCTTTACCATATGTAAGTAGGGATGTCATTCCCCATAAATAGTATGTCATATACATACAATATAAGGAATACAATCATGCTCCCACTAACCTTCTTGTGCACTAAAGTCATCTTTATTTTGATTAAAGACAAACTCTTTGACTGTTTCTTCAAATTGAAGATTCCATCTATGAGATGCTTGCTTCAATCCATAGATTGACCTTTGTGGCTTACAAACTTTATTTGCATCCTTTGGGTTTATAAAACCCTCAGGTTGTGTCATGTACACATCCTTAAGAAGATTCCTATTAAGGAATGCAATTTTGACATCCATCTGCCAAATCTCATAGTCATGATAAGCAACAATGACAAGCATGCTCCTGATGGAATTAACCATGACAACTGGAGAAAAGGTTTCATCATAGCCAACACCTTGACTTTGTTTGAAACCCTTTGCATCCAGTTTACCTTTGTAAGTTTGTACATTACCATACACGTCACTCTTCTTCTTGAAGACCCACTTACACCCCATGGGTTTTATCCCTTCAGGTGGATCCACCAAGTGCATACCTTGTTGGTGTACATGCATTACATCTTAGATCTCATGACCTCGAGCCATTTCTCAGACTCTGATCCCTTAGTAGCTTCTAGATAGGTTAACTGGCTCATCATCTATGACTAACTCAATGCATTCCCAAGTCACTAAATAACCAAATATTTCAGGTTAGGTGTGCCCTATTATATCTACAAGGTTCCTATGTTACTTGAGGAATTTGAGATTCCACAATGACTTGTGTTTCTCATTCCTTTTGTACATCTAATGTTTCAATATTTTTTTGTTGGTATTGAACCTCTTTGAGTTCTACTTTCCTCCCACTAATTTCTTTAGAAATAAATTCCTTTTCTAGGAATGCAACATCTTTGGAAATAAATACTTTGTTGTCATATAGGGAATAAAAGTAATATTCTTTGGTTTCCTTAGGAAATCCAACAAAATAAAATTTATCTAGTTTGAGTCCAAGCTGTTTTGGAAACTATTTTCTCACACTAGTATAAAAATTACCTCTAGCATCGGTTAAAATGGACCTATGATGTCGGTTATAATGCAACATATAAGTGGGTGACATTGGAGTTACAGGTTTATGACGTCGGTTCTAATGGGACGCAAAAACTGATGACAGAGATCCAGCCTTGGTTGCTATGATAAATCAAACCGACACATGTATGTGTCTTATTCATCGACTAGAGAACAGATACCGACCTCATCTATCCCTAGCATTTCACATTTATAAGTGGAAAAGGTCTCTTTGTTGTCAGGTTGCAAAAGGAACCGACACCTATTCTGCAACACAATGGTCGTTTCTCCACACACACCCGACGATTAAGATATATAGTGACGATCACTTAATAGAAACTGATGACTATGACCATTCTACCAAGAACAGTTGTGTTGTACGACACAACCGTTCTAGTTTAGTCTGATTTAGTCCTATAATGTCGGTTTTACGCCCAAAACCAATGTCAAAGACCTTACACTGTCAATTTTTTAGGACAACCGATGACTAGACTTTGTTTTTTCTTCTTCTAAAAAGCAGGTCTACATACTTGATGTCTTGCTAGTTAGTAGGATGCATAACCCGTAGTTTCGAACTGCAGGTTAGCAACATCCTATGAGTTCACCTTAACAACATGCCAACAAACAACCTGCAATAACAGACACAATCCACCATTCTCATCACGTGTTCAAACATAATTCTTATTCATTCACTCATACACATGCATACTTCATTCACAGACATGATAATTCATTCACATATGCAACAACTCCATTCTTATACATGAAGAAATACAATTCTCATTGTATTCATTCATCTTCACATTCACACACGTTATATATTCATCATTCACATATGCACATATAATTTACTCACATCAAATTTTAGAAAAGTAATAAGCACCACATGTATATAGAAATAATGAGATCAAAGTTTAGAAAAGTCATTCTTGAATCCCAATTAAATTCAAAGTTGACATCCTTAATGTAGGCTTCTGTCCATTATTCTCGTATCTCATCTAGTTGTTCATTCGTATAGGGATTTTGTATCTCATCTAGCTTTTCTATTGTATAGAAGTATTTTGTTTTAAACACATACAAAGATAATAATGTATATAATTCAAAAGTTTGATATTTTCATATTATCTAATTAAATTATATACTTATGATGGTCAAGGCTATATATATAGATTACATTTTCTATGTAGTTGATGTCTAGTATCTCATATCTGACAATCATGCCCATATATCACATCACATAGTATCCTCATAACCAACCATTGTCTTATACATGACACTCTAAATTTTAACACACAAACCGTTAACAAGTAAAGTAAGAATAGTTGGCAAAAATATGCATTTATTTCAGAAAAGTACCTCAACATTCTTCCAAACTATCACTTTCTTTTTTTATTCCACCTACATTAATATAAAACATTAAATTGCATTAGTAAATAGTCATGTAATAATATATGTTAACAGATGTAAATATAAAGATCTACTCATGTGAATAATACATTTTTCAATTCGTGTCCCCCATCGTCTACTTCGTCACCCCTAGGATCTAGATAATACATAAGTAGCATCACGGGGACAATAACCAATAACATCCAATGGTTATTCCTGAGTGAAAAGAAGGCAAACATAATAAAACTCAAAATCCACAATAAAATGTAATTCTTAATTCAACATTATAAGCAAAGTAAGTAAACTTATGCAACATTGTATGGAGCTAACATCATACTCTTTTCCACTTTACCAAAATATTTAAATGCGGTAGAGAAATATTGGGTAACAAATGTAGGGTCTTTAATTACACAGTAAATAATGATGGAACTAGAAATCCCACATGGGGTTGTGTAAACTCTGTACAAATCCTATATAAGTGGCTGAAAAACATATATCACATATGCATTAATATATAATAAAATAGATCAACATATATAAAATGATGTATTTAGCTATATAATATCTCACCATATCCAAAGTTCTATCACATATATATTCAACCAAGCATAATTAAACATCTCTAATGAAAGATCTAGAGGGGGTGTGAATAAAGCTTTTGGTACTTTAAAATTCAATTGAAAACTTAAAGCAAAGAAGGTGGAGGAAACAAGGAAGACACTTTGATTTAGAGTGGTTCCAACCTTTGAATCAAAGGTTGTCAGACCACTACCCAACTATCTCCAATTGGGATTTTGAAAGTGATTTATTTTATTTACTTCACAAAGATGTTACAACAAAATACAATCACCTTCCACCTCCTTGAAGTATCCTTCACCTTGAAGTAGCCTCAACCTCCTTGAAGAAGCCTTCTTGAAGTAACCTCAATCCCTTAAAGAAACCTTCACCACCTTGAAGTAGCTCCACCACCTTGAAGTTTCTCATCTTGAAGTAGCTTCAACCTCCATTGAAGCAACCTTCTTGAAGTAACCTCAAGCACACCTTGGAGCAGCCTTGTCCAATAAGAAGTAGCTCTGACCACCTCCTTCAAAACATCCTCCAACCCTTAGAGTAGAGTACAAAATACAATACAAAGGAAATGAATCAGAAGAAAAAAAACTTAACCAATGAAGTACATCGTCTTGATTCCTATATCAAGCATTAGACCTCCTAACCACTTAAGATAGACATTGCTAGATGGTGGTTAGAATATTGTAGCTGTAGGACACTAACTAAAATCTCAAGGAATAAGATAGTAAGTGATTCTCAGCTTTGTTGCTCTCTAGACTGATTTCTCAAGTGTAACTTGTGTTTCTTGAGTGTCATAAGGCCTCTCCTATTTAGAGGAATAATTTTCAAGTGATTAGGGACGTTGTAGGAAGTCTCTAGAGTGTTCTTAGTGCTTAAATAGTTGTTAAGTAGAAAGTAGTTAGGTTGTAATGGCTAAAATATTCGAGTTTATAAGAACAATCTAGAACCCAGTTCGGTCAACAAGTTTGTCGACTGACCATGTCTCGATTGAGAACTTCTTCGACTGAGCCTGAGTTGAATGTAAGTGTGTTCCATTGTCTATTCCCAACTCCCAACTATTTGGTCTAACAGTCATATGATTTGGACCGAAGATGTGTTAGTCGACCATATTTTCGGCTGAAAATGACTTAGAGCATAATATGTGTAAGTTTTAGACTGATGCTCTAAATGCTCGACTGAGGTGGTTCTCGGCTGACAATAACTTTGACCAAGGGTGTCTCGGTCGACTAGTTTCTTGACTGAGAGTGTCACTGGTGCAAGTTTTTGAACCACATATTAAATGTTTGTTCTGATGAAGTATAATGAATCTAATCTCTAGGGGGATCCTAAATAAGGGTTATGAGTGGATAGAGAAGATGTAACACTTGATTTGCATGATATATAAGTACTTGTACATTATATACTTGTACACTTTTTTACATTGAGTACAACCATGAAAATATTAAGCATTTAAGCGCATTGATCTTCAATTATCCACATGGTATGATCTCCTCATCTTTTTGAACCCTAAAATACTCAAGTAGCACGTTAGATCCAAAAGAATGAAATGTTTGTTGTCATAAAAAATAGAGGATAAGCTAGTGTCGAATTTATTCAACAATCTCCCCCTTTTTGAAGATGGCAATTTTTTAAAAATATAATCCACATATTATAAAGATGAAATTCATACCTAATAAGAATAGATCCTTGAGTGGCATAAAAATGTGTGCTAATATGCTTAGAGAGATATGGACCATTATATCCATCTCATAAAATAATTTAACATCAAATTTATTTTTTCCTGGATAATAAAATCATGTAACCATCATGAAGGTCAAGGAATATTTTGCTTTATATTTTATTTCTCCCCCTTTGTCATCTCAAAAACATATACAAATATTAAAATAACTCCCCCTTAATGGGATACTCCCTCTTAATTTATTATATCTAAGAAAAATGTCAAATTTAGCCACAATTCAAAAACCAATGTTAATTTCTCAAACATTTACAAGGAATGTTAAGCCCTGAAATGATATGAGATGCCTTTTGGCTCATAGTGGGATCAATAAATGTATCTCTAACCAAATATAAGGGATGTTAAGCCCACATTTGTGTAGAGAATCCAATTAAGAGAAAGAGTAAAAATAGTATACACATTATATCCAATAATTTTATGAGCTCCCCTAAAACTCTGAATAGTGAGCTCAAAAATATTAAGATATTTTAAATCATAACCTAATTTAAAATTAATTGATCTATGAGTCTTTTTTTATAATCTTCAAGTAATTTTAATTCTTGCACAATTTTTAATTAGCAATTTCTCTCATTCTAAACATTTGTAATGAATTAACATTATGAGAAATTTACATTCTTAATATATTATTGATAGATACAAAATAATTTGATTTTCAAATAAGCGTTTCTGTTAGGTTTATTTTCAGTTGACCATGACTTTGACCGGAGTGCCCCTCGGTTGAACTCCTTGTCAGTCGAGAGGAAGTTCTACAGAATTTCAAAACTTATAGGTTATCCAGAATGATGGCATTTTCTTCTATATTAGCATAAGTAAACAATCATCTTTCTTTTTGTATGCATATTCAATATCGTTTCAAGTCACGGGTTTAAACAGAATAGATTTCTTCTTTTATGATTCTATTAAGAAAACAATTTTTACATCCATTTGAAAAGTTTGATGTCCTTATGAGTCACTAGATTTAAATAACATATGAATGGCCTCAATTCTAGACATAGATGCATAAGTCATATCCAAGTCTATTTCCTCTCATTATATCCTAGATTTATTTAGTTTATTTCATCATACCCATTTAGTTCCAACAAAGGTTTTGCCTTTAGGTCTAGGAACTAAATCTTATACATTATTCTTTGCAAGCTCATATAGAAATTGTCCAATAATCAAGACTTTTAGGAGATATGACTAAGTCTTGAATTTGTTTTATATAATCATCATTTATTCTTCAACTCTCTTAGATGTAGACTTCTAAAATTCTAGGTGCATTGCTAGATGTTGAACATTCCAAGATAAATCCTTTTTTTGACTTAAGATTGAGTTAGTCTCCATCATCTTTTGTTGATTAGAAGACAATATCCTTTACCACAAATAGATAAATTTCACATAGGACCAAATAAGTTTATGTGAATGAGTTCTAATGATCTAGTAAGTAGAATTTTAGTTTTAAAAAGAGATCTTAATTTGCTTTCTTAGAATACTCGAATCTTAGATTTATAAAAAGAAAGTTTAGGTAATGATCACATTCTATGTAACTATCTCACATGAAAAATTCTTCTATGCTATAAACAATTCATTTTTTTCAAACAATATCCTTATAGTTAATAGGTTTAGAATTATTTTTCCTTTACAACCTTGATTTTTTCTTATGAAACATAACTATTGTCATAACACTTACGATGTAGTTCTCTGACAAATAGCACATTTAAAATTTGTACCAACATTACCTATGCGAATAGTTTTACCTTTGAAATTTTCTTCGACTGTGACCAATGATTTTACCTTTACTACAAGAAAAAAAACTTCCTTGTTTGCGGTCGTAGACCGTCCAAACCTACAAAGTATGAAAGTTTTGTTACCTATATAGTGGTCCTTTTGGTTATGAATGATTTTCATTATTTTGAATATATACGAATCAGAATGAAAGTCATTTTACAACCATCAAGTGTTGATTTCATGTAAATGACTTCAATAACATCAATTTCTAATAGAACTATTTTTGGTTGAATTTTCTTTTCGACTGACAATCATCTTGGTTGAGATTCTTGTTGACCAAATATAGTTCTATAGATTTTTTAGAACATGTACTACTTCTAGTATGAACATGCAATTTCTTATTCCATTTGTTTTAATCCAAATAACACATTTAATCAGTCAACTGATCAAAGATATACAAGTTGACGCTTATTTTGATTGAGATAAGACATTATGAATTTCAATATGAAGTTTACATCAAATCTCTACCAATATGTCCAACATTTCTAAGTTGGATATTTTGGAACCCGAACCATATCCTTCTTTTTCCTGTATGGACAATAAAATGAATAGTGTGTCCAAATCGTTGACAATAGTGACAACAAATGAAATCAATTTCATTTATTTTCTTAGCATTTTGGTTATGTTCTAGACTGTCTTTGGGCACATACATGATCATGGATCTGGATTTTTGTGTTTTTCTAGTTCTAGGTTGTTGGTAGGATTTCTCTTTAGGTACATAGCCTAGACCTATTCTTCCAACTTGTCCAAAAGAGTTATTCAAGAATTTATCAAGAATATCATTACTCTTTAAACTAACAACATACTTTTGTAACTTAGCAATTTCGGCAACTTTCTTTGTAATATCCAATTTTTCTTGATCTAGACTAGAAAGAATAGTATCTCTTTCTCTAAAAATGATATCATAATTAAAATGAGAGCATAGAATAGGTTGAGCTTGATAATTATTTATCTTTGCAAGGTATTCAACCTTGTCTTGAGAAAGAAGACCATTATTGTTTTCTAAAACAAGCAATTATGCATTAAAATCAGTAATGAAAATTTTCATAGTATTATTTTTAGAACTAAGATCAAATACTTCATTAAATAATTCATCATTAGTTTTCAAAATCTTTTTCAATTTTCTTTTTCAATCAACATATTTTTCATGAAGGTTTTCAAGACTAGTAACTAATTCTTCTTTAGATAAATCAAGAAGACTTACCTCATGATTTTCTTCTTCATCAGTTGTTGCAATGAAACATTTTACCTTGTCTCCTTCACTATCACTTGATTCTCCCCTTGTATCTTTGTAGGAATTCTCTCCTTTCTTGATCTTTAGAAATTTGAGCATCGAGTGGCTTCTCCTTCCACACTCAAAGCACCATATACAATTATTGTCACATATTAACAACTAACTCTCATGAGTTCCTTTGAGGTTGAGATTCTGTAGAACACCGTCCCCCATTCAAGACCGGTTAAGATTACTTGAATACATGCTATGATACCAATTTAAAGATCTAGAGGGGGGTGAATATAGCTTTTGGTACTTTAAAATTCAATTGAAAACTTAAACCAAAGAAGGAGGAGGAAACAAGGAAGACACTTTGATATAGAGTGGTTCCAACCTTTGAATCAAAGGTTGTCAGTCCACTACCCAACTGTATCCAATTGGGATTTTGAAAATGATTTATTTTATTTACCCCGCAAGGATGTTACAACAAAATACAATCACCTTCCACCTCCTTGAAGCAACCTTCACCTTGAAGTAGCCTCAACCTCCCTGAAGTAGCTTTCTTGAAGTAACCTCAATCCCTTGGAGAATACTTCACCACCTTGAAGTAGCTCCACCACCTTGAAGTAGCCTTCACCTTGAAGTAGCTTCAACCTCCTTTGAAGCAGCCTTCTTGAAGTAACCTCAAGCACACCTTGGAGAGGCCTTCTCCAACAAGAAGTAGCTCCAAACACCTCCTTCAAAACAACCTCCAACTCTTGGAGTAGTTAAGGAGTACAAGATACAATACAAAGGAAATAGATTGGAAGAAAGAAAAACTTAACCAATGAAGTACATCGTCTTGATTCCTATATCAAGTGTTAGACCTCCTAACCACTTAAGATAGACATTTCTAGATGGTGGCTAGGAGATTGTTGCTGTAGGAAACTAACTAAAATATCAAGGAATAAGATAGTGAGTGACTCTTAGCTTTGTTTCTCTCTAGAATGATTGCTCAAGTGTATATTGTGTATTTTAAGTTTCATAAGGCATTTCCTATTTATAGGAATGGTTTACAAGTGATTAGGGATGTTATAGGAAGTCTATAGAGTGTTCTTAGTGCTTAACTAGCCATTAGTTAGAAAGTAGTGTATTGGATAAAATGTTTTGAGTTCAGAAGAACAGTCTAGAACCCAGTTCAGTTGACAAGTTTGTCGACCAACCATGTCTCAGTGGAGAATTTCTTCGATCGAGCCTGAGTTGAATGCAAGTGCATTCCAACATCTATTCCCAACTCCCAACTACTGGGTCTAACGGTCATATGATTTGGATCGAAGATGTGACCGTCGACCATATTTTCGACCAAAAATGACTTCAAGCACAATATTTGTAAGTTTTTGACCGGTGATCTAAATGATCCTGGTTCCCGGGAGACAATAACTTTGACCGAGGGTGTCTCGGTCGACTAGTTTCTCGACCGAGAGTGTTACTGGTGCAAGTTGTTGAACCACATATCAAATGTTTGTTGTGATGAAGGATAATGACTCTAATATCTAAAGGGATCCTAACTAAGGGTTTTGAGTGGATAGAAAAGATCTAACACTTGATTTACATGACATCTAAGTACTTGTACATTATATACTTGTACACATTTTTACATTGAGTAGAATCATGAACATTTTAAGCATTTAAGCTCATTGATCTTCAATTACCCATATGGTATGCTCTCCTCATCTTCTTTAACCGTGAAATACTCAAGTAGCACATTAGATCTAAAAGAATGAAATGTTAGTCATCATAAAAAATAGAGGATAAGCTAATGTTCAATTTATCCAACACCCAAAAAATCTTGCAAAAATATACTAGTATCATGTTGTTGACCTACAACGTCCTCCTTAATATGGACCATCATAGGCAACCCTTCTTCATGTTCGCCTGTCCAAACTGCCATACCCTTGCAGTGAGGACCTAGAGATTCGAGTACGTCCTTTTTAATCCAACTGGGTAATTTAGAAGGAGGTGGAGGACAAGCTGTAATGGGTTTCTTAGGCACCATGTTCTGCATATATATAATTTCATATCAATTGTCACATTTATACATATACAAACCCAATGTAAATTTAACATACATAAGTATAGACAACTCCCACTTTGGGTCACGCAACCTCATCACCTTCTGTTTCACGTATCGTCTCGTGCTTGGGTAGTCATATGGCAGTGCAGTCTTCTTCCAAGGGGTGTAGAAAAGACTCGACATCATGCGAATCACATCGGAGGGCATTGGAGCACCACAAATTGTGTCACCTACAAGGGGTGGGTAAGCCTCACCCACATCAATTACATATTATTGTAATTTAAGATGACATGGCATCAACCCTAAAAATTTGCATAGGAGTACTATTATATACATGTCTAAACTCAAACATATTATACAAGTCATTATGAAAGACTACCATGTCATAAAAATACTTACAATGGACGTTCTAGGTGGTGGTTCAATGGGATTACTCCCAACCACCTCTGTCGTAGGAGGGTCCATCTTATATGAAGAGTGGGGTGCCACAAGTACTATATGAGAAGACTGATAATTTCTCATTGCTTCCACTATACCCTTTGCAATCATCTCTTGTACCTTTTCTGAGAGTCCCCACTTGCACTTATGCTCTGATGGGCCAAAAAGGCTCTTATATCGATACCAGTGCCAGCAGCCCTAACATGCCCCAGATGCTCTGGGTTACCTAAAGAAACTATCAATTCATTCCTTGTTCCCTCATGGATGAACTTGCTTTGTTTCCTTTGCTCGTGGAGATCCAGATAATCATTATCATTAGTAATTGGTAACTAAAACATAACAATCATTGATACTAATTGCTGTAAGAGTTGATTTCTACCATTTTTGCAACTGCCTCAGCAGCTGCGGGGTTGGTTATATCTCCAGATTTGGTTTTCCTCCCAACTATCCATATATCATGGCAAAGTAGAGGTGCAATACTAGTAGAGGACTCAGTAGTCCCATGAGTAAGCTACCTAGAAGAAGACACCTACAATAGCTTTTGGTGAAGATGTGTATAGCCACCTGGATCCATCATGTGGATGTGCACATTCTTTGCACGTATTTCTCTTTGAGCATTGCTTATAGCCTGGTTTGTCCAAACCATATGTTACATATGTAATACAAAGAATTCAATATCAGGAGCGAGGCTTAATACCTTGAATTTGTCAATTTGTCTCTTAGGAACAAACATCTCCACACCTCAGGGTCTAGATAGTTCCATTGCTCAGTGGTAGACTTCTTCTTCTTCTTCTTCTCAATGTTCTCTATGTATTCTCTTGTTAGATTTGTCGTGTAATTCCTTAATACACTACCACAGCGTTGCATCACCTTTTTAGGATGTAATTTTTCATCAGTTCAAATATTCTCTACAAAAGCAACTGTATAATTAATGGAATATTCTTAAAAATAGAATTATAAATAGCTTTAAAAATAGAATTGTAAATGATAATATCTCACATATAGTTCCTTCCATATTAAGTCTTTCTTACTTAGATCAACTTTATGCCAATATTCTACATTTACATTCATTATGCTACGATTCAAAACCCCTAGATATGACACAAAAGAAATGAGATTCTTCCCAATAGGATTTCCTTGATTATCAAACTCAACGACCAACTTCGGTCCTTTACCCCTTTGATATACTATCTTCTTCATCATGGTGATGCCTCGTATGGTTGCACACTTATTATGTTGTGCATCAAGATCAAAAAGATCCTCAGGGTGCAGATGCTCATGCTAAAATTGACAAAAGGCACACATAAGTCATAAAAAGATATAACTTATAAATGTGATAAAATAGTACAACAAGATGGATATTGTATATTGCAAATCTATGTAACAAAACGATACAACTTATAGTAGTGTCAGGGTTCTCATCCTTACAGTGCACATTGTTAGGGTGCTCATCCTCATGGTGATCATCATGACGATCATCAAACTCATGGGCATACACCATCTGAAATAATATCACATAAAAAACAATGAAATAATGAAATATACGTGATAAAGAATGTAAAATGTTTATCTAACATTTGAAAAAATAAAAGCATGCCTCTAATATTTGAATCTTGTATCAATTAGTACTCCCTCAGTGTGATCTTCACACATATATAAGTCAGAGTCAACTTCAATATTTTCTGTTGACAAGTCAACTGAGAATGGACTGGAGTCATCATACTTGTCATAGTACTCTTCTTCATCCATAGTATCTGCAATGAACTACCTTTTACCATGAAGAGAAACCGACCATTTTTCATTTCTAGGATCATTGACATAAAATATTTTCTTCACCCGTGATGCCATTATGAATGGTTCACCCTTTTCACCAATCTTTTCAAAATTCACTAATGTGAAACCCAATTCATGCACTACAACTCCTTTGGTGTTATCAACCAAATTACATCTAAAGACTGGAACTCTAAAATCTATGTAGTCAAACTGCCAAATGTCTTCAATGACACCATAATATGGTATTTTAGCTTCACATGAACTCTTATCCTTCTCGCTAGAAAAATACAATGAAGACGCTTCAAGGGTGAACCCACTATTTTTGACGACACTCTTATCATCCTGACGCTTTGTGTGGTATGAAAATCCATTTATGTCAAACCCTTCATAACACATAACATTCATTTTTGATTTAAAGGCGAGGCATTTGATATTTTCAACAACATTATTTGGTGTTTGAGATAGTTGACGTAAGACTTTATCTTCAAATTGCCTAATAAATGTGTTGTTATGCTCTCTATCAAGCCACATTGAGTTGGCTTGAGGATATTTTTTTTCTTGATGTATGTTCGGCGATATAACTACTCACTTCATTGATGTTGTGCAAAATATACAGGTGTGCTTGTTCCCACAACTCACAACTGATTACTTTCACTCATGCTCCTAAAGCCCCTCTGTCAAAATAGTCCTCAATATTCTTGTCATTTACAGGAGCTTCAGTACAACTCAGAAAGTCATTGCAAAAGTCCATAACATCCCTGGCCACATAACCCTCAACAATACTTCCTTCAAGCCGATAACAATTTTGAATATCACCTTTAAAAATGCTCATGTACCATTTAAAAGGATACATCACATGTAAGAAAATAGGTCCCAACATTTTTACTTCCCTAGTCAGATGGACAACAAGATGTACCATGATATCAAAGAATGTATGAGGAAACTATATATCAAAGTGGCATAGGGTAACAACGACTTCTCTTTGCAACTATTGAGGTTCTCAAGATCAATAACTTTGTTGCATAGAGTGTTGAAGAAGAAATAAAGCCTTGTGATTACAAATCTTACATGCTTTGGTAATATAGATCGAATTTCCACAGACAATATTTTTTTGCATTAGAGTGTGTAAATCATGATATCTAAGACCAATCAACTTCATATCCTTCATTGATACCGATATACATATATTGGAAGAGTATCCCTACAGTACCACTCACAAAAAGTTTTCTTCTCCTTTCTAGACAATGTGTAACAAGTAGGAGGTAAATATGTTTTTTGATCACTACTAACGTTTTTAATAAATTCTTTCCTATTGGCTAAATTTACATCATCAAAATCCCTTTGTTTTGAAAATAACAAACATTTCATTCTTGTGGATCTAATGTGCTACTTGAGTATTTTAGGAACAAGGTGGATGACAAAGTTTTGGAAGATCTACATGTTTAAATTGCTTTATTTTCATGATTATAATAAAATGTAAACTTGTAAAAATATATAATGTACAAGTACTAAGATATCATGTAAATCAAGTGTCTAGATCTTCCCTATCCACACACAACACTTGGATAGGTCATCCCTAAGTGAGCATCACAATTGCACATTCATTTCTTACACTTAGCATATGAGTTAAAGTTTTGAAACAGAGTCTGTCTTGGTCGAAAAACCTCTCGACCGAGATACTCTCGGTCGAACATTTTCTCGACTGAGAAACTCCCAAGTCTAAAGTACGAACATCTTTGCAAAACCTGCTAAACGCTATCACAGAGAAAGGCTCGGTCAAACTTTACTTTGACCGAGACAATGTCTCGAGTAGGTTCTATAGCCGTTAGACTTAGTTCTATAGCCGTTAAAGTTAGTGGGAAAAAGTGGTTGGAAGTTGAGTTGAACGTTGCTCCAGACTGACCCTCGGTTGACAAATTTCTCAACTGAGAGGCACTCGGTCGAGAAACTTCTCAACTGAGAAGGTTTCTGTCTGCACTTTTTAGAGTTAATTAACTAGCCGTTACAAACATAATTAGTGGATACCTAATGGCTAGTTGAGCACTAAGAACTCCTTAGAAAGTGTATAGAACGTCCCTACGCACTAGTAGGCCATTCCTATAAATAGGACATGCCTTAGGACACCTAAAACTCACTTGAGTACACATACTTGCAATTGAGAATCAATCCTTGTGAGAAATTGAGAAACTTCAACACTTGCAAATCATTTCCATTTCTGGCATTTCATGTCCTATAGGCTAGAATCTCCTACCCACTATACTTCCACTTTCATACACATTGGATAGGAGATTAAAACACTTGATATAGGATTCAAGCCTTATGCTGAAGTGGTAATTGTAATTTCCTTTTTCCTTTCTTGTTCTTTCTTATTGCATTGTACTCTCTTTGCTACTCCTAGGTTGGAGGCTACAGAGTGGAGAGGGTGAAATCTTATCAGGTGGATAAGGAGGACTTTGGACTACTTCTAGAAGGTCTCAACGGGAAGCTACTTCAAGGAGGAAGGCTACTTCAAGGGGGAGCTTGAAGTTACTTCAAGTGAAGGCTGCTTCAAGGTTGGTGAGAAGACTTCAGGTGAAGGCTATCCAAAGGGTTTGGGAAGGTATTTGTAATTTTGTGTAACATCCTTGAGAAGGTAATAAAATTCAAATACTTTCAAAATCCCAATTGGAAACAATTGGGTAGTGGACTGACTCCCTTAGTTTTTGCTAAGGGTGGAACCACTATAAATCCTTATCTCCTTTTTCAACATCCTTGTGGTTGTTTGTTGGTTGAATTATTTTACAAATTATTATAAAACCCTATTCACCCCCTCTAGTGTTTTTCAATTGGTATCAGAGCAGGCTTCAAGGAGCTCTAATCAAGCTTTGAAGAAAATGGGTGATGGGGTACTAAACAACCTCAACTTGGAAGGAACACTTGTGGCCCAGCCTCCACCATTTGATGGCACCAACTACCCTATTGGAAGAGGAGGATGCAATTCTACTTTCAAGGAATTAGCTGGGATCTCTGGAGAATGGTGTCAAATGCCTATGATCTTCCTCAAACTGACTATGCTACATGGGATGCAAACACAGTGAGATCAGCTCAATTAAATGCAAAAGCTGTAAGTATTCTTTATTGTTCAATTTCCATAAGTGAGTTCAATAGAATTTAAAATTGTGAAATTGAATATGAGATATGGCATAGACTCTCTATTACCTATGAAGGAACTGTTCAAGTAAAAAATTCCAAAATTGGTATGCTTAAATAAAAGTTTGAACAATTTCGTATGGAACCAAATGAGTCTATTAGTGAAATGTATGCAAAGTTGTCTTCTATTGTTAATGGTTTGAATGCATTAGGTAACACCATCAGTGAATAAGATCAAGTGTCAAAAATTCTTAGGTCTCTTCCTCCTAAGTACAAGCCTAAGGTGACCATAATTGAAGAAGCTAATGACCTCACCCGACTAAGGATGGAGCAACTCATTGGCAACTCAGAAGCTCATGAGGCAACCTTGGAGGAGGAAGAAAGACGAGAGCATGAAATTCAACAAGGAAGAAAGAAGGACATGGCTTTCAAGGCTACAAAGGTCATCACTCAATAAAGTGATGAGACAAGTGATGGAGATGAAGGAGAAGAAGCTCTAATTGTAAATGGTAAGAAATATAGAAGATTTAAATCTAACAAAGTTATTGGTTCTTCTTCTTCTCCCCCCCTAGGTGTTGTGAATGTGCAAAGAAGGGACATCTTAAGAATGAATGTCCTAAAGCAAAGAAAGGGAAGAAAATCTCATCCAAGAAGAAGGGAGAAAAAGCATACAAAGCTGCATGGGATGAGTCAAGTGATAGTGAGAGTGGAGAAAAGAATGTGGAGTGTCTCATGGACAAAGAAGATGATAGTGATGATTCTCAAGAGGTAAGCCTTCTTGATTTGCCAAAAGAAGATCTAATTGTTAGTCTTCAAGATACTCATGACAAATATGTTGATTGCAAAAAGAAACTAAAGAAGGTTACTAGAACTAATGAGGATTTATATGCTAAATTAAATAATCTTTATTTTGAAAAGGACAAAATTATTTCTGAAAACCTTACTTTGAAATAATCTTTAAATGATTGCAATATGAAGTTTCTTACTTTAGAAAAAACTATGATTTTCTTTCTCAAGAAAAGGTTGAATTGCTTGCAAAACTAAATAATTTTTAGACTCAACCTATCCTATGTACTCATCTAGATTATGATACTGTTATTAAAGAAAGAGATGCTTTATCATCTAATCTAGATCAAGCAAAGTTAGATATCAAAAAGAAAATGGATGAGATTTCTAAGTTACAAAAAGAAGTTAGTAGCTTTAGAAATAATGGTATTCTTGATAAGATCCTAAAGAACTCTTCTGGTTATAATGGAAGAAGAGGTTTAGGATATGTTCCAAAAGAAGACTCTTATCCACCCAAACCTAGGAGAACTCAAGCACCCAAGACCAAGATCATGTTTGTATCCAAGAATACAACTCAAAATCCTAGAAAGAGAAATGAAATTGATTCTATTTGTTGTCATTATTGCTTGTGTCTTAGACATTATTCCTTCTCATGTCCTTATAAGAAAAAGGACGTTGAGTTAGTATGGGTTCCAAGACCCCAAACTTAGCAAATTTAATATGATTAAGTTGATATTTGACCTAACACTTCATCTGAATATCTTAATGTCTCATCTCAACTAAATAGAATGGCACCTTATCATATTACAATGATTTAAGCCCAAACTGACATAAACAGGTTGCTGAAAACAAACAGAAACAATCTCGGTCGACAAATAGTTCGACTGAGACACTTCTCAGCCGAGAAATTATTCGACCGAAGGAATTCCTGTACCAAATATGAAATCTGCAGTTAAAATAGTAACAATCCCAGCCGAGAAATTGTCGACCGAGACAAGATTGGTCAAAGTATTTTTCGACCGAATGAGGTTCTAAGAAGCTTAAATTATGTAATAATGTTCAGTTTATTATTAAATGTACCTAACCATAATGGACCATCACATGGGTACCAAAATCCATATTTTGTTGTAGGATTGGGTGGTTGATAGTGGATGCTCCAAACACATGACCAACAACAAGGATGCTTTTCAAACCTTTGAAGAAAAGAAAAGTGGAACAATCACTTTTGGAGACAATGGAAAAGGTAAAATTGTTGGAATAGGTAATATTGGTACAAACCTTGAAATAAAAAATGTTTTACTTGTTGATGGTCTGCACCATAATTTAATAAGTGTCAGTCAACTATGTGATACTGGATATGATGTTTTATTCAATAAAAATTGCTTCAAGTTACTAATAGAGAACACTACAAATGTTGTGTATGAAGGTAAAAGAATTGGAAATCTATATATTCTTAGACCTAACTCTATGCAATATGTATTTGGAAAATGTTTACTTGCAAAATATAATTCTCTCCAATTATGGCATAGAAAATTAGGTCATTCTAGTTCACATGTTATCAAAAATCTAGTTAAATATGATCTTGTTCGTGGTTTGCCTAAGTTGTCTTTTGATCAATCTGAAAAATTGTGAACCATGTACTTTGGGTAAACAAACTAAAACTTCTTTTAAACCCAAAAACATGCTTAACACCAGTAGATCACTAGAACTTATTCATATGGATTTATTTGGACCAATGAGGACACAATCTATTGGTGGAAAAATATATTTCTTTGTTATTGTTGATGATTACAGTAGATATACATGAGTTCATTTCCTTGCAAATAAAGATGATAACATTCAAGTGTTCATACAATTTTTCTCAAAGATTGAAAATCAATTACAAAATAAAATATGCACAATTAGAAGTGATCACAATGGAGAATTTGAGAATCATATATTTGAAGAATTCTACACATCTCAAGGCTACACTCACAAATTTTCAACTCCACGTACTCCACAACAAAATGGCATAGTTGAAAGAAAGAATAGGTCCTTACAAGAAATGGCTATGACTATGATGCTTGAACATAATACATCTAAAACATTTTGAGCGGAAGCAGTAAACACAACTTGCTATGTGCTAAATAGAGTAACCGTACACTCTTATTTGAAGAAAACACCATATGAACTCATTTATGATAAGAAACCAAGGGTTGATTATTTTCATACTTTTGGATCAACTTGCTATATCTTAAACACAAAAGATGATAGAGAAAAGTTTGACTCTAAATCACAAAACGCCTTTTTCTTAGGATATTCAACTTCTAGCAAAGCATTTAGAGTTTACAATACCATCTCTAGAAAAGTTGAAGAATCCATTCACATTACTTTTCATGAAGAGCAAAAACAAAGTGACAACATAGTTGATATTACTCATCAAATTGAAGATCTAACCGTACCAACTAAAGATGATCAAAATGCTCAAAAAATTGAGACACAACAACCCATCCCTAGACTCATTAAGGATCATCCTCAAGAACTGATCATTGGAAATCCTAAGGATAAAGTAAAAACCTTAACGTCCCACATTTTTGACAATCTTTCAAATTGACATAGTCCTTTTGAAATAACACACAATCATTCAGGCATTCACGTATCTTCTTAGCCTTCATTCCCATTGGGCATAATATTTTATATAATTCGTATGTTGAGATTGGAATCTCATTTCCTTCAGGAAAAATGTCTTTCAACAAAGACAACAATGACGTGAAGCTTTTGTCATTCCATCTATTGTTAGCCTTCAGAGTATACAATCTCAACTCAGTGCTCAGCTTCACAAACTTAGTACCATCTATGTATAACAATCTCTCAACATCATGCATGATGTTTCTAAATAAGGAAGGTGGATTTTTGTGATATACCCCACAACTATCTAGCATCATGTCAACCATGTCTATTGGAATCAGTTCTTTCACATCTAAATCATCGACGTCAATTTCTTCTTCAAACTACTGATCTCATGGTCAGAATATCTCCATGCTAGTACCATTCTGTATAGCCCTATACAATCCCATTTCACATTACATGACTTTTGATTTCATCAACAATGTCGACTTTCAAATTGTAACTACAACACCTTCATGGACAATAGAACCTATCTCCAGGTCATTTCCTATGTTCCTCCGTAAATCTTAAAAATTGATCAAGACCAATAATAAACTCTGGGGTGCAACAATTTGGAATGGACATCCATGATCTATCTATTCTATAATCAAAGAGAAAATGAGTATTAAGGTTTAGGGTTTACATGATTAGGGTTTAGGGATTACAAATTAGGGTTTATCATTTAGGATTTAGGGATAAGGGTTTATAGATTAGGGTTTATGGTTTACAAATTAGGGTTTAGGGTTCAGTAATGAATGTGTGTACCACCTATCCCATTCTTGAATTCCTAATCTCACTATTAAGTGTATAATGTGTATTAAGTTTTCAAGACAAATTTCTACAACAATTTCCTACAGTTCTCCAAGTACACCAATGTATACGGGCAAATGTCGACCAACATATGTACTTAGAGAACAGACGAGGAAGTGCTGAAGAACCATATTGAAAACTTAATATACATTATACATTTACATTCTAAGTGAGATTAAGTGTTCAAGAACAGTCCCAAATTGGGGACTATCCAATATTTACTACTAATGAGTAAATCTTAGACGGGTTTCTAGGCCAACAGATAATAGGAAAAGCAAGGTTAAGATTCATCAAGACATGGTAGATCTTAGAAACATCTAGACAGGTAGATCTTCAAAACATCACATATTCAAATTGATCAATGCACCCAAATATATAAGAACTTATACCCAAATTGAACAATGCACCCAAATAGGTTTTCCAATTCCAAATTAAAACCCTAGATGCATCTCATGATTCAATTTGAGAAGTCTTTTGACCTCATATAATTTAAGAAGCATTCCAAATCAATGTATCATCAAGAACTAATTGATTTATCATTAGAAATTTTTATCATCAATCAAATGTGAATTTAGTGACCTAGCATAATACATAATGCATGCATTTTCATATCAAATCATTATATAATGTAGAATTTAATGACCTAAACACAATACACGCGTTTTCATAACAAATAAACAATTACATGTTAAAAAAAGAAAATGTCATGGAACTTTTTGTTACCCTAAGTCCACACTCCTAATGTCTACAAATACAAAGGTGAGTGGACTTGGGCGCCCGTCCATAGAATGGCACAAATATTTCCCACATGCAGTGTATATGTAAAAGCAGTAACAACAAGATATAATAAGGTAATAAAGGAGATAGAGACATGTACCCATTCCATTTCTAGCATACTATTGGTGTTTAATTTCATATAGTCACACCTTGACTGTAACCGATCTTCATTTGGAAACTAAAAATATGATAAACAAAACATATTAATGCTAAAACATTAAGTACGCCATGAAAAGGCATGTTAATAGTTTAATAATAATACAAAACTTGCGTGTCTAGAAACATGATCATATTCAAGAAGAAGAAATAAAGCGAGAACACTTAACAATATCATTTTATACAAAGCATATTTTAGGTTCCTTTATCCATTGTGCCAACATTAGGTTGCATGATGGATTTCTGTACATTATATTCAAGGTTTGTTAAGGTAGAATTTTCAAACATGAAAGTAATAATCATAGGAACAATATCTCAACCAATTAAGTAAGTATCTAAGCATTCATATGAGCATACATACAAGCAAGCCAATATCATATTAGGGAAAAGAGGAAAATGTTCCTTGTGAGTAGAGTACAAGTTATGATTCTTGAGTAGATTCTAAAGAAGGTCCAATCCAAAGGGGACCCTGATTTATAACAAACATAATAGTGGGTCTTAGATTAAAAGGATTTTGATAATCAAATCATCCTATGATTCATGTGGGTGCTTTTCCTAGACCTAGGTTTAAAGTATTTCAAATTTAGTTCCAAACAAGCATGAAAATATTCAATCATAGACTAAAAGTCATACCAACACCTTAGGTCTAGGCTATACATCCACATTATGCATAATGTTTTTTTTGGTGAACCATACTATTTGGTTTATAGGGGAAGCATATGATAGGGGAAGCATACGATTTAGTTTATTATCATGTTCCAACATTCAAGATCGTGATTAGGTCATATTAGGTCAATTCCATGCAATAGGGTCATATTTCCAAGTCATATAAGCATTGAGAGCATATGATAGATCATGTTGGATTTTTGTCCTACAAGATAAAGATTCTATTGATTTAGACTAAAAGGAGCATGAGATTAGCATAAAGGTCATATTTCATCCTATGAAAGCAAACTAGGTCTACTTGGTCATTTAGTTGCACAAATTAGGCACTTTAGGTATCATGGACCAACCATGGGTTACATTAGCATGAACACTTAGATTATCATGAAACTAAGGATAATAAGATCACTGATTTTGAGATTATAAAATTGATGATATCAAATTATGTTAAGGCCCAAGATTTGATAAATGTATATAATGCACACTTAAAAGTCACCTTTTGGGTCAAGCAAGAGAAATTAGGTCAAAGTAAACATTTGGGTTCATTTAAAAGGGTCCATGACCTAAATCATATAAGGACTGAACTAAAGTTATTGATTTAGGGGATTTAAAAGACTAGAGAGATTTAATGATACATATAAAGCATGATTGAGGTTGGTTACTTATCATAAGACCATAAAGGCATCATCCTTACAAAATCAGAGTTGAGACAAGAAAAAACAACAAAATAAATTAGTTTCATTAGAAATGTGGTGTATTTCTAATTGAATTGGTATATTATATCATGGCATCTGGTTAAGGGGTCAAGGAGATAAAGGGATTTGAAGATTAGGGCATAAAAGAGATATTTTTGGGTTAATTACCCTGATTGGGCTGATTTGGGCCACATAACTGAGATTTGGCGTGGCCTGGTAGACTTCTCTCAATGCTCATTGCCACGGGGTGACTGATATGGACTCGTGATTACCCACCATCACTTGGGATCACCCGATACTGCTGCCAATCACTCGTGTTGATTTGGGAGGTGGTATGTGACTCCATGCACATAAAGGATGTAGGAGAGGGTGACCTTGGATCTGGGCCACCGATATGGTCAGCCGTTTGACTGGGGTGTCAATCTAATGGCTTTCACATCCTCTCCTTCACCTACTCATCCCAAGCCAATGACCAGTGGTCATGGTAGCGTTGCTCGTTGGAGAGAGGGAAAAGGGGGCGCACAATGGGTTGGAGACTTAGTCGAGTGGTCGTTCGCCTCCACCATGGACATGCTAACATGAGGCTAGTCCTTGATTATATGATGGTGGTGAGGAGAGGCGGCGCCCAAACGAGCAACCGCAGTGGCGTATGCTACTGGAAGAGAGGAAGAAAGGGTTGAAGACAAAGGTTAGGGTGCCCGAAGGGTTTAGGAAAGAGAGGGGAAAGAAAGAAGGGGTCAAGGAGAGATGAGAAGTGGTGGAAATTCTGGCCAATGTGGCATGCACAATGGTAATTGGTGGTCAATAAGATACTATTTGCACTTTTCATAGTGTATAACCAAGGTAGGGGAAGCAATAAGGACCGTTGGATGTAGGGTAAAATCCATGGCACGAGGAGCCAATGACTGAGATTCAAAAGTGAGGCATTTGAGGCTTACGATTGGCTAAGAGAAAAGTTGTGGATTGATGGGGAAGGGAGGGGGTCTGTGCGCTCACCAAAGGCCCAATTAGATGTAAAATGGATTAAAATATCCAAAAAAACAAGTTTTAATTCATAAGATTTCAATTTGGCATAACTTTCACGTCATAGCTCTGATTTGGGAAAGAAAACATGCGTTAGAATCTTCAAAAACATCTCTATAACATGAAAATGACAAAAGACATATATTTATTCAAATAGACAATCAAAATATAAGGAAATGATGGTGATGAGTTCTATGTTTTAGAACTAATTAGAGTCCAATTGAGGGTCATCAAGGTATCAATTGCACTCAAGTGTTATTAATTATGTATTCAAATATGAAATTGAAGGTGAGGACAAGAGGTATTTCCAAAATAGAGGTCATATTCAAAATTTGAATTTCCGGGTTATCACATCCTCCCCACCTTAATAAGAATTTTGTACCCAAAATTAAAGCATTTCATCATTCAAGGTTGAGTTTTCATATTACGTATTGGAAATCATCAATAAAGTATTGTCATAACTTTAAATATTAGTATCATTCCACAATAAAGAAACTAAGCATCAAGATCATAGCATAGACACGCAGATCATCAAATTAGGGAGATCACCATTTGGAGAGATCACATTTTAGGTCAAACAAATTTAGATCTTGATTCAAGAGTACAACATGACGTTCCATACCCACATTGAGGGTTTTAGCTACTTCACTATCTTAGGTGGGGTCATACATCCATGATCTATTTTTTGTATTTCAACAACTCAATATATGCATCATATTCCAATACCATGATTTTGTGTTCTAGATTAATGGAAGATCCCACCCTGGTCATGAGAGAGCTAAACCCTAAGTCATAAATTGAGCGAGTCAACATAATCATCATTTTGAACATCAAGATTTAAGAACATGAAAGTCATCAATCATATATCAAGAGTGATCTCAAGATCTGAAAAGGGTGATCATATGAATCAAATCAATATCAAGATCAATAATCATGAGTCAAGATTTCATCAAGTCAATGTTGAGAGTCAAGTTTGGACATCAAGGTCATAGGTCCAAACATTTTAGAGCTAGGGTTTATATTCCTATATATACCTTAGGGATCTACCCCTCCTAAGGTTTTTTTATTGAGATGTCCTGGACATTCTTCTTGAGGTTTCTCTTCGATATTCAAACACATTAATTTCTGTGTAATTCTTTAACCTGGATTTTCTCCATATCTTAGGGTGCACATAATTTACTTTATGTCCCAACATTGGGATCATGGTGACCTTCCCTCCTGGGCTTGGTCTTCATTTTGGCATCCTCCTAGGCTTGACCTCTTGGTGACCTTCCCCTTAGGCTTGGTCTTCATGTTGGACTTCCCTCCTGGGCTTGGCCTCTTGATGACCTTCCCTCCTAGGCTTGGTCACCTATTGTTAGCCACTTCCTCAATGACTTTTCCTTACATCCCTTAGAGATGGCATAGTTGGGTTTAAAGTATTATATTGAATATTTTTTCTTTCATGCTTTATGTACTTAACCCTTCAAACATTAGGTGGCATTCAAGGTTATCTAAATTCTTAAACTGATTGATTAACTCACCCTTCTAAGGGTGATCATTCATACATATACAACAATCAAGCTACATTTGAGCATTATTTAAGATTTCATGGCATCTATATCAAGTTTATTTTCATGGTATTCATGGTTGATGAGTGATCTAGGCCTAGGTCTTTATAGGAACTTGACCCCTAGCTATAGTCAACATCATCATATTTAAAGATCATCATTAAATTGGGATTTTAAGATCTAGTATCAATATTATCGTAGACATAACCTCTTAGGGACTTAGGTTAAGAAATCAAAGTCATGTGGACGAGGTCACCTTTCTAAACTATGAATAATCAACAAGATGTCACTTTTGAGGTAGTCATAATGGGGGTGTGACCTAGGTTAGGGGAGTCATAAGTCAACTTCTACCCTAATCTAGCACATTAATCTACATTAGTCATGAGCCAATAGACATACCCAATATGAGAGTGTATCATTTATTAAATTATACTTCCTAAGGTCATGAGATCAAAGATCAAGATCATAATAGGGCAAAAATTGTCTCAAGATTTTCATGATAGAGGTTAAAAGTGTACTCCCTTCCTTTCATGATTAAGGTTGGGGTATATCTTGGAAATTGAGAAATCAAATTGATAACTCTAGCGTTTGAGCCTAATAGGGATGGAATGATATCCATGTCCATCATGTTTATTCAAAATTGAGCTTACAAAGAGGCTTAAATGTTATTAAGGAAATGTCTCATGTATCTAAGTCATCACATGATGATACAGGGGTTCAACGACGTAATCACATAAATGTATAACCATGATGTACATCACCAGGGAGGTATTTGCTTAGCTATGTTTGGGGTTTGATCAAAATAGGGACAACATATGTATAGTCAATAGGGACCTCACCAACCATGAGGTGTGGAACACGAGTTACCCCTAATTTCCCCATATCAATAGTTTACCTCAACCATAGAAAGCAATTATATATGATCTTGAATTTTCATAAACCTTACACATGAGTACCTCACTTTCAAGAGTAATTTCATACATCAAATAGGGTTTTCATTTTAAGAACAGAACATGACATCATCATCTTAATAAAATTTAATGATTTCAAAAGAGTTTTATTTCTCCCATGAATAAGCTACCCATAATCCGGATGTCATGTGATAAATAGTCAAGAGAGAAGAATCACATGAGGAGATGAGAAGACTAACTAATCATCATCTATTTGGGTGGCTTAGGTGGTCCTTAAAGAAGAGGAGATATGATAGAATACTCTCTAAACTTCACGGAAAGGATTTTCATCCTCCCTGGGTTCTACAGATATGTTATGCCTTAAACACATACAGGGGCCAGTGTGTATGGCTCTGATACCATTTGTCACAGAACTATTTGTTACCCTAAGTACACACTCCTAATGGCTATAAAAGCCAAAGGTTAGTGGACTTGGGCCCCCGTCCATAGAATGATACATACATTTCCCACATGTAATGTATATACAAAAGCAATAACAACAAGATATAACGAGGTACTAAAGGAGATAGAGACATGTACCCATTCCATTTCTAGAATAATGTTGGTGTTTCATTTCATATAGTAGCACCTTGAGTGCAACGAATCTTCATTTGGCAACTAAAAATTTGATAAGAAAAAAATATTAATGCGAAAACATTAAGTATGCCATGAAAAGGCATGTAAATAGTTTAAGAATAATACAAAACCTGCTTGGGTAGAAACATGATCATAGTCAAGAATAAGAAACAAAGTAGGAACACTTAACAATATCATTTTATACAAAGCATGTTTTAGGTTCCTTCATCCATTGTGTCAACATTAGGTTGCATGATGGATTTCTGTACATTATATTCAAGGTACATGAAAGTAGTAATCATAGGAACAATATCTCAACCAAGTAAGTAAGTATCCAAGAATTCATATGAGCATACATACAAGTAAGCCAATATCATATTGGGGTCAAGAGGAAAACATACCTTGAGAGTAGAGTACAAGTCATGATTCTTGAGTAGATTCTAGAGAAGGTCCAATCTAAAGGGACCCTGATTTATAACAAACATCATAATAGGTCTTAGATTAAAAGGATTTTGATAATCAAATCATTCTATTATTCATGTGGATATTTCCCCTAGACCTAGGTTTCACGTATTTCAAATTTAGTTCAAAACACGCATGCATGTATTCAATCATTGACCAAAAGTCATACCCACACCTTAGATCTAGGTGATACATCCACATTATGCATAATGGTATATTTAAATAAACTATGATTTGGAGATAGGGGAAGCATACGATTTGGTTTATCATCATATTCCAACATTCAGGATCATGATTAGGTCATATTAGGTCAATTCCATGAAATAGGGTCATATTTCAAAGTCATATATGTTGGGTTTTTGGCCTCAGAGTAGGTAGCAGAAACAAAAATTTTACTGGCCATTAACCCATAACATGTTATTGCATCAATGACTATGTAATGGGAAGGATGGTTTTAGCGAGATATACCTGGTCCTGGGGCTTTCCCAGTGACAATACCTCATAGCCATGTGCGGTCTTTGACGCCATATCTTGGACGGTGTTTGTGCATCTCTTGGTCTTTGCCATGGACTCTGGCCTCCACCACGGACCACGGTTGACGTGTCCTCCTGAGCGGCAGACATCTCCCACCTTTGCAGATAGTCCACATAGACCACCTGGAATCCTACAGTTCTAGAGGAATTAGCAGGAAGGAGACGACCCTCCTGTTCGTGTACTAGCACCAACATGCTCTCCCAAGCTCAGACTACTTTTCTATAGTTGTCTTTCCCTCACTGTGCCTCCTTAGTCGAGTAGCACTTTCTCGGGCTCTCTCGGTTACTAGAACCAAAGAGGATAACAACTTTGCAGGGAAACTGATGTTCTAAGTTGTGTGTTCTGAGAAGCTCCCAGTACCCCTCTATTTATAGTAAAGGGTAGGGTCAGGGTTCCCAGTCTGTTCGGGAGTAGAAGGATCCGAAAATTCCATGAATTGTTTGTACTGCGGTAGGCGAATCGATCGTTTCATAACTAAAACGGTTGTTTGGCAAGGTGAGCCAATCAATTCACTAGTGAACTGGTCGGTTGGGAGTGTGAGCCGATCGCTTCACCCAGTGAACCAGTCATTTCACTTCCCAGACTTGCCTACAATTGACTTTCCTCAATCATTTCCAATTAATGCAAAGATTAATCCTTATTCCAACTGAATTGAACAAGTGAAATGTGAAAGTTTTCCTCCAACTGGGAAAATCCCAATTTCCTCGGTTGGCAGGACTGTGAGCTGCCCGGTTCACCAAGTGAATCGGTCAGTTGGCTCATACCAGCCGATCGGCTCACAAGGGTGAATCAGACAGTTGGCAGTCCTGACATTACCAATGCAGTCTCCAATCGACCTGACACTCTAACAAGCTAGTTCAACAATTGAACTTGATAGTTCCAAGTCTAGTTAGTCAATAGTATGTTTAATTGAGTACCTAAACACCTTTAGTCTCAATCTAAACATTATTCATGGACAATGTCCTCTTCCAAGGGTATCCTATGTGTGCGACCCTGTAGGTTCCAGTTTACGTTGGCAGTGAATGTCTATAACTAACTTATGACATCACAAGCAACGAGTGAAATCTAGTAACTCATCATTGATACCCAAGTAACTTAGAAAGTTGGAGAACAAATTCAACCTACAATCTGTGATTAGTGTTACCGTGATCGTATAGTTCCTTTGTCTCTTAACGTCCAGATTGAACTCGAGGCATGGAGCGACGTCATCCTCTTCGACATTCAATCCATGTTCCTTAACCTAGAGCAGACTGTCTGAGATGCATGTGAATTCACATATCATATATTGAATCACATGAGTATGGCCATACAATTCTCAGTCTCACTTATCAAGGGGCCCTGAATATCATACTCCTTATAGGAGGGACAAATCCCAAATCTATCACTCACAGTCAAGTCCCCATGTGTCAAAGTCACCCAATCATCACCATTATAACATCTCATGTTTCAGGACTGCATTTGATGATGTCAAAGTGCACCCAACGACATGTGATGAGTGCAGTGATTTCAAGTCTAAGAACCACAATCACCACCATTACTATGAGAGATGATTGTGGCTACCATTCCATGATATCCATGTATCACTCTCACACTAGGTCTGTCCGATATACTATTCTCTAACATATATCTGTGTGCTTGACTTGATATCACATATCATGACTAATGAGACTCTGTCATTAGTCAACACACACTCTAGTCTAATGTATTACTGTTGTTTATTTTGCTTCCACAGTAATATCCAACTAGGAACATAATAAGAATGTATGTACTCTTAACATACATATAGTCTCATTGCTCATGTCCTTAACCTGAAGACATATGTCATCGAGTCACATCATTCTTTAGACATCTGTCATGTACGTGTCATCATCTCATGACTGAGACAAACATAATAGATAGAATTACATTTATCATTATCAAATCAAGTATCATATGCCTCATTGCAGTAATCATCTGATTAGCTATGTGGGCATACTATACCAATAGACTCCCACTTGCACTTAGAGTCAATCACCCACAAATCATATTCCAAGTGATCGTAACATGTCCATCATGTTTCTGCTACACAAGTGCTTTTATAGCTGGTAAGCAACATTTTCTTCAAGTCGGTATATTGCATGTTTCACATCCCTTCACTGTACGACAACTCGTATGAGTTGGAAATGCCATAGTATGCTATCTGAGATTCCTTTGCCTAACCATTAGCTCCACTATTGTTACAGTATTACTACTGAGTCATCAATGGTCAGAACCTCCCACAAGTTCATCCATATGAACTTCTAGATGCATATAGTATCCTTTACAGTGTTTGTAACACTAAGGTACTCAACTTCTTATTGTAGAATCAATCAATTGTCTTATGTTGGAACATTTCCAACTAACAATTCTTATTCCAAGGTCAAACACAATTTTGTCATTTTGGAAGCTTGCATCGATGTAACTCTTTACACCCAAATCTTCTTTGTTACCATAACTAAAGAACTAATCCTTTTAGTACTTCACAAGTACACAAAGATATCCTTCATTGTATTCCAGTAACACTTACTGGAGTTCGATAGATATCCATTCATCATGTCCAATACATATGAGATAACTGGATATTTATATCATTTAATCATACAAGATGATGATTTCATATCTTCTTTTCATGTCCAATACATACAAGATGATGAGTTCATATATTATTGTCATGTCCAATACACACAAGATAATTAGTTCATATTTTCTTATCATGTCCAATACATAAAAGATAACGATATGAGTTCATACATGATAGATCCAATTGCGAATGCATATGGCATCTATCCATGTGTTCCTTATTCTTCATGAGAACTGGGACACTTGGCTCTTGAGAGACTAACTCCATGGAACATGGACACGTTTTCTCTCATCATGCTGAACCCTTTCAGCATCTTGCCGATGTATGTTCTCTTTCTTAGGTCAAGAATCTCTCTTGATCTATCTCTATAGATATTGATTCCTATCACATAGGATGCTTCTCTAAAAAAAACTTTTAGAATGCACTTCATTGCCAGATTTTGTAGTATAAGGATGTTATTCCCCATTAATATGTGGAATATACATATGCTCCCACGAAATTCTTCTAATCACACATTACATCTTCATTCTGACTCAAGTCAAACTCTTTGCCTATCTTATCAAATTGAAGATATAGTTTTGATGTGCTTGCAAAGATTGATCTATGTACCTTTATAGAATTTATTTGCATTATTGGATTTATAAAACCTTTAGGCTGTGTTACATACACATCCTGCACAATATTCCATTTAAGGAATGTGGTTTTACATCAATATGCCAAATTTCATAGTCATATTAAGCTACAATGGCAAGCATTATGCTGATGGATTTATCCTTGGTAACTGCTAAAAAGATTTCATCATGTTCAACACCTTGAACTTGTTAGAAACTCTTTTCAACCAACTTACCCTCCATGTGAGTCTTTTTTTGGAAGACCCAAAAGTACCCTATGGGTTTTTACCCCTTGAGGTGGATCAACTAAGGTCATACTTTGTTGATGTACATGGAGTCCATCTTAGATTTCATGGCTTCAAGCCATATTTCAGTTTCTAGTTCTCATTAGCTTCTAGGTAGACTATTGACTCATCATATGATCAACTCACTGCCTTCTTGTCCATAAGATATCATATATCATTCAAGCTCTAGGCGTGTTCTACTAGAACCATGAGTTCTGTGTGTTACTTAAGGAACTTTGGGATTCCACAACATTTTGTGATTCTCTTTATCCCTAGTATAAAGCATGTGCCCAAAAGGAATTTTGAAGTTTATCTAGAAATCACACTCTGACTTATCAAGGTGTGATTCCTTCTTTCTAATACACTTCTCATGATACACTATCATTGTGTTTCTGGTGGAGTCCATCATGATACATTATAATGATCTTATATAAGGTTCTCAAACTCTTGGTTTAAAGTATTTCCATATCGATCATATCTAATTTTAATACTTATACCAAGTTTGTTATGTACTTCATTTATGATCTCCTTGAACAATTCAAGAGATTAATGTTTATATTTCACTAAATACAAACTATCATATCTACTGAGGTCATCAGTAAATATATTCAAGTACTCTTGATTACCTTTAGCATTTATTCTAAAAGGTCTATATACATCAATATGTATAATCCTTAATAGAATAATCATCCTCCCACTACATCTAGTAAAGAACCTTTGTCATATTGCACAATTAATGAGATTAGCATGTCTCTACCGATTCAACAACAAAAAGAGTCCAGATATCCATCATATGGATTCCACAAATTCAATCCCATTTATGCGCTCTAGATGACATCGCTATAGGCATTCAAGTTTGAGTTATCATGTCATTCATTACATGTGTCACACACATTTGTCTCTTTAAATATTAAGTATAGCTGATGAGACATAGGCATTGCCATCAAAGATCATATCTTTAAAATGAAACATCAGTCCATAACACTCTTGCCCATACAAGATGTATGATGTTTTCATTGATGGTAGGTATATAATATCAATTCACTAATTCTATTACATGCCCATGAATGTCATAATGTAATTATAATGATAGCAACTCTTGCTCCACATAGTTATTAACTTACATCCTCTCAGGTCCTGAAGTAGATATCTCTATCTCTATCATCTTCCCGAGATCCTCTATAAAGAGGTTATTTCCCTTTTCCCTTTCCTACTTACCCCTCTCCATATCTTGAGTGATGAAGACTTGGACCTAAGCTTGGCTTCAAAACACTTCTTGACCTTGCTTTAATCTATGGAGTTCACTCTATTGATCATTATCACAGGTTTTATCCTTTCTTCATTCATGCTTTGGCATCAACATGCCAAGCACTTCAGACAGTGGTTTGGCCAAGTTTCTCAACATCTGATAAACTGGATATATGATTCACACAATGATTTGTAGAATCATATGTTTGGTCAACTCTTGACCTATGATAGTTAATCTATATGTACAATCATATTGAGCATATAAGATTATACTTGATCTCCATCTGTCTGATTATACTCAAACATCGCTTTGAAGACATTATACCTTTCATGCTTTACATGATTCTTAAGATGTATAACCATCTCAAGAATGTCCATGCTTCAAGATATTTATGCAACTCATAGTTCTTATAGCTCAACATAAGGTTCTTGATGTCTTAGACATTATTGTCATACTTCAAGTAAGCATCCAATTTTAGCCTTAGGCGCATTTGGAGTGGTTCAACTGGCTCTGGTCTTTCAAGGACATAGAGCTTTCGCTCACTTGTGAGAACACTTCTCAAAGGTCCTAAACCAGATTTTGAAGTTTATCCCATTTATGAACTGATCGCAATGATAATGTAATTGTGTTTGTCATTTGGATTCTACAAAAGAATTTTGTAACTTTTCAAAACAATTTTTGATTTGTTTGATTTGATAAATTTGACGATATTAATTAGGCCTTTAATTAATTATCGTTCCCACTATTTTGATCAAATTGATAACCCTCACCATCAATTTAGAAGATTACAGCATACAACCTTCTAGTAAGCAAGATCCTGACTTCCTCTAAGTTATGGACCAGCTAGGGTTGTCACCCACAACTAGATTCTTTCAGGTAGGAGCCAATGGCATCTTATGCTACTCTTGATAGATGTCATGCACAACTATTTGTCATGTATATCTCTGTGCCTCAAGGTGCTTGATCCGATCAAGGTCACCTAGTTAAGTCCAACCCAAACACCAATAATGAATATGCACCCTGCTAGGACAGACCCACATATTCACCATCACACTTCCACGAGATAGATAGTGCACCACGCTAGGGCGTGCCCACACTTAGTCGATCAAGTTTTTCATGTGTGCTGCTTTTAGAAGGCATCTTAAACTTAATATTTATATTGAGGGGTGGTATTTATATACATATACATATCCAATCACCACATATATAGTACATATCATATACATGCTATAACCCACAATGAGAAAACATGCAATATCGATAAAAGTGATGATTATGACCATCCTATTGTAATTCCTTGGAGCCATAAGAAATTATGGTCATCTAAGGTCTACATCATATGAAAACTATTGTTGATGAAGATCTTTGTGCTTGAACCATTCCGGGTTGATCAACTCATCCTATGGCTCGATCGGCTCACCTCTTGGTCAGTTAGTTGGTCGGTCTGGCCTCTGATGTCTGGACACCTCCAACAAGCGGTTGGGCCATCGGTCGGTCGATCCGGCTCCTTTGCAATCCTCCTCGGTCCTCCAGGTGGTCGGCTCATATGGTGCTGAGCATCTTCTTCTTCTTCGATGTAAAAAAAATAATCTATCCTACTTTTACATAATCTTTGGGAAACCTCGAGTTACATTCGAGGGAAGCAAAGGTAGAAGAGAAAGGATCTCAAGTTATCTTGAGTTACATGTGGAATAGAAGGTAGAGGCTCAATATACAAACCGAGATGCAAACAACCATAACCAACCAAGCACACATAGGGTTTATAGGCCATAACTATGCTACACATCCACCATCAAAATTGTTTTAGGGTGACACATATCAATTCCATATATACCATATCATATATGTATATTAGTTTGTGGTCGCATGTGGTATTTAGTTGGATATGCACATTAGTCATTTTAAATATTCACATCATATAAAATAGATAAATGACACTAAAACCAGAATCTGATCATATCGATTTATCCCAAAACATAATACGTTGACGTGGCTCTAATACCATTGTTGGGTTTTTGGCCTCAGAGTAGGCAGCGGAAACAAAAATTTTACTGGCCATTAACCCATAACAGGAGATCGCATCAATGACTATGTAATGGGAAGGATGGTTTTAGCAAGATATACCCGGTCCTGGGGCTTGCCCAGTGAAAATACCTCACAACCATGTGCGGTCTTTGACGCCATGTCTTGGATAATGTTTGTGCAGCTCCTGGTCTTCGCCATGGACTCTGGCCTCCACCACGGACTACAGATGATGTTTCCTCCTGAGTGAAAGACATCTCCCACCTCTGCAGATAGTCCACACGGACCACCTGGAACTCTTGTCATTCTAGAAGAATTGGCAGGAAGGAGACAACCCTCCTGTTGGCGTACCAACACCAACCTGCTCTCCCAAACTCAGACTACTTTTCTGCAATTGTCTTTCCCTCGCTGTGCCTCCCTAGTCAGGTAGCTCTTGCTTGGGCTCTCTCGGTTACCAGAACCAGAGAGGAAAACAACTTTGTAGAGAAACTAATGTTCTGAGTTGTGTGTTCTGAGAAGCCCCTAGTACCCCTCTATTTATAGTAGAGGGTAGGGTCAGGGTTCCTAGTCTGTTTGGGAGTAGAAGGATCCGAAAATTCCATGAATAGTTTGTATTGCGACAGGCGAACCGATCGTTTCATAATTAAAACGATCGTTTGGCAAGGTGAGATGATTGGTTCACTAGTGAACTGGTCAGTTGGGAGTGTGAACCGATCAGTTCACCTAGTGAATTTGTCATTTCACTTCCCAAACTTGCCTGCAATTGATTTTCCTCAATTGCTTCCAATTAATGCAAAGATTAATCCTTATTCCAATCGAATTGAACAAGTGAAACGTGAAAGTTTTCCTCCAACCAAGCAAATCCCAATTTCCTCAGTTGGCAGGACTATGAGCCACCCGGTTCACGAAGTGAACTGGTCGATTGGCTCACACTAGCCAATCGTCTCACAAGGGTGAACCGGTCAGTTGGCAGTCTTGACATTGCAATGCAGTCTCCAATCGACCTAACACTCTAACAAGCTAGTTCAACACTTGAACTTGATAGTTCTGAGTCCAGTTAGTCAATTGTATGTTTAATTGAGTACCTCAACACCTTTAGTCTCAATCTAAACATTATTCATGGACAATCTCCCTTTCCAGGGGTATCCTATGTGTGTGACCTTGTAGATTCCAAGTCACATTGGCAGTGAATGTCCATAACTAACTTATGACATCACAAACAATGAGAAGAATCTAGTAACTCATCATTGCTACCCAAGTAACTTAGGAAGTTGGAAAACAACTTCAACCTACAATCTGTGATTAGTGTTACCGTGATCGTATAGTTCCTTTATCTCTGACATCCGGATTGAACTCGAGGCATGGAACGTCATCCTCTTCAACATTCAATTCATGTTCCTTGACCTAGAGAAGACTGTCTGAGATGCATGTGAATTCACATATCATATATTGAATCACATGAGTATGGCTATACAATTCTTAGTCTCGCTTATCAAGGGGCCCTGGATATCATACTCCTTGGAGGAGGGACAGATCCCATATCTATCACTCACAGTCAAGTCCCCATGTGTCAAAGTCACCCAATCATCACTGTTATAACAACCCATATTTCAAGACTGCGTTTGATGATGTCAAAGTGCACCCAATGACATGTGACGAGTGCATTGATTTTAGGTCTAAGAACCACAATCACCACCATCACTATGAGAGATGATTGTGACTACCATTCCATGGTATCCATGTATCACTCTCATGGTGGGTCTGTCTAATATATTGTTCTCTAACATATATCTGTGTGCTTGACTTGATATCACATATCATGACTAATGAGACTCTGTCATCAGTCAACACACACTCTAGTATTATGTTTTACTGTTGTCTATTTTTCTTCCACAGTAATATCCGACTAGGGACATAACAACAATGTATGTACTCTTTAACATACATGTGGTCTCATTGTTCATGTCCTTAACCTGAAGACATATGTCATCGAGTCACATCATTCTTTAGACATCTGTCATGTATGTGTCATCATCTCATGATTGAGACAAACATAATAGACAAAATTACCTTTATCATTATAAAATCAAGTATCATATGCCTCATTGCAATCATCATATGACTGGCTCTCTGGGCATACTGTACCAATAATATAAGTATTGAGAGCATATGAAAGATCATGTTGGCTTTTAGTGCTACAAAATAAAAGTTCTATTGATTTAGACTAAAAGGGTCATGAGATTATAATTAAGGTCATATTTCATCCTATGTAAGAAACCTAAGTCTATTTGGTCATTTAGTTGCACAAACTAGGCACTTGAGGTATCACGGACCAACCATGGGTTACATTAGCATGAACACTTAGATTATCATGGAACTAAGCATAACAAGGTCCCTGATTTCGAGATTATAAAGTTGTATGATATCAAATTAGGTTAAGAATTAAAACTTGATCAAGTTATAGAATGCACACTTAAACGTCACCTTTTGAGTCAAGTAAGAGCAATTAGGTAAAAGTAAACATTTGGGTTCATTTAAAAGGGCCCAATACCTAAATCATATAAGGACTCAACTGAAGTTATTGATTTAAGGGATTTGAAAGACTAGAGAGAATTAATGATACATATAAAGCATGATTGGGTTGGTTACTAATCATGCGACCATAAAGGCATCATCCTTACTAAATAAGATGTAAAATGGATTAAAAGAGCATAAAAACATGGTTTAATCCATAAGATTTCATTTGGGCATAACTTTCACACCATAGCTCTGATTTGGGCAAGAAAACATGCGTTAGAATCTTCAAAAAGAACTCTATAACATGAAAATGAGAAAAAGGAACATATTTATTCAAATAGACAATCAAAATACAATGAAATGATGGTGATGAGTGTTATGTTTTAAAACTAATTAGAGTCCAATTGAGGGTCATCAAGGTATCAATTGCACTCAAGTGTTATTAATTATGTATTCAAATATGAAATTGAAGGTGAGGATAAGAGGTTAAACTAGAATTCTAAGCTTGAGAGAGATGGCGTGTAGAGGTAATTCTCAAGTGTGCTATAAGTGTCCATAAGGAACTACTATATATAGGGAACACTTATAAATAGAAAAGATAAGGGAAAGTTTAGTGGGAAACTAGTCATTATAAGATAGTTGTGTGGAAACTAAATTTGTGAACTACAGGCTAGCAGATTTCTCTATAGAACTTTCATCAACCAAACTATATTTTAACCAAGATGCATATCGATCAATCCATAATTTGACCAAGACACTTCTAGGACCACATTTAGTATAAAAATAATGTCTTGTATAATCTAATATTTGACAACAATGAATCTATTTTCAATTATGTCTTGATCGATCAACACTTTGTCCCAATAGATGCTAAATTTGGGGAAATGTCTCAAGTGAATTTTGAAAAATTATCTAACTATATTAATGGATGTGTATGACTATAAAACATGGATTGGGATGTTTTTGAGTCATTCATCACTTGTTCTTGAATCATTCCTATCAAATTTTATAATTTACACCTCTACAAAGTATAATATTGGTACAACTTGATGTACAAGAATCCAAATACATATAATGTTGCATATTCTTTGTCATTGTATCTTGTATAAGTCCTTCAATCACCTAAAGCACTTATTTTACAAATAGGTAATACAAATTGGGAATATATAATTCATCAATATTAGAGTGTTGTATATCCAAAAATCCAACAATATCCCTTTTTTATGATGTCAATATTAATGAAAGATAAATCTTAGATAGCCAAAGTAAGACCATCATATATTGGATTTCCTACATTAAGCTAATTTATCTCATGGATTCCCCCCTTTTACAAAGTCAAAGAAATGGGTATACTTAACAACCCCCCCCAGGAGTAACTCCCCCTCAAAAAGATAAGCATATGCAAAGGGGTTCTCATACCCAAGATTCAAGAGAACACCAAATAGAAGTAACAATTGAAATAGTAGGGCATGATATTCAAAAGGCCACAATTATATCAAAATATATTTTATAAAAGTTCCCCAAAATAACTGAGAGGGATGTGAAGTACTTTGAGATAAGAGATCCCATTAAGAACACAACAGGATCAAAAAAGATTCTCTAAGCCAGTGATTAGGAATTTTAAGTCCAGCATTGTCAAATAGATCCAAGCAAAACCGTGACATTTATAAAAGATCTCTCAATATCAATTCAAGAAACTCTAAGTCCCCCATTATAAACATATGCCATAAAAACCAAAAAGCAAACAATAAGAAATCACCAGACTAATATTGAGGGATTCTAGGCCTATATTTGATATAGTGAATCCATTAGAAACAAAAACTAACAAATATAGCAATAAAATCACATGATTTGAGCTCCCCCTTAATCTCATATTCATAAAAATTGAGCTCAACACAAGAAGTTAACCACGAAGAAAAATATCCAATAAAGAACTATAACTACACTTAAAATATGTAAAATAAATCATTGCATACATGAAATTCTAAAGAAACATGTAGCTAAATGATTTTGTAAACCAATTTGAAGATAAAAAAATGAAAAGCTAATAGTTAGCATTTTTGTCAAACTATAACTTGAAAAAATTTCCCCTCACCCAAACTATATTTTGACTAAAAGGCATACTTTGGGAGAAATTAATCCAATAGAAATACATACCTATACCAATTGCTTGCATATTAAATACCAACTAAAATCATTAACAATAAAATTAACCAATTTAAAGCTAAGAATAAACAAACTCAATTAGATATCCATTAAACCATATCTAGAGAGAGGTTCTTGGAAGCCAATCCATATTTGGATCACTCTTTATCTTAATGATCATGAGAAAGCATAATGAGAAAATTTTCCACAAGCGTAGCAGGTTGCATGGTAAATGGTGAAAGAAGAACTAGCACTTGGCATTGAAAATATAGGCGCCTGCTTCTTGTTCCTATTTTTAATACAGGAACATAATTAGGACCATGTGTACCTATATTACTACTATAAGAATAAAATATATTTTTCAACATATTTCTACTCGTTGAATTTTTTTCTAAAGATCTCTTAAGATTTTCATTTTCCTTGGCAATCATCAATGGGTCCAATAGTAGAGATTAAACATCTTCTATTACCAGTATTATCTTCAAGCATAGTCATTTAAATCAAAATTCACTTCAAATAAAAGATCATAGTCAACATGTGAGAATAGAATATGTTGTTTCTCAATATTACTCAACTCATTTAAAAGAGTAGAAACTTAAGTTTGCAAAAACTATCTTGAGAGACAAGATAATCAATTCTTTTCTTCTCATTAACATATTCATCATTTAGCAAAGTAAGTTCTATATTCAAATAATCAACAACATTGGTCAATTTTTTTTCTCTTTTTTATATTTTCTAACCTTTTTTATGTAATTTCAACAAGTTCAATAAATTCATTTTTGGAAAACATTGAAAGTGATACCTCCCTAACATCACTTTGTGAATCTTCTTCCTCTTGGTCATAATTTTCACTCTGATTAATGATAGTCATTCAACTAGATGGTGGTAAGTTTCTTACTCATCATTTAACCCTGGATTTGAAGAGAAAACCTAATAAGAATGATATGACTTCTTCTATTCCTTGAATTTCTTATTCTTCTTCTTTTAATTTTGAGAATTCATATGATCTGTTTTCCTCTTAACCATGATAAATAGTAGAAAAATATCTATAATTTTTGTTAGCAAAGGAATTTGGCTTCTTACCTTTATAGTTCTTTCCTTCCTCACTAATAGATGATCCTCTTAATGGAGTTTAAGATGTGTTTTCAACTTCTCAGTTTCAGGGTTGTCCTCTTTTTCTTGGGATGATTTTCTTCATCTTCCATCTCACGCTCTTGGATCTTGACTTCATAAGTCTCTAAGTCACTTATAATCTCTTCAATCATCAAGGTTGAAATATCTAAAGATTCTTCTATGGAAGTAACTTTATTTCAAACTTAGAGGTTAAAGAATGCAAGATCTTAGTAACAAGCTCATATCATTATTATTATTTCCATGATATTTCATCGAATCAATATTTGATGTAAATATAGAATACATTTTTGAAATAGTTTCATGTGTTCTCATCCAAAATAACTCTACTTTATAATTAAGCATATTGATTACAATATCCTTTACTTGTTTCATTCCTTCATGTGTAAAAAACATTTTTTTCCAAATGTCATAAGTATTTTCACAAGAGGAGATTATATTAAACTTAGTAGGATATAGGAAAGAATATAGAAAACTTAAGGTGTTATCATTCAATGTAGCTTTTCATACCCTAACCACATCCCAACTCTCAATCTATATTGTTGGGGACATGTGTGGATTGATGAACAAAATTTAAAGATCAAAGGTATTGACTCTTAAGAAGTATTGCATATGCCACTACCAATTTGTGTAGTTGGAACTTTCAAAGAGAGTGGGTTAATAGATGTGTTATCCTTCAAGATTGATTTGGCCCAGAGGCTTTTCCCTATCTTCAAGACTTGTTAAACCTCCTTAAATCCTTGATCTGGTACCAATTGAAATCTCCATAGGGGGTTAATAGAACAATCTAATCTCTTCAACTTAAAACACCAAGGGGGCTAATTTTAGTTTTCTAATAGAATATATTCACAGCTGAAAGTAAAGCATGTAATTGATAAGTGAAAGCAACCAAAAAGACACAAGATGTATAGTGGTTTCAGCTTCAACAATGAAGTAGATCTACAACCTAGTTGTTTCCAACTAGTGTTTCTTAACATGTAACTTATTCCTTTTCTAGACTGACATAAATTACAAATATCAATCTCTTTTTTGAATCAAGACCAACCTCCTTTTCATCTTAAGGATATCTTGTCATCTTCTTTATGGGATGATGAAAGACCACCCTCTTTCGATAAGATCACAATCTACCTTCTTTACCTTTGGACACAACCTTATTGCAAGAAGTAACTTCAAAGAACTTTGTTGTAGTCTTCTAGGAAGAAGCATAACAAAGAAACTAACCAAAACATGGGACAAGAAGGAAGAAAGAAAGTACAACTCCTCCCACAAATATTAAACAATCGAATCACTAATAAACAAATCATTGTCAAATCCATGTGGATTTAGGAAAGTCTATATTTGGTGGAACATGATACAAGGTCTAGGTAAAGTTTAAACATGGTTGGGAGAAGCTGAATGTAGAAAATTAGAATTCTAAGATAGAGAGATCGTATGTAGAGGCGATGCTCAAGTATTATCATAGTATCCATAAGGCACTCGTATATATTTGAAAACACTTAGGAATAGATAACATATCTATTGGGAGCACTAGTACATAACCGACCTTTAGTGTCAGTTATTTAAGGCCTTTAGTGTCAGTTTCTGAGCGACACCTATGTGGGTGACGCTAAAAGCCCAGCCGTTACGCGTCGGTTCAAAAACCGACGCCAAACCCCTTCGCGCGCCACCGAAAATGTGCCAGCAGGGCACTATAGGCGTCGGTTATGAGATAAGAAACCGACGCCATATACCTTCGCGCCACAGAAGGGCGCCATCTTGGGCACTATCAGCATCGGTTATTAGATAAGAACTGACGTCATATAAACCCCAACACAGCTGTGCTGGCCAGCACGGCCGTGGTGTCTGGTCCGCTGCCACAGCCGTGCTGGCTAGCACGGCCGTAGTGTTAAGGAAATAGATGTCGGTTACTATTCAAAACTGACACTGTAACGATGTGGCGTCAGTTTTATACAAATAACCGACGCCTATTTTTTGTTTTTTTTCTTTCAGTCTGCAGACCTGCTGTATGGCTGGTCGCAGGATGAGAAACCTGAAGTTCAGTAATGAACTGCAGGTTTTATGACATCCATTGATATCAACCAACAACAGGCCACAAACTTGCAAAATTAACAACAAAAATATTCACACATTTAGCAATGCAACCTGTAGTTCCATTTGATTTTCACACATTTAGAAACATTCATGTAGCTAGCAATCTGTAGTTTCATTCATTTTCACATTTACACATATAGAAACATTCATATAGCAACCAACAGTTTCATTCATTTTCACTCAGACGCATGTAGAAACATCCAGACATGTAGAAACATTCACACATATATTATTATTCAGAAATTCATTTACAAAATATCATTCTTTAGTCATTATTCGCTATCAACATCCCAATTATATCTTAAATCCCCCACTACTTGTATGGTTGTTGCCCATTCTTCTCTTACTTCATTTAATTCTCCCGTCGTATAGGGAGCATGTACATCTGGTAAGGCCGTTCCTGTAGTGTGGTCAGTTTTAAACACCTGTAAAGAGAATGATGTATATATATAATTAATGAGCTATAAATAAGATTGATATATTTCATATTATCTAATGAGACTATATAATACCTCAGCAATACAATTGATGTCCATTGCGGCATATTTGATAATCATGTGCATAAATCGCATCACATAGTATTCACATGTCCATCTGCTGTCTTGTGTAGCACACTATAAATTCAAACATACAAAATATTAAAAAATACAACTAATTAAGCACTGTTCACATAAATAATATATACATATATTGCAGTCGGGAACTTACTTTCACATTCTTCCAAATTATTGGCTGGTTCTTTTTCGTGGGGACCTTTCCTCCAGCCTTTTTGAACTCATCAAAACCCCTACATGTTAATGTAACACAGTACATTGCATAATTAAATAGTAATGTAATAACATATATTAACGGATATGAAAATGAAATATTTCTCACCGGAATAATGCCATTTTCATTATGTGTCCATATTTTGTATTCAATTTACTCCCCTTAGGATCTAGATAATAGACAGTGAACGTCTCGGGGACAATAACCAGTAACTCCCAATGCATACCACTAGAGGTAAAAAAGTTAAAAATTAATATCTCAAAATCCACAATAAAAATATAATTTTCTTAAGTCCAAATTATAATAAGCAAAGTAAACTTACTCTACATTGAATGGAGACATTATCATCATCTTCTTATTTTGATCAAAAATTGTAAAAGCCTCACAGCAGTATTGTTGAACTGACGGAGGGTCTTTAGCTACTAGACTAATCAAAGATGGAATCAAAAATCCTACATGTTCGAATGCAAAATCTGCACATATCTTGTCTAAGTAGCTGCAAAATATGTATTAATTACGCATGCATTAATAAATAAGAAACCAGATCACCAGATCCTACACAAGGTATATGGATGTATAAAGAAGATCTCACCTTATCCATAGCTCTATCACAGATGTATTTAGCCAATCATATCGAAACAACTCTAAAATATCTTGTATAAATAGTTTGCTTTCGTATGATTGACCTGCTACATCTGAATCTATAGAAATAGTTATAGGGCAATTTATATCATGTTCGCCTAACCGTATTTCCATACCCCTACAGTTAGGACCTAACGGGATAGGTAGGTCCTGTGGAACCCAACTGGGTAATGTAGGAGGTGGAAGTGGAGGCCTAGATGTTGTGGGTGTCTTCTTTTTAACCTGTATATATATAATAATTTCAGATCAACTGACATCATACACACACACAAACAATTTAACTTAATGTAAATTTACCATACAATTTCAGTAAAGATGACATCCGCTTTTAGCCACAATATCACTCCGCCTTCTGCCTCACCAAGCGTTTCACAATCTGGGTGGGCATATGGCAATGGAAGGTCCATCCACTTGGGGAATATATGTACCGGGCTCACACGAATCCAACCAGCTGATAATGGAGACCCGTGAAACATTTCCCCTAGTAGGGATGGGTAAGACAACGCCTCTGCAATGAAATATTCATTAACTTTTAGACGGCATGGCTTCAACCCCTACAAATTTTTGTGTAAAGAATGTTATATACATATATACATATCATCTTTTTTTGAAACGACTACAATTTCATATATACATATCATCTTGAATTAAAAAAATAGTTACTATGTCATAAAAATACTTACAACGGATTTGTTAGGTGGTGGGTTTACAGGATTACTCCCAACCTCTGCAGTAGGAGTAGAGCCTGCAGTAGGAGACACCATAGGTACTGTCTGGTAAGTGGAAGTCTGAGATGCCTGCCACTTTTTCATTACTTCTTCGAGTTTCCTATCAAATAGCTTATCTACCTATACATGGATAAAAGAAATGTCAAATTCTAATTATTGAATTCTCTTTTACAGTAACATCTACAAGGAAACAATATGTTACCTCTTCTTGTGAAAGTCCCACTTTTAGGACATGTTTGCGCTGGGATGGCCCAAAAAAAGCTTTGATGCCCACACCAGCGCCTGCAGCCCTAACACGTCCAAGATGCTCTGGGTTACCCAGAGCAACTGTCAATTCATCCCTTGTGCCCTCAGGGATGAACTTGCCTTGTTTCCTCAGCTCGTACAACTCCCGCTAATCACCAAAACAAAAATTTGTAATTAAGTAAACACCACAAATAATCAATATTCGAACGATTGCTGTAAGAGTTGTATTTTACTATTTTTGCAGCCACCTCAGCAGTTGTGGGCTTCCTTATTTCTCCCTTCTTATTTTGCCTCCCAGCTATCCTGACATCATGGCGAGGCAGAGGTGTGCTACCTATAGTGGAGGACTCCTGAGTAGCAGCAGACTGAGCAGTAGCCTCAGACTATAGTCTTTGGCGAATGCCTGCATACGCCTTTGGACCCATTGTGTGGTCATGCACATTCAGTGCACGCCTTGATCTTTGTGCCTCACTGAAGTTCCACTGTTCAGTGGTTGTCTTCTTCCTCTTGTCAGCTTCTTTTATGTATTCTCGGGTGAGATTTGTCCTATAGTTCCTTAGGACTCTCCCACAGCATTGCATCACGCATTTACGATGCAACTTTTCATCCAATTCAAATATACTCTACAAATTAGAATTGCTATTAACTAGTATCGAAAAAATTAGTAATCTACAAAATAGAATTGCAAATTAATAATAACTCAAGCATAAATCCTTCCATATTACGTCTTTCTTCTCCTTAGAAACTTTATGCCAAGAATCTATCTTACAACCGCAATGGCTACGAGTAACATACCCAAGATATGAAACAAATGAATTGCGATTCACACCAGATGCATTTCCTGCATTATCAAAATCCACAACAAGTTTGGGTCCATTGTCCTTTTGCGCTATTAACTTCTTCATCATAGTGATGCCCCTTCTCTTGTCAACTTTTTGGTGTTGCTGATCAAGTGCCTCAAGTGCTTCAGATGGTACATGTGCATCATCAACCTAAAATTTGACAAAATAAACACATTTACAAGATATAACTATAAATGGACATATAGATATAAATATATGATATATTTTTAAAACATACATTGGGAGGCAGCGCATTGATGTCCTCACCCTCACCGTAATCATCAGCACGGTCATCAGGAGAATGCTCAGCCATTTGAAAATTCACATTCACATTGTAAAGTTCACATTGTAAAGTAATTCAAATTGTAAAGCTCACATTGTAAAGTTCACATTCACATTGTAAAGTAATTCACATTGTAAAGTTCACATTCACATTGTAAAGTTCACATTCATAAAAATAAAACATATAAAAAATATAAACATGCCTCTAATATTGTGATTTTTTATCAATTAACAATCCTTCATTGTGATCTCCGCGCACATACAAGTCATCATTAGCTTCAATATTTGCTGGTGTTGGTAACCCAACTGAGAATGGACTGGAGTCATCATACTTATCATAGTATTGTTCTTCATCTATAGGATCTTCAATGAACTGTCTTTTACCATGAAGAACAACCGACCATTTATCATTTGCAGGATCATCGATATAAAATACTTATTTCGCATATCATGCCAATATGAATGGTTCATCCTTCTCACCAATCTTTTCAAAGTTCACTAAAGTGAAACCCAATTCATCCACTATAACTCCTTTGGTGTTATCAACCCAATTACATTTGAAGAGCAGAATTCTAAAATCTATGTAGTCAAACTCCCATATGTCTTCAATGACACCGTAATATGACATTTTAGCTTCACGTGGACTCTTATCCTTTGCACTTGCAAAAAACATAGTCGATGCTTGAAGGGTGACCCCACTATTTTGGACGACACTCTTATCATCTTGGCGCTTTGTGTAATATGTGAATCCATTAATGTCATACCCTTCATAAGACATAACAGTCAATTTTGGTTTAAAGGTGAGGCATTTAATAGTTTCAGTAATATCATCTGGTGTTTGAGATAGTTGATGTAAGACTTTATTTTCAAACCACTTAATAAATGTCTTGTTATGCTCTCTAGCAAGCCACATTGTATTGGCTCGAGGATATTATCTCTTGATGAAATTGGTATGTTCCTCGATATAAACATTCACTTCGTCCATGTTGTGTAAAATATACAAGTGACCTTGTTCCAACTGCTCACGGCTGATTACTTTCACACGTGATCCCAAAATTCCTTTACCAAATTGCTCGTCAATATTCTTGTCATTATCAGGACTGTCATTACCACTGAGAAAGTCATTGCAAAAATCCATAACCTCTCTCGCCACATAACCCTTGATAATACTCCCTTCAGGCCGATAACGGTTTCGAACATCACTTTTAAAAATGCTCATGTATCGTTCAAAGGGATACATCCAATGTAAGAAAACTGGTCCCAACATTTTCACTTCCCTAGTCAAGTGAACAATAAGATGTACCATGATATCAAAGAACAACGGAGGAAAATACATCTCAAGCTGACATAGGGTAACAACCACTTCTCTTTGCAATTTATAGAGAGTATCAGGGTCAATAACTTTGCTGCACAGACTATTGAAAAAGAAATAAAGTCTGGTGATTGCAAACCTTACATGCTTCGACAATATAGATCTAATTGCCACATGCAATATTTGTTGCATTAGAGTGTGACAATCATGAGATTTAAGACCTGTCAACTTCAGATCTTTCATTGATACCAATCTACGGATGTTGGATGAGTAACCCTGTGGCACCTTAACATTTACCAAACATTCACAAAAAGATTTCTTCTCCTTTCTAGACAATGTGTAACAAGCAGGAGGTAAGTATGTTCTCTGATTTCCCATTTCACAAAATTTTGTTAATTCTGACCTTATTCCCATTTCACGTAGGTCCAGTCTGGATTTTATCCCATCTTTAGTCTTACCTGGTATATTCAACAAAGTACCAATGACACTATCACAGACATTTTTCTCAACGTGCATGACATCGATACAATGCCTGACTGTCAAAGAACTCCAACAAGGAAGATCCCAAAATATTGACTTCTTCTTGAATAAAGATTTGTCACTCCGTGTGGCCATAGTACATTGTGATCTCTTACCAAATTCATTGACAAAGTCTTTTACTCTTTCATAAACAACCTCCCCTGGTATAGGTTTAGGTGCACTTCGTTCCTCATTCAATCCATTGAATGCTTTGTGCTTCCTACGATACAGATGAAATTTTGTAAGAAACCTTCGATGACCGAGATATACAATCTTACCGCCATGTTTTAGTCTTGTTGAATTAGTGTTCTCTTCACATATAGGACACGCTTTAGCTCCTTTGACACTATATCCAGACAAATTCCCATATGCTGGAAAGTCATTAATAGTGCAAAACAACATAGCATGCAAACGAAATATCTCTCTTCGTGAAGCATCATAGGTCATCACACCTTCACCCCAGAGTTTCTTTAAGTCATCAATCAGAGGTTCAAGATAAACATCGATGTCATTTCCAGGTTGTTTAGGGCCCGATATCAACAACGACAACATTACATACTTATTTTTCATACACAGCTAGGGAGGAAGATTGTATATAACAAGCATGACTGGCCAAGTGCTATGTTGGCTGCTTAATGTCCCGTACGGATTCATCCCATCTGTACAAAGCCCAAGTCTTAGATTCCTGACTTCTTCACCAAATTTAGGGTACAATAGATCAATCTTCTTCCACTGTGGGGAATCAGAAGCATGTCGTAGGATCCCATCATTATTTTTCTTAACATCAGCATGCCACCTCAAATTCTTTGCATCTATCGGATTGGCAAACAAGCATTGAAACCGTGATATTATAGGTAGATGCCACATCACCTTGGCAGGAGAACCAGTTTTGGACTCCACCGAAGTCATCAATTTATACCGTGACGCACCACATTTTGGACAATCTTTCAAATCCACATAGTCCTTTTGAAATAATACACAATCATTCGGGCATGTGTGTATCTTCTTGGCATCCATTCCCATTGGGCACAACAATTTCTTTACCTGGTATGTTGAGATTGGCAGCTCGTTTCCTTCAAGAAGCATTTCTTTCAACAAATTTAATAATGAAGTGAAGCTTTTGTCGCTCCATCTATTGTTACCTTTCAACTTATACAATCTCAACACAGCGCTAAGCTTCGTAAACTTAGTACAACCTGTGTATAACGATATCTCAGCATCATGCACAATGTTTCTAAAAATTGGAGGTGGATCGGTGTGCTCTACCCCACAACTATCCAACATCGCATCAACGATATCTACTGGAACTGGTTCATTCACATCTACGTCATCATAGGCAATTTCTTCTTCCACACAAGCACTTCTATCGACATCCACTGGTTTCAGGTTTGAAATCTCTCCATGCCAGTGCCATTCTGTATAGCCTTGTATAATCCTGTTGCACATGACATGACTTTTGATTTCGTCACCAGTACTGACTTTCAAGTTGTTACCGCAATGCCTACATGGACAGTAGAACTTATCTCCAGGTTTTTTCCTATGTTCCTCGGAAAATCTAATAAACTGGTCAAGACCATAAATAAACTCTGGGGTGCAGCGATTGCGAATGGACATCCATGATCTATCCATTCTATGATCAAAGAGAAATCAAATATACATTACAACAAGATTAGGGTCTAGGGTTAACATATTAGAGTTTTTGCATGGTTAAAAATTTAGGCCAACAAATACATGTGTTGTCATTCTTATATATAATAAATGTGTATCACCTATCCCATTCTTGAACACCTAATCTCACTAGTAAGTGTATAATGTGTATTGGGTTTTCAAGAAAATTTCGGCAGCATTTCCCCGCTGTTCTCTAAGTACATATGTACTTAGAGAACAAACGGGGAAATGTTGTCAAAATTTTCTTGAAAACCAAATACACATTATACACTTACATCCTAAGTGAGATTAGGTGTTCAAGAACAGTCCCAAACCGGGGACTATCCAAGATTTACTCCTAATGATTATATCTTGGACGGGTTTCTAGGCCAACAAATACATGTGATGTCATTCTTATATATAATAAATGTGTACCACCTATCCCATTCTTGAACACCTAATCTCACTAGTAAGTGTATAATGTGTATTGGATTTTCGAGAAAATTTCGGCAGCATTTCCCTACTGTTCTCTAAGTACATATGTACTTAGAGAACAAACGGGGAAATGCTACTGAAATTTTCTCGAAAACCCAATACACATTATACACTTACATCCTAAGTGAGATTATGTGTTCAAGAACAGTCCCAAACCGGGGACTATCCAAGATTTACTCCTAATGAGTAAATCTTGGATGGGTTTCTAGGCTAATGAGTACATATCCACTACATGTATTTGCTCACTTACATTGCATCACTCACAATTAGAGCATTATTAAATAATAAATCAAGAATTCAATAGTTTCAAACATGCAATAATTCACAATTAGAGCGATAAGATTCACTTTGTACAAACATACATGGCATAATTCAGGCACAATAGCAGGTGTGGTCATTGACCCGATTCAACAATATAAGAATAATTTTAGAAGAGTAATGTAGCACAATATTATAGGCTATCCGATTATAATTGAGCAATATAGCACAAAATCAACCAACATGGCCGTGCTAGAACGGCCGTGCTATGCAGCACGACCGTGCTACCAACACGGCCGTGTTGCCCAGCATGACCGTGCCAACCTGTGATTTCACACACCTCGGCAGAGGAAGAAGAGGAGGAAGAAGAGCAGAGCAGGTACCTTAGGCGGCGTTGGCAGGGAGAGTAGCAGCAACGAGCAGCAGGAGTAGGAGAGCAGGCCGCCGGAGCAAGATAGAAGGTCACCGGAGAAGGAGAGAAGGCTGCTGGAGCTAGGGCAGAGGGAAAGCGGCGGTAGAGGTGAGCAGAGGACCACCCAAGCAAGTGGAGCAACGCGCGGCCGGAGTAAACGGCGGTGGAGGTGGGGGCAGAGGAGAAATCACCAGAAATTACCAAGCCCTGGAGTAGCAGCTGCGTGAGACAATGAATGAAACAAAGAAAGGGGAAGAGTCAGGCTCACGGGTGTTGTTAAGCTATCAATCGGCGTCGGTTATTAAAAACAACCGACACATAAACCTAAAGGTGTCGGTTCTACAAACCAACTGACACCTATTCTTAATGATCGTCGTCGGTTTTTACTAGAAAAAAAACTGACGTCTATCTACATAACGCCGATTAAAAAAAATGTTCTCGATTAATGACCATAGTCGTCGGTTTCTTTCTAAAACCGACGCTCAAAAGGGTGTGAAAATTTTCCCGGGAAAACGCGTGAAAACCCATAAGCATCGGTTCTTGTAGTAAAACTGACGACCAAAATGTTCCCAATTTTTGTATCGCAAATAACCTTTCATCATCGGTTTTTTAGTTAATAACCGACGCCATATGTCAAATTTTGGAGGTAATTTTTTTCACGTGAAATTTGGGATTTGGCGATTAATTTTAGGTGTCGGTTGTTTATTCTACAACCGACGCTAAATAGAAAGTGATACCCGTGTCTGGCCACTCCTCTCTGATATATGTCGGTTTGTGTTTTAAACCGACGCGGTACGTTTTAGGCGTTGGTTCTTAGTTAATAACCGACGACTAGAAAGTGACTTCATAAGCCATTTCTGTAGTAGTGGAGTGTTTAGGATGAGTTTCGTGAGAAACATTCGATATAGGATAGCTAAGTATGAAATGAATAATTAATTGTGCACTAGCAGATTTTTTTGTAGAACTGTCGTAGACTAAACTATAACTCAACCAAGATGCATTTTGATCAAACTATAATTTTACCCGAGACACTTTATGGACCTCATTTTTTCTAATAGTTATGTCATTCTCGATATAAATTTTGACCAAAATACATTTTGGTCAAGTTGTATGTTGATTAAAAAACACTATGTCCCAACATGTCCTAAATTTTAGAAAATTGCTTAAATGAATTCAAAAAAATTATCTACCTATACTAATGGGTGTATAGATGCATAAAAACTTGTTTTAGGATAATATTGATCCATTCATCACTTGTTCTTACATCCTTCCTACCAAGCTTTATAATTTTCACATATATAATGTATAATCTAGGTCACCTTAATGTAAGCATCCAAACACGTATTTTATTGCTTATTATTTCATTGGATACTATATAAGTGATAACATCCATTTTTTAATGTACATGCCTATTTTACCCTCATTTATCTTAACATTTCATTCTTTATGCTTATCAGTCCCTATTGTTCTAACATTTCATGAATGCCTCCATCTCTGCCTTTGATTCCTATCTTTTGTAGGAAAAGTCAACATAGCCATCGGTCGTGGCGAGATGGACCATTGAATCATGATGTCAGACAAATGGATCCCTATAAGAGAGTCGTCAGTCCTCAACCAACAAATGTATGCCCAACCACTCTGCATCAATGAAGCCAAGGGCCTATGCCAACCATTGGTCACTAATCGATGGTAGAGCAACCAATGGTCCCAACAGTTGACCTACACTCAAAGTCTAGTGCAAGAAACATCCATCGATGGGAATCATCCTAATGACTTGACGACACGATAGCTTGCCTACAAATAAGCCATTGATGACCCATCGAGAATCCATCACCCAATGGCTTCACAACCTGACAAGAAGCCAACCATCAACCACCAAAGAACCTAAATAGTACATCAACAGATAGTTAGAGCCATCAAATCATGAAATCACAAGCAATTTCATTTCATCTCATAGTGCTACAAATAGACGACGATAAAAGCCATCAACTGACAAGACCCCTACAAAGGATATTGTCAATATAGTTAGTTGAAGTGTGTGCCCCCAGGTACGTCCTTTGAGGCTTGAGAAGAAATCAAGATACCCTACACTCAGGTGCCTTGAGTACATGTGGACCATCTATCAATATATGGACAGAGTCTCCATTAGATCTGCTTCATTTTCCGCTACAAAATGCTTCCATTTTCTCTCCAATTCCACCAACCGATAGTGTCAAGGATGAGAGTCGAGGCTTCTATCAACCTCATTGCTTCCTCAAGTCCTGATGGACCTTATTCAAGAGGAGTTTCAATTGACCTTGACATTGTTGTTCCATCACCAAATCTAGTAGAGAAGGAGGTCATCAGTGACACCAGTACAATAGGGGTTGTTGTTTGTTGAATATTCCTCTGTCTTCCCTGATATGTCTATCTCCATCCACCGTTCCATATCGATGTTTTTGTTCATTTGTAAATCTAACCTATCACTCATCACAATGAGTGGCTAATTCATTATCTTGGGTAAGAGTAGCCACTAAGGCTCTTTCAACATGTAAATATTTATATCCATTGATATATATATATATATATACTCTTATCAATGATTAAATCCATGCTTTTGGTCCTTAATTCATCTCTCTAATTATGAGCTACCATAGTTGTGTTATTTGATTATTAATGCCTTGAGAAAGTAGTATTTGCCAATATCTAAGAGTTATGGAGTAGTTTGAATGCATGAGAATGTTCGAATGCTAAAGTTGATGAGCATATGATTTTTTATTTGGTTATTTGATTATCAACTCAAGAGAGAGACACTTGTATGATCTAGATCTATCATAAGCTCGACAGAGGAGGTAATAAACACTTCTGATGATTTCTTCTAAACTATGATAAGGGTATACAATGGGGGTGAGTATTACATGTTGGTGAGTGTTATTGGATTGTGAAACCCAATCCAAATTTCCATCTAGATATTCAAACACATTGAAAGATTCTATTCCATTTTTATTTTATCAAAACATTTTAACTTTATTATTATTACTTTTTTGTTTGGGTATCGTCATTCTATAAGGAATGTTTATCTCCTTTTTTGTAAAAACATAACTAGATATGACTTAGGATTCCTTAAACCTACCACTGTTGTCCCTAAGATCGACCTCGTTACTAAACTAGGCCATTATTTTTGTTGTGGGCACCCAAGGATCTTATATGCATCCATTTTGGATGTGAGATTTGAGACAATCAACTTATGGTGTCATTTTTACGGACAAGGCAAATTGGCATTGTTAAGGACCATTGGTTTACTTATCTTACGTTGTTGCCTTAAGTTTAGTGATATACTTAACCTAACACTTATAAATTTGATAATGCTATTCATCTTGGAAATCTCATGTCGCATATCTAGTTTCTAACCTTGACAGTACGATTTATTTAAGGAAGTCTATTGTTAGCCAAATCTCATTCCTTTTGAGAAAAAAGTCATGCCTCCTTAGAGAGCCATGATTTTTGGGTTAGAGGAAGGAGAAGATTGTCACGATGAGTAGTCACATGGAAAAGAGGAGGATGAATCTTTCTGTGATATGGAAGATCATGTCCTTCAACCAGAAGGTGAAGATGAAGATGGTGACCCCTCTCTCATATCTCTGGTTGCAACACAAGAAAATGAATCTAGGAACCCCATTATTCCATCAAGGTTTAATGTTTCTAACTTTAGGTTGAAATCATCACTCATTCATGTGATACAGTAGAGAACATTTGCCAAAAAACATTGGACTAAATCCCTTATCACCACCTTAATGCATTCAAAAATATATGTGATACTGTTAAGATGAACAGTTCTCTGTAGGAGGTAGTCTACAGTAAGGGATTCAATTTTTTTCTAAGAGATGAAGCATTAGCATGGTATCATCTTTCTTTAAAGGATAGGAGCATCCATGGATTCCCTACTCTAGTTGATGTCTTTTTTATAAAGTTCTACCCTTCAGAGAAAACTATATGCAATAGACACAAGATCATTGTTTTCAGCCAAAAACCTAGTGAAAAATTATATAAAGCTTGGGAAAGATACCAAGAGTAATATCGGGACTTTCCCCACCACAATTTTTATAGGGGAATTCTAGTGAACATCTTTTACAATGGTTTGACATCATCTAAGATAACTTCTCTTGATGCTATTGTTGGCAGTGATTCTACAGAAGAGCCTGAAAGCTTCGAAGACCATGATTGGTAATATAGATGCACTACTAGATGGTCATGACCATGAAAGAGGAGCAATCAGTATAGCCTCTATTGTAGGGGCCACTATAGATTCCAAGTCTCTTGAGGCCCTCAAGGAAAATTTAGATAAAATAGCCAAGATGTTCACTAGATGAAGGATTTTGAGAACAAGGGAAAGAATTGTGCTGGGAACATGATGATATGTGTCATATGTGGAGAGAATGGTCATGGGATAGACCATTTCTTATCTACTCTTGATGAACAAGATGGCCAGGTTGATTCTACTAAAAATATCTCCTATGCAAACTTTATGATAGCAGACCATCAATGGTTCTCTTATGGAAATAGGAACGTTGTTGAAAACTCCCACCAGCTGAATATTCCAAAAATCCACCCAAAGACATCTAGTTTTGGGAGAGGCGGTGGACCATCTGGGTTTACCAACAATACTAACTATTAATAGAATAGAAACAATTCCCAAGGAAAAAATCAGAATTGTGGAGAGCAGAGTCAGGAAAAAACCAAAAATAGTTGGATTTGATGAATGAGATGTTTGAGTTCACACAAAGATAAGCAGATGTCAATGTTAAACTCAATCAAAATACAATCAAAAACAACAGCCTACTATAAATTATGCACTCACAGATGAGGAGTGTAACCAAGCATATAGTTGATCTGTAGGCTCATAGAAAAATGATCAACTAAGAGTTGTAAAACCTATCTGAATTGATCAAATATCCTTAGGGAAGAATTTTTTCAACAACCAAGCATATCCCTAGAGTCCATGAAAGTGAGAAATGGCCACACTTAGGTCAGGAATTGTTTTGAATGGGCCAATAAACAAGGCTAATCAAGAAAGTATTCCTATATTTGAGTCCCAGTCTAAGACTATCATGGTTGAGGAATAACTTGACATTGTAGTGATTCCTAAGAAGATGAAGTGTAAATATAAAGGTAAGGGAAATAAGCCAGAAAAAGAGAAGAAACTTGATGATATTAATAAGATATATCTAATAGGGATCCTTATGTCCCAAGGATGCCCATCCCACACAAACTCATTAAAGATCACCTCAAGAAAAGGTATGATAAATTTATTGAGGATGTGAAGAAGCTTCACCTTGACATCCCTTTCTTTGATACCACTAAAGAAACGTCCATCTATGCAAAGTTTTTCAAAGACATGATAACAAAAGAAGGTGGGGTGATGAAATTAAAGTGGTGAAGCTTGTGAAGATGTCAAGAACTTTTGTTCTAGCTAAGATTCCAACCAAGAAGAAGGACGTTGGGGATTTCATGATCTAATTTAATGTAAGGGATAATGAGGAAATAAAGGGATTAGCAGATCTTGGAGCAAGCATTAGTCTGATGTTGCTCACCTTAGCCTAGAGGTTGAGCCTAAAAGAAATATTTAAGATAGGGATTCTTATTCAACTATTTGATCACATGTTCACTAAGCCTATTAGAATTTTTGAGTATGTACCTATCTACGTAGGAAGATTCTTCATTTCATGTGATATAGTTGTTATTGACAAAGTGGAGGACCCAACTTGTCCTATGATCTTTGGGAGACATTTCCTATCCATGGGAAGAGAACTGGTCAATGTGGAAGTTGGCATCATAAACATAAAGGTCAGAAATGATCACCTTGACTTTAAGGTCCAAGTCTCCATTAGGAGATTGTCTCTTTTTAATTCGGTTTATTTCATGGATAGTTATAACCAACTATGTGAAGTGATACATGAACAACATGCTATTGTGGATCCTATAATGAGAGCATTAACAAACCCAAGTCCAAATGTGGAAGATCTTGAATTCATTAAACTCCTTGATTATTTGAAGGTTGAATAAAGTGAAAATGATGATGAAGAAGAATATATGATAGAAAAGGTGAAGTATACCTCCCTTGAGAGGATACCTGAAGAAATAGAAGCCCTAAGACCCAAGAAAGAGTTGAAATGGCTGCTAGAAGGTTTGAAGTATGAATTCCTACATGATGAAGAACAAAATCTAGTTATCATAAGCTTTGTCCAATCTAATGAGAAACAAGAGAAACTATTGACTGGTCTCAATATGAAAAGAGAGGCCATATGTTACTCTATTTGTGATATTGAAGGTTTGAATCCTGCCAATTACATGCATAGGATTCATCTGGAATCAGATGTGAAACCTCTAGCTCAAGGTCAAAAAAGATCAAATCATGATTTAAGAGAGCAATTAAGGAGATTATAAAGCTCCAAGACATAGGAATAGTATATCCCATCAGTAACAGTCAGTGGATGAGCCATGTCTATCTAATATATAAGAAAAGGGGAACAAAAATTCAAAGGTGATAATGGATAAGTAACAAGGACTATGATGGGTTGAATAATTGCATCGATTACATGAAGCTCAACATTGCAGCAAAGAAAGATTACTTTCTCTCATGTTCATTGATCAAGTTCTTGTGTGTCTAGCTCACCATTCCTACTTTTGTTACCTCAAAGGTTAGTCCAAATTTTATCAAGTCCATATACATCCTAACAATTAGGACAAGCTTACTTTCACATGCTTCTATGGTACTTATGCCTTCATATTTATACCATTTTGACTATGCAATGCACCAAAAACATTCAAAAGGTTCATGATATCAATATTCTCTAACTTCTTAGAAGACATTATGGAGGTCACCATGGACAATTATTTATTTTATGACACATCATTTGACAATTTCTTGAAGAATATTTCTATGATTTTGAAATGTTTTGAGGAAAACCACCTAGTTCTAAATTGGAAAAATTGTCACCTCATGGTATAGGAAGGTATAGTTCTGGGACATAAGGTTTCAAAGAAAGGAATTGAAGTAGATGCAAGCACTGATAAATCTATAACTAGATTTCTACTTCCAAAGTTTGTGACAAGAGTGTAGAGTTTCTATGGGCATGTTGTCTATTACAGACACCTCATTAAAGACTTTTATAAAATCTTAAGGTTGTGTCAAGCCTCTTGGTAAAATACTTTTTTCCTACATTAATGGTAATTTCTTAAAATCTTTCAACACTCTGAAAAGTTCCCTCCTACCACATGTATCATCAAAGCTCTAGACTGGGATCTCCTGTTCAAGATAATGTGTGATGCAAGAGACTACATTTTGGGAGTCGTACTAGGACAAAAGAAATACATTAAGTACCATGTCATCTACTATGTGATAAAGACTCTTGATGAAGCTCAAGTGAACTACACAACCACTGAGAAGGAAATGTTGGCAATTATTTCTTCTTTTGGTAAGTTCATGTCTTGTTTGATATGATGCATAGCCATTATGTATAAAGACCATCGTCCTATTAGATATTCAATGACAAAGAAGGATACCAAACCAAGGCTTCTGAGATGGGCACTCCTATTGTAGGAGTTCGATCATGAAATTGATAAAAATGGGATAGAGAATGTGGTAGCTCACCACTTATCTAGAATAACCCTAGAGGAGGACATATCTCTACCTATAAATGATAACTACCCCGATGAAGCCCTTATGATGAACAAGGCGGTAGATCCAATTCTGCCATGGTATGTAGATATATGTAACTATCTGTCATGTCAACAACTATCACCAGATATAACATACAATAAGAAGATGAAGCTATTATCAGACCTTGATAACTATAATTGGGAAGACCCTTCACTATTCAAGAAGTGCACTGAGAACACGTATTGGAGGTGTATACCATAAGAGGAAGTACCTTGTATCCTATATGAATGTCATTCATCACCTTATGACAGGCATCTGGGTGGTGATAGGACTATTTCCAAGATTTTACAATTTGTGTTTTATTGGCCCACTTTATTCAAGGATGAACACTCATATGCTAAGTCTTGTGACGAGTGTCAATGCACAGGTAACATGTCTAAAGAAATGAAATGCCTCTTCTAAATTGGATTAAGGTAGAAGGTTTGAGGGATGGACTATATGGTCCCCTTCCTCGCATCATGAGGCAATCTGTATATTTTAGTTATAGTGGACTATGTCTCCAAGTGGGTGGAAGCCATGGAAATCCTGACTTGTGATTCAAACCCTTGATGAGGCTTTTGATAATACTATCTTTTTAAGGTACAGGGTGCCATGCACCATCATCAGTGATGAGGGATCCCAGTTTGGGGAAATACAGTTCGAGGCCCTGATACGAAGGTATGGATTAAACCAAAAGGTTTCTATATCATACCACACCCAAACGTTCAAACATGTGGAAGTATCTAATAGACAAATCAAGTAGATCTTTGAAAAGGTAGAGAGAAGAAATAGAAAATGATTGTTATATGAAATGGATAATTCTCTTTGGGAATACAAGATTTCTTGCAAGACAACTATAGGGACTGCTCCTTATAGGTTGATTTGTTGAAAAGCATGCCATCTCCCAGTGGAGCCCGAGTACAAATGTTATGGGCCATCAAGTTCCTCAACATGGACCCTAAACTAGCAAGAAACAAGATATTCTTGCAGCTATTAGAGCGTGAAGAAATGAGGTTGCATGCCTATGGGAAAACATGTATACATAAAGAGAGGACTAAGGTGTGGCACAATGCCCACTTTAAAACAAAAGATGTAAGTGAGGGAGACAAGGATCTCTTGTTCAATTCAGCTATATGATTGTTCCCAAGAAAACACTAGTCAAGGTGGTTTGATCCACTTACAGTAACCAAAATATACCCATCTGGTATGGAGTAAGTGGAAATCTAGAACATGTCTAGTAAATGGACATAAAATTAAAAGGTGTTAAGAAGAAGAAGCTTTTATAAGGAGAGATGAGATACCCTTATGAGAACCACAACCACCACCTAAACAAGATTAAAGAAGATCACCAAGAAAGACAAAACTTCTTGTGAGGCAACCCAAGCATTTCTAAACTTTTCTTCAATTTTCCATTTGTTGTTTTTTAATTTCTTCTTTACTCCTAATCTAGTTAAGTTTTAGTTTTTAGTTTTTCCTTATTTTACATTTTTTTATTTTATTAAAGCAATCTATTTTGGTAAATTCTAGTGTATATAGAATAAGAATAACCACTAATTTGGTGATATTTATTGATTAGACAACCAAGGGGAATGAAGTACATTTTCAATACTTCCATCGACCATCTACAAGGAAATTCTGTTGACCAAACTGGTTGAGAACTATCATTAGTTTAAAGCCCTATCAAGAGCCCCTCACATAGACTAACCAAAGGAGGATACAGAAGGCCCATTGGATCAACTATACTCAGTAGATCCATCGAGGTCATAGACAAAAGATGTGTTGGGCACATTTGTTGACACCTCACAGGTCTCCAAGTCAGGAGTCTCGTCAGGGGCTTAGTCAGGAAACCCCTTGAGGCCATGTGGAGTCATGTAACCTCCAGGATCGATGATACGTTGGCCAGTCATTGAGGCACATGTCAACTAACTATCGACCAATGAGAATTTGAACCAGTCAGGGGATTGAGTGTTAAAACACTATCATCCAGACTGATCGATGACACAATGGACTACTTTAGTGTGAGGAGTATAAAGACACGCTTGGACAAACCCATCAACTATCAAGTCATGAATTCCCAATGATCAGGTGAAAAGATAAAAAAACCCTAGTCGCTGCATCCAATATGATATAAGATTGACCATGAAGCTCCATACTAGAGTGAATGGGACGTTTACCATCCCTGGAGAGCATCTCCAATCCTCTACCATCATTGACGACCACTATCACCTCCTCTTTTTCTGAAAACACTACTAATTTTGAGTTGGCTCCTCAAATAACATACAGAATTAGGGCAAGAGGAGAACATGAGGAGGATCTCCATCATTGTCGTCATCCACTAAACCAAAGTGAATATAAGTGCAAGGTTGCAAGCAAGACCTTCATCACCCTCATGACAGTAATTGCTAAGAAACTGATAGAATCTCCCTCATTCGTCTAAGACCATGAGAATAAGTCCCTGACCTTCTTTCTAGTCATTAGTCTCTTTTCATTGTTGATGACCATTCTCTTCTCTCCCTTAGTTTCAATAACACCAAGGAACTTCATCTCCCCTTTATTTTTACCCTCTCATTGATCCTTCCAAATCGACGAATCTCCCATCATATTTTTTATCCTAGCTTCTGACCAAATATGTTCATTGTCGGACCACCAGGATGGTAATATTGATTCCCACCCTTGCTTTGACCAATTTTTGATTGGTTCTACAAAACCCTTGTTGAATCTCTCTGATTTGTTCCTTCTCCCAATTGTTTATTGACCTGACCCCAATCAAGTTATTGTTGACCCACCTTGCTGACTCGTCGGGCATTGACTGACGAAGTTTTCTAACTACCATTGGTCTTTCAACTCTTATTCAGACCTAGTGATATACATCCATCAGTTGAGTGTAACCTATATTTTTTTACTAATCTATCTGCCAATTAATTTAAGTACACAAGATGTCTGCTTCAAAATATGACTCCTAGAAGTTGATGGTTGCGTCAAGGGCAGAAATATAGCAGTTACTGCTTAAAGTCAACAAGTAACTTAACATGAACAATGGAATGTCCTCCACAAAGTGCATAAAAATGTAGTAAGAGAAAGATCACATATTAACTCTCCTGGACTTCTACCAACTGAATTAGAAGAAGATAGATAATCCACCCATGTCTCCTCTTAATACATGTCATAAGAGGAAGAGGGTAAGAAGAAGAGGAAAGAAATAGATGCAACTTCTAAAATCCCTATGAAGAAGAGAAGCATGACAGTGAAGAAGGATGAATCAGAGGCAAAGGCCAAAGAAGTTGAAGAACAACTTACTACAACTAAGGCCGCAATTTCCTATGATGTCCCTGTTGAGATGCTAGATGAACCTACAACTACTGCAACAACAGAAGGACCTTTAACAACAATGTCCACCTGGAAACCAAAGAACATATTTGTGCCTAGAGACAAAGAACATCAGGCAAAATATGGCATGTTCATGAAGAGAAAAAGATGTAGAGAAAAAAGTTATGTCAATGAGAAAACTCTAAAGAAGTTAGGGATATACAATAGGGTTAGGAAATTTCTTAGAGATGCAAACCTTTTCTTCCCCTATATATATCAACAATGATCATATATAGAGCTTACAATAGAATATATGTTGTATCTGAAGAAGTTTCCATTAGAAGGTGAAGGGAAAAAATGGCTTGGAGGAGCATTCAAACTTGTCATTGGCATATTCATTGAAGATATCATCCTAACTAAGAAAAACTTGAACAATATTTTTTGTGAAATGAACGAGCAAGTAGCCGCCTCCTGTAAGGCGTACTAAGACAAGGAGGTGAGGCAATTCAATAGAAATAAGGTGTGGGAGATGCTAATCAGATAATCAAATCATAAGCCTAGGAGTTACAAAGCTTCTCAGATACACTGACATTATTCAGGTAATCCAAAAATAGTGTCATGTGCAATTTTTGTAAGGTTTGACACAGGAAATATGACTAGAGAATATATTTTCATAATATGGAGCATAAAGGATAATAAACTTATTAACATTGGGTGTCTATTGATCAAGAAATTAACCACCGCTAGTATAGTGGATGGTATAAGAGAGTTTTACATGGAAGCAATAGTAATAATAGGTTACCACCTCGAACGTCCTCGAATCTTGAGAAACTTCACGCACAACAAAAGGTGAAAGATTTGTTGACTTGAAGTACCTACTAGCCACCTTTGGGATCACTCATAATGGACAAAAGTGTCATTATAGATTCTCAAAGACAAAATATTTACTCCCTCTCTTGGAGAGGAGCAACTACAATTTTGATAAGCTCCCCTTCCCACATGGGGATATCTTGAAAATGATATCTGGTGTGACAGCACGACTGGCCAAGGATAGTACAAAACCTAAGGGATGAAAAGAACCTGGAGAGGAAAAAGTTGTCAAACCAACAATGAAGAAGAACTTAACATTTAAGCCTCTCAAGGTCACCCCAAAGGAGTCGAAGGTTGCAAAGATAGTTATCACATATGAATACCAAGATGCAATAGCAGTAGAATTAGAAAGGGAGCGGAAATTAGTTAATGAAAGGTAGGCTGACAAGGCAGTCCAAGAGGGAGACAATAGTGCTAATGTGGTCAAAGCTACAAATATGAAAATGATCAAGAAGGAGACAAAGGACTTGAAACCCCCAGTGTTGTACATCCTTCAAGCAAAAACCAGGCAGTAGCTCTAGATGAATATCAATGCAATCAACCCAAAGCAGTCAATTAAAGTGAGGTATAGGAAACTCCAAGAATAGAAAAACCTAGATGAAGTTTCTCCAAGCCCACCTAGGAAGAACTTGAACTTGCCTCGTAGAGGAAAGATGTGGAAATAATGAAAACTACATTTCCACAAAATCAAGAACATCTACCAAATCTCTAATAGTATCTAGGACATTAGTTTGACATTATGCATGAGAAAATCTGAACTCCTCCTCCAATTTTTCTTATCTATCATCTAACTTGAAAACACTAACCATGCAGGTAGATAGAATAGACAAATGAACTACCACTCTCCTACAATATGTGAATAAAATGATGGACTTTAATGCAAAATAATGAAGAACATCGTGGGCATAGCTATATAATTGGCAAATTTGTAGCGAGAGAGGGACGAAGTGAGGTAGGAGCAAGAAGAAATTTTCAAGGAAAGAATAATGAGCATAAGTTCTACAATGAAGAATGTGAAAGAAATGATTAAAGTGTAGGCATAAACCATCTGGGTCATCAGCATCACCAAGCCCACTGAACCCACCATCTCAAGGGGAAGCAGAAGAAGTATATTTAGCTTTAAGGGAAGAGGACAAACTTCAAGCTTCCCTGAGAAAACCTGAGGGCTCAAAAGAAAATTAAGCAGACTTGTCCAAGAATTGAAGCTTGACTTCTTGCCAAAAAAGGATAAATTGGCATAGGAAGAGAAATTGAAATATGACATCCATGTACAATCATTTTAAGAAAATCACCCTCAACAATTAGAAAAAAAAGCCCGTAAGATCCCTCCATCCATGTGCAACCAATTGCAACTGACATGGCAGGAGTTCGTGAAGCTTCACTTGAACAACTAAGGGCAAATGCTCCTCTCTTTAAGGGCATGGTCAATATGGCACAAGACCACATTATAGAGACATCTAAATAGATGTTTAATGGTGTACCCGGCCTCATGTGCACATACTTTGACATTTGTGACATGTTCCTCCAGTTCAATGAGATTGATGAGGAAGGCTCGGTTGATAATGGAATTTCAAATGGGTCGATATAAAATAAATTCATAGAAATGGGACCAAAGTAGAAGTGGCAACAGAAAAAGAGGCCCCAGCTAACACTACAACAACATCAAGAACATCAGTTCCAGTGGAACCAATAATAGAGGCAAGAGAAGAGAAATCTGACAAAGATGAAGAGTGAATGAACTACTGCTTCATGATTCCCCTACTATCCATCTCATTTGTTTCCCCTAAACTAGAATATCCTACATTACATCAAAGCCCCATGGCTCCACCCCTACATTGTAAAATGGCAGAAATGGACATGGTGGAAGTGTCAAGGATCTCCTATAGGGACGTTTATGCCTTTCTGCATGTCCTAAATGACAAGATCATTGGAGCATACATTCACCAATAACACATAAGACTAGAGTGTGTGTTTGTTGGTGACAAATTCTCATTAAGTCATGATATGTGATATCAAATCAAACACATAGATACTTGTTATAAAATAGTATATCAGACAGACCCACCTTGAGAGTGATGCAGGGAAACTGTGATTGGCAGTCAAAATCATCTCTCATAGTGATGGTGGTCATGTGGTTCTTAAACCTAAAATCACTACACTTGTCACATGTCATTCGATGTACTTTGACATCATCCACCATGATCTTAGATAAGGGTTTCCATAAAGGTGGTGATCGAGTGCATTGTGACACATGGGGATGATTGTGAGTGATGTGAATGGGATTTGTCCCTCTTACAGGAGTATGATATCCTATCCACTTGTGAGATTGAGAAATGCATGTTCATGCTCATGTGAGTTAAAATTTATGATATTGAGCTTACATATATCTCAAATGGTCTACTCTAGTTCAAGGAACATGGATTGAATGTTGAAGAGGATGATGATTCCATGAACCAAGTTCAATCTGGATATTTGTGACAAAGGAACCATGCAATCATTGTAAAACCAATCACAGATTGTAGGTTGAAGTTGTTCTCTGACTTTTTGTTTACTTGGGTAGAAATGATGTCTTGCTAGATACCATTCATTACTTGTGATGTCATAAATTAGTTATGGACATTCACTACCTATGTAACTTGGAACCTATAGGGTCACACACATAGGATACACTTAGAATGGGAGTTTATCTGTTAATGTAGTTTAAATTTGATCCTAAAGTGTTAAGTATTCAATTTAAACAACAATGATTGAAAGTTGACAAACTGGACTGTGAACCGACCAGTTCAAGCGTTGACCTAATTGATCCAAGTGTCAGGTCAATTTGAATCAACATTGGCAATCAAAACTCTGAAATGACTAGTTAAGCAAGTGAACCAATCAGCTTAGGTTTGTGAACTGGTTGGCTCAGGTTGACAACCAACCATTTGGATGATTAATATGATTAGATCAAGGATTGATTTTGACATCATGTTGTGCATTAATTGAATATTAATTGCCAATACAATTGTGATTGGGAAACATAGTGAAACACCTAGTTCAATGGTTGAATCGATCGACTCATGTGTGAACATACCAGTTCACTGGTGAACCAATTGGTTTGTGGTTTGTAGGTTCCAAAATTCATGAAATTCCATCTCTTTGACTCCCATTCAGACTAGAACTACTAACCCTGACCATCCTAAAAATAGAGGGGTAGTTGAGGCTTTCTGGAGAAACAACAATAAGCTTTGACAATTGCTTTCTTTTTATAGTTGGAGTAAAATGAGAACCCAATCAAGTCCTACCCGTCAAAGGGAGGGATAGATGGGAGAGAAAATTGGGAGAGAAAGTTGGTGGTAGCACGCCAACTAGAAGGGACAACTCCTTCTTGTCCATTCATCTAGAATGAAAAGAGTTTTTGGTGGTCTATATGAATTACTATAGAGGCCAGGAGGTTGTTGCCACTCGCTAGGAGGATGAAGTCAATCCCCATCTATGGTGATCAACAAGGAGGATGCTATTGACGTCATCCAGGTGCAACTTGAAGAAAGGAGCATGTTGCATCAAGGTATAGTCATTGGACGTGCTCTAGGACCAAGTATATACCTACCAACCTTCATCCCCATTGCATAGTTGTTGATGTGATCTACTGTCTAAGGGGAATGTGGCAGTTTAATTTTGTTTTTTCTTCCTTATTTGATGTTATATTTCCCAACAGTGGTATCAGAGCCACGTCAATTGACTATGTTTTGGGATTTAAATGATATGATCAAATTTTGGTTTTCATCATTTATTTATTACATACGATGTGAATATTTAAATTATTAATGTAAATATCTGATTACATGCCACATAGGATCCCTATGTATATATGATATAATATGATATTCATGCAGTTTATACGCTTTCCCTAAAATTGATTGATGGTGGATGTTAGCATGGTTATGGCCAATAACCCTATATCTATGTGCTTGGTTGGATGGTTGCTTATTCTTGTTTTATATCAATGTGCATATTGAGCATCTATCTTCTCTTCCATCTGTAAAAGTATTAAATTCTCTCCTTCTTATGCTCCCCTCAAATGTAACTTGAGGTTTCCCTAACTACCATCTAATATGATTAGGATAGTTTTTAGTTCTTGTTATGGCAAAGAAGACGCTCTACATTAGACAAACTACCCATTTTAGAAGACGAATCGATCAACTGGAGGAATGAAGAGGCTTGACGATAGGAGGAGATGAACTGATCAGCTGATGGTCCAACTGGTCGACTCGAGGTATTTGAGAGTCATTTGGACTGGAAACCAGATGAACAATCTAGAGACCAACTGACCGACTAGGAGGTGAAGCAATTAATTAAAGAGTTGAATTGATGGACCCTGATTGGTTCGATCACATATCTTCATCAATAATAGGTTGCTACATATGATGTAGATCTTAGATGGTAGTAATTCCTTGTGTCTCCAAGGAATTACAATAGTATGGACATAATCATCACTTTTATTTTATAATTACATGTTTCTTTTGTGGGATATAGTATGTGTATGATACATACAAGTATGTACTGATTGGATATGTATATATATTTAGATAAACATAAAATACCTCAATAAAATATTAAGTCTTAGACACTTTCCATTAGAAATACACATGAAAAGCTTGATTGACTAAGTGTAGGAAGGCCAAGTGTGGTGTGTTGTCCATTTCATGGAAGTGTGATGGTAGTCATGTGGGCCTACCAAGTAGGGTGCATCACTATCGTGTTGGCTTTTAAGTCAGACTTAACTAGGTAATCTTAATGAGATTAAGTACCTAGAAGCATGCAGTGTGGCAAAGACTTGTGCATACCATCTATCCAGGTTTTGCATAAGATGCAATTGACAAAAGTTGCCTACCTTGATGATTGATTATGGACATTGACATTGTCTGAGTAATAACTCAATTGCTTTGGATCTTGGCTCACTAGAAGGTTGTATGTTGCAATCTTCTGAATTGATATATGAGAGATATCAATTTCAACAAAATGGTGGGAGAAATAAGTAATTAAAGGCCTAAATATATATCATCATTTTTAAATTAATAAAATCAAAAATGTTTTGGAAAATTGCAAATTTCTCTTGTAGAATCAAATGTCAACCAATAAGACATTTTCCTTGCAATTAGTCCTTGAGAAGGACAAGTTGAATGGGAATAAATTCCATGATTGGTTCAGGATGTTGAGAATTGTTCTCACGTAAGAGCACGAGCTCTATGTCATGGAGACATCAGAGCTAGATGAACCTACTTGAAATGTGCCTAAGGCTAACAGAGATGCTTACAAGAAGCACCATGGAGATGTCATTGATGTCAAGTACCTAATGCTATGCTCCATGAAGTATGAGTTACAAAGAAATCATGAGAACATGGATGTTATTCATATGGAAACACATCTTAAGAACATGTATCAAGATCATGTATGAAATGAGAGACATGATGTCTCCAATGCATTGTTCGAGTGTAACATGGTAGAAGGAGATCCAGTAGGTCCCCATGTATTCAAGATTATTGGGTATGTGGAGAACCTTGCTAGATTGTGATTTCCCTTGGGTCAAGAGTTGGTCAATGATGTTATTCTAAATCACTACCAGAGTCATATAGTCAGTTTTTCATGAACTACAACATGAATGCTTTTGACAAGAAATTACTTGGCATGTTGAAAACAATTGAGGCACAAATACAGAAAGACAAGCCCAAGTCTGTGATGATGATCAGCAGATCAATGGTGGAAGTCCAAGGGCAAAGGCAAATCTAAAAAGAGTTCTAAAGCTGGCCAGAAACCCAAGTCTTCTGCACTCAAAGCAAAGTGAAGGGTAACCGAGGGAGGCAATTGTCACCAGCCTAGACATTGGAAGAGGAATTGCCCTCTTTACCTGGAGGAACTGAAGAATAAGGAGGGGATATAGATCTCCACTTTAGTTATATACATCATTGAGATAAATTTGTCTACTTCTTCAACTTGGGTACTAGATACCAGATGTGGATCTCACATATCCTTGAATATGCAGCATCTAAGAAGTAAGCCTTTACGAAATGGTGAGGTCGAACTGTGAGTTGCAAATGAAGCAAGTGTTGCTTCCACCACAGTTGGAACCTATAATTTATCTCTACCCGCAGGGCTTGTAATAGAGTTAATGATTTATTGTTTCGTACCTACTATATATAGAAATATTATTTTTGTATCTTGTATGGATAGAGATGGATATGAATTTCATATAAAGAATGGTCAATGTTCTATTTCAAAAGATGTGATCTTTTATGGAAGTGCCACAATGTCTTATAGTCTTTATTTTCTTAATTGAAAGATAAATGCTAATAAAATAAATATCAAAAGATTAAAACTCTATGACTCAAACAAAACATGTCTTTGGCATTGTTGTCTAGGGCACATCAATGAGAATCACATATCTAGACTCCACAAAGATGGTTATCTAGACTCTTTTGCTTTTGAATCAGTAGAGACATGTGAGTCTTGTTAGTTGGGAAAGATGACAAAGCTCCCATCACTAGAAATAGTGAGAGGGATAGTGATCTATTAGGACTCATACATATTGGTGTATGCATCCCTTTTTAAACAAATTCTATAGGTGGTTATTAGTACTTCATTACCTTTAATGATGATTTTGATAGGTATGGTTATGTTCACTTGATGAAACATAAGTCAAAAATTCTTGAAAACTTCAAGGATTTCATGAATGAATTATAAAACCAACTTGGTAAAGGTATTAAGGCTCTTCATTCCAATCAAGGCAGAGAATACTTAATCCAAGAGTTTGAGGACCTTCTACGAGACTGTGGTATTGTATCAAAATAAACTACACCTGGAACCCCGCAATATAATGGTGTATTAGAAATAAGGAATCGCAAATTGATATGGCAATATATTGATGTGTTTAGTTGATCTTCTGACTTCCTTATATGGTTTTTCTCTTGAAACCACCATGTTTATACTAAACCAGGGTGTACCATCTGAATTGGTACCATATGAGATGTGGTATGGGAAGCATCCTAGTATGTCTTTTATGAAGATTTGGGGTTGTGCAGTTTATGTGAGAAAGTAGTTTCCCAGAAAACTTGGGACTCAAATAGGATAAATGTTATTTTGTTAGTTATCCTAGGGAAACAAAGGATACTACTTTTATACTGTACCTGACCAAAAAGTTTTTTTTGCTAGGGATGTTGTATTCCTAGAAAAGGAATTCATTTCCAAAGCAATCTGTGGGAGGAAAGTACAACTCGAAGAGGTTCAAGACCAATAAGAAATCATTGAACATATAGAGGTACTAGAGGAACACAAAGAGTCATCAATTTTTGTGGAATCTCAAATTCCTCATGTAACATAGGAACCTCACAGATATGGTAGGACATGCTTGAGCTGGATGTATTTGGTTGTTTAGTGACCCAAGAATGTGGTGAATCAGTCATTGATGATGAGCCAACTACCTACCTAGAAGTTTTAAAGGGACCAAAGTCTGAGAAATGGCTTGAGGCCATGAGATATGAGAAGGAATCCATATATACCAACAAGATGTGGACCTTGGTGGATCCACCTAAAGGGGTATGTTACGACCCCACCTCCTGATAACCCCCAATTAAGGGAGACCGAAAGGTCGAAGCCGCACCCATGACTTCCGGATCAAAGGTTCGGCAATTAACCAAGAATAATTATCAAATTTTAACACACTATACTAAAAATTTGTAAGAAAATAGACTTTGCATACCTTTTGAAACTTTGGATTTCTAACTTTTATCCACTTAATGATTCTACGCTAACTAATCCTCCTTGTATTTTTCCTTCATGTATTTCACAATGTGACGATTTACTGTTTGTCCTTTTGGCTTGTACCTAAAACACCGACAAACAAAATGTCAGTCAGCCGAAGCTGGTATGTGGGGGAAACAATAATCATTCAATTATCTATAACAAACAAGTTTACGTTTTAAGTATAACTACACTATCCATGTGTACCCTATCCCCTGCGCTGTCCCTACAGTGGACCTGGATACTACCTCCCTTGTGGTAGATTCCCATTTTACCCCTCATGACTTCACCTAATAGATGAATCAATTTCTAGGGCTGAGTCACATGGCACTACCTGTAGGTAGCCCACTCCTTAACTCATGGTATGCTAAGAGTCTCATGGCACTACACGTAGGTAGCCCAGTTTCTAACTCATGATACCCTAGACCTTACTCTAGGTTATCCTTAGCCTTTGCATAGCCACAGGGGTGGACTCGGATCTAGCTAGTTATACATGTATACTCATAGTGATAGCCATAGTCACTTTATAATTGCATGAATTAAAACATCCAACTGTTATTTCATGCATCGAGAGAAACGTCGATTAAACCTCGAAAAACTATTCGGTATAGCCATAAGTGTAACCACATACCTGATTTGATGAGTCATGCAGATTATTGAACATATACTTCAGGTATATACAATCAAGCCAATCAATAGATCCAAGTCAGTAATTCAATCATCACATATTTCCTAAAATGAATATGTACTCTATTGTTACACACTTCATCAAGAATCTACTCTATTTACTTGGATTCACTTTCTAGGGTTTCTAATCCGTATTAAGGTTTCATTGATATTCATTAGGGTTTCTTAGATCAATTTCTCACACTTTATCCCTTTTTGGTTAACAACCCTAAAATACTCTTTTCCATTTATATAAACCCTAATTGCTCAAACTATTTATTTAATAGTCTTTTATACCCAAATTGACTTAGGATCATCATCATATCCCTATTTATTCATGGATTTGAACAATTAAAACAATTAAAATATATATTCTCCTAAATTAGGGTTTTCAAGCTCATTAATGCATATTCATGCACAAAACCCTAACTTCAGCCAATTATATAAAAAGATCATCTTTTTTTTAGATCCTATTTTCATTTTTATTAACCATATGTTAATATTGGCCTGAATTATTCATTGAACATCATTAAATCCATCTATCATCAAATCTAAGGGTTTTTCATTAATTAAAACATTAAAGATGATGACTTTATGTACTTTTCACATATCAAGCATACTTAAGCACATAAACTCTAAATTAGACTAATCATGTGCAAAGTTCTTCCTTTTTTAACATAATGTACTTTTTTTACATTTAACAGGTTAATATCCACTCTAATGATCCTTTAAACCCTATTAATCACTTTAAACATATCAAAGTAGGGTTTCTTTAATCATCATTATGTTAAAGTTGATAAATTACACTACTTTTCAAATTGAAAGAGGAATTGGCTTATAAACATATTTTATTTAAATTCCTCATGTTTTTTTATCAACTTTCATGTATAACATGTCCTTATCCGACCTACCGATTATTTACTACGAATTAAACAAATTTCACTTACTTTGGCCAACCGGAGGGTGCCACGTAGCCTTCCATGCAACGTGCCTGCGTTTTTGGAAAACATAACCAAATGATGAAAATACCCCCGTGTAAGTGAAGGGTGTTTCAGCCTGCTGAGGGGTAAACGCGTCCAGTCGTCCAGACCCTCTTCTTCCTCGCGAAAACCCTGGCGCCGCCGACTTGTAGCGGCGCGGGGGAGCTTTCCTCCTCCAACCCTGGACCTAGGGACCGCTGTAGAGGGCCGACCAGGCTCCTCTACCTCCGACGTACCTAGGGAATCACCCAGGTCATGCTATTACTGGACAAAGAAGGCGTTCTTGACCTGTAAAGTGCAGCCACCATTGCTGCCAACCTCCAGCACTCTGTGGGTTACATCTTCCTCCCCCAGTCGTGGTTCTCGCCAGAAAACTCTGCCCCACCTCCGTTGTGTCCTCACGCATGTGGGGTGTGACTGATCTTGCGTCCAGTACGGCCATCTTGAGCTGGCCAAGTGCACGACCTCAAACCAGGGTGCCGACCTTACATAGGCCCTGCTCGACAAATGCAGCTATGGAGACGATGGTCGACCATCTCGAACCATCGTGGAGGTTTCGTGCCTTAGACGAGACTTCCTCCCCGCTCTTTGGTGCCCTCGGAATAGGTCTAAACTCTCATTAGGGTTTTGATCATGTGGGAGAAAGAATAAGGTGAGGAAGAGATTGGGATATGTTGAATCTCTCTGGAACTCGTCCCAAAGGGTCTACCCCTTTTATAGGGGAGTATCCATGCCTTAGATTGCTTGCCTACAAAGCAAAATAAGGTTTCTCCTTATAGGAAAGGGTGTTTCCTTACTTTTGAAGTATCTTTCTCTCTCTTCATGTATATTTTTCCATTAGGTATTAGGAATTCGAAATTCCTCTCACCTACTCTCTTTATTGCTTGACTTTTAACCCTTAGGCACGAAATTAAGTTTTCCTTTTAATGGAAAATACTTCCTTTCATCAATATCACAAAATTCATTATTAAGGTATCATATTATCCTTTGATTTTGCAAATTTAGTATTTTCTCTTTCTTTCTTCTTTATTGGGACTCCTTGGATCCCAAGACATTCCATTATTTCGAAATTCTTTTTATTGAATACTTATTATCCTTCTAGATGCTTCATTATGCATTATTTCACATTATCTTGTTTATTTCTCATTTGAATACCTCCTTTTGAGGATTTCTTTTTATTTCTCTTTTATTTTCCTCATTGGCATTCTTTTTATCATTAGAAAACTCATGGATACGAAATTTCCCCAAGAAAACTCATTTATGCCTCTTTCCACTCATTTTCCACTTTTTATCATCATTTTCAATTTATTTCTTAATAAAGAAATACTTAATTAAACTTTTCTTTTCTCATTGCTCTCTTTTTGGAACCTTGGACTCTTTGGTACCCAAGGAACCCAAGAGGCACGAAATCCTCTTTGGATTTGCCTTCTAGAGGTTTCTACATATTTCTTTTCTTCAATTATCCATTTATTCATTGAATTTTCTTGTTATTCGGGCCCAATAGCCAATAAAGCCCACAATACAAACATCAAGGCTATTGTAAACAAAAATCCATTTATTTGAACAAAATCATATCTTTATCTGTTCAATTATTTTTCATATGAGAAATTACATTTCTCACCAAGTGAACCCAAAATTTGGGGTTGTAACAGGGTAAACTTGTGATTGTGATTCTTAGATCTGAAATCACTACACTCATTACATGTTGTTTGATGTACTTTGACATCATCCTACATGAACTTGAATAAGGGTTTCCATAAAGGTGATGCTTGGGTGCATTGTGACACATGGAGATGACTGTGAGTGAGGTAGATGGCATTTGTCCCTCCTATAGGAGTATGATATCATGTCCACTTGAATAAGAGAGAGTAATAAATGCATGACCATGCTCATTTGATTCAATATGTGATATTGAGCTTACATATATCTCAAACAATTTTCTCTAGTTCAAGGAACATGGATTAAATGTTGAAGAGGATGATGATTCTATGCCTTGAGTTCAATCTGGATATTAGTGATAAAGGAACTATACAAACACTATAACACCAATCACAAATTATAGGTTGAAGTTTCTCTCCAACTTTCCAATTACTTAGGTAGAAAAGATGTGTTTCTAGACACTACTCATTGCTTGTTATGTCATAAACTAGTCATGTACATTCACTGCCAATGTAACTTGGAACCTATAGGGTCACACACATAGGATACACATGGAATAGGAGTTTATTGATACATGATGCTTAACTTGATTACTAAAGTGTTTAAGTATTTGATTTAAACAACAATTGACTGACTGGACTCTGAACCGACCGGTTCAAGTGCTAAACCGATCAGTTGGAGTGTCAGGTTGATTGAAATTGCATTGGATGAATATTGGATGAGTTGTGGCATGAATCGAACGCTTCACTCTGTGAACTGATTGGCTTAAGGTCGGCCAAATGAATGATTCATGTGATGAACTACATGGTTCGTTGATCAATTCAATTGAATCAAGGATTAGTGATGATGTCATATTGTGTATTAATTGGATATTAATTGGCAATACAATTGTGATTGGGAAACATGTTGAAATGACTAGTTCATAGATTTAACCAATCAGCTCACATCCCAACCGATCGGTTCACTTGTGATGAAGAAGACATTCAGCACCAGACTAGCCACATGTTTCAAAAGAGTAGACGGTCGGTTGGAGGACCGAGGAGGACTGACGACAAGAGGAGCCTAATTGATCGTCTAGTGTTCCAACTGATCAACTAGAGGTGTCCAGGAGATGTTGGACTAGAGACCAGACGACCTTTTAGATAGACCAACTGACTGACCAGGAGGAGAACCGATCGGTTCAAGGGTTTAGTTGATCAACCTAGATTAGTTCAAGAACATATCTTCATCAACTAGGTTTATGTGTGTGATGTAGACCCTAGGTGGTGGTAATTCCTTGTGGCTCCAAGGGATTACAATAGTACATCCATAAGTATCGCTTATGTTTTACTGCATGTTTGCACTTGTGAGATATAGCATGTAAATGATATATATTGTAGTATGTGGTGATTGGATATGTATACATATTTATAAATACAAATCCCTCAATAAATATCAAGCCTAAGATGCTTTCCATAAAGCAGTACACATGAAAAGCTTTATCAACCAAGTGTGGGCACGCCCTAGCGTGGTGCGCAATCTATCTCATGAAAGTGTGAAGGTAGATATGTGTGTCTTCCCTAGAAGGGTACATATTCTATCGTGTTGGCTTATGGGTCAGATTTCACTAGGTGCCCTATATAGGATTAAGTTCCTAAAAGAATGCAGATGACTATGGCAAAGAGTTCTACATATCATCTATCCAAAAACTACATGAGATGCAATTGGAAAATGTTCTCTACCTTACTAACTAGTTATGAGCGCTAGTGTTGGATGGCTATTGACTTAATTGTTTTGGATCTTGGCTCACTATAAGATTTTATACTACAATCTTCTGAATTGATAGTGAGGGCTATAAATTTAAAAAAATATTGGGAGCCATAATTAATTAAAGGCCTAATTAAATATCATCAAATTTTATTCAAAGCAATTCAAATCAAACTAAAAAGTGTTTTGACAAATGCAAATTTTACTCCTATAAATAAATGGAAAACACACAAACATTCTGATTGGTCCTTGAGAAGGACAATCCAAATGGGATAAACTTCCATAATTGGTTCAGGACTTTCAGAGGTGTTCTCTATGTTTCTAAAACACCAATGCTAGTAGAACCCACTCCATATCCACCTAACACTGAAATGGATGCTTATTTGAACCATGCCAATGATGCCATAGACACCAAAAAGCTTATGCTAGGTTGTATGAACTATGAGTTGCATAAAAAACATTATACACAAGAAAGGTATAATGTCTCTAAGGTGTTGTTTGAGTGCAAACTGACAGATGGAGATCCAATAGAGCTCCATGAGCTCAATATGATTGGGCGTATGGAGCATCTTGAAAGACTAGGATTTCCTTTGGGTCAAGATTTGGCCACATATATGATTTTGCAATCATTGCCTAATTCATATAGACATTTTATCAAGTGTTACAACTTGAGTAACATGGCTAAATTGCTAACATATTGTTATATGTCAGAGCACAAATGAAGAAGGATAAACTTGTGATGGTGATCTATAGGAAAGAGTCCAAGGACAAAGGCAAGACCAAGAACTATTTTGAGGCTAACTTCAAGTCCAAGTCTTTTGTACTCAAAATAAGGAGAGGGGTAAGGAAACCTAGAAAGATGAAACAAAGGATAGAGGTCTCTACTTTTGGTATATATGTAGTTGAGATTAACTTTGCTTCTTCTTCGTTGTGAGTACTTGATACCGGATGTGGATCTCACATTTGTTTAAATGTGAAGAATCTAAAAAGAAGTAGACCATTAATGAAAGGTAAGGTTTAAATGTGCTTTGATAATGGAGCAAGAGTTTCTTCTAGTGTAGTTGGAACCTATGAGTTATATCGGTCAAGTAGTCTTATAATAGAGTTGGAGAACTATTATTACCTGCCATTAATAGGAACATCATATATGTATCTTGTTTGGACAAGAATGGATTCAAATTTCTTAAAACGAATGATCGATGTAATATTAGTAAAGATGAGATCTTTCATAATAGTGCCCCAATGTTTTAAGATCTATACTTGATAGATCTGAAGACAAGTGTCTATAACGTAAACACCAAAAGACTAAAACTCAAAAAATCAACCCAAACATACCTTTGGCATTGTCGTCTAGGGAACATAAATGAGAAACACATCTCCATACTACACAAAGATGGTTATCTAGACTCTTTTGATTTCAAATGAATAAGGACATGTGAATCTTATTTGTTGGGCAAGATGAAAAAGAATCCCTTCACTAGAAAGAGTGAGAGGGTAAGTGATATAGTAGGACTCATAATACTGATGTATGTGTCCCTTTTAGAACAAATTCTAGAGGGGGTTATCAATACTTTATTACCTTTGTTGATGACTTCAGTAGGTATGGTTATGTTTACCTGATGAAAAATAAGTCAGGAAACCCTTCCAAATTTCAAATATTTCATGAATGAAGTACATAACCAACTTGGTAAAAGTATTAAGGTAGTTCACTCTAGTCGAGGTGGATAATTCTTAAGTTAAGAGTTTGAGGACCTTTTGCGAGCCTGTGGTATTGTATCATAATGGATTCCACCTGGAACATCATAGTGCAATAGTGTATCAGAAAGAAGGAATTGCACATTATTAGATATGGTGTGATCAGTGATTATTTTTATTGATCTTTCAACTTCCTTCTAGGGACATGCTCTACAAAATGCAACATTTACACTTAATCATGTACCATCTAAATCGGTTCAAAAGACACCATATGAGATACGGTATGGGAAACACCCCAATTTGTATTTTTTAAGATTTGGGGATGTGAAGCTTATGTCAAGAAAATGTACCCTGAAAAGCTTGGACCCAAATCTGATAAATGTTGTTTTATTAGATATCACAAAGAAACTACGGGATACTACTTCTACACTCCACTTGAAAACAAAGTGTTTATTTCCAAGACTGGTGTATTCCATGAAAAGGAGTTTATTTCCAAAGGAATCAATGGGAGAAAATTAGAACTCAAAGAGGTTTGAGACCAAAAAGAAAACATTGAACCAATAAAGGTATAGGAGAAATAAAGAGACTCACAAATTGGTGTGGAATCTCAATTTCCTCAAGTAACATAGGAACCTTGTAGATCTAGTAGGACATGCCTTGAGCCTGGAAGATTTGGTTATCTAATGAATCAAGAAGACAGTGAGTTGGTTATAGATGATGATCCAACAACCTATCTAGAAGATAATAAATGACCAGAGACTAAAAAATGGCTTGAGCTCATGAGATCTAAGATGGAATCCATGTACACCAACAAGGTATGCACCTTGGTGGATCCACATGAAGGGGTAAAACCCATAGGGTGCAAGTGGGTCTTCAATAAGAAGACTGACATGGAAGTTCATGTACAAACCTATAAGGGTAGATTGGTTGCAAAGGGTTTCATACAAGTTCAATGTGTTGAATATGACAACCTTTTCTCCAATTGTCGTGGTTAATTCCATCAGGATCATGCTTTCCATTCCATCTTATCATGACTCTAAGATTTGGCATATGGATGTTAAAACTGCATTCCTTAATGAGAATCGTCTTGAGGATGTGTACATGACACAACCTAATGGTTTTATAAATTCATAGGATGCAAATAGAGTCTATAAGATATAAAGGTCAATCTATAGATTGAAGCAAGAATCTCAGAGCTAGAATCTCCATTTTGATGAGGCAATAAAAGAGTTTGGCTTTGGTCAAAATGAAGATGAACTTGTGTTTACAAGAAGGTTAGTGAGAACATGATTGTATTACTCATTTTGTATGTGTATGACACACTATTGATGGGGAATGACATTCCTACTTTACAGATGGTATAGACCTGGCTGGAAAACACATTCTCCATAAAGGACTTGGGTGAAGCATCATATATCTTAGCAATCAAGATCTATAGAGACAGATATAGAAAGATTCTTGAACTAAGTCAGAGCACATACATTGAAAAAGTGTTTTTCAACGTGGAAAACTCAAAGAGAGGAAACTTACCCATGTCTCATGGTGTCAGCCTCTCTAGAGTTCAATGCCCAAGTTCTTGTGAAGAAAGGGAATGCATGAGTAATATTCCACATGCATCTACAAGTGGATCCATCATGTACACAATGTTATGTACACAATGTTATGTACCCGTCCTAATGTATCGTATGCCTTGAGCATGATGAGCAGATATCAGTCAGATATAGGTGATGCTCATTGAACATCCATGAAGAACATCCTTAAGTACTTGAGAATAATAATGGATTAGTTCCTTGTCAATGTTAGAGAGGAAGAATTGGAGGTAAAGGGGTACACCGATGCAATCTTCCAAACTGAAAAAGATTATTATCGATCACAATTGGGATTCATGTTTGCCTCAACAACAGAGATTTAAGCTAGAAGTGTTCCAAGCAAGAGACAGTTGTTGATTTTACAATAGGGGTGGAGTATATTGTTGCATCCAATATAGGAAAGGAGGTTGTTTAGATCACGAAGTTCATCTTATAACTTGGGGTGGTTTTGAGCATCAACGATACAATTGAGCCAAAGGAACCCAAATTGCATTAGAATTCTAAGCATATACAAAGGTAGATCCATCTCATATGAGAGATTATTCAATAAGGAGATGTGAAGATTTGTAAAGTACCAACCAAAAGCAATGTGGTTGACCCCTTGACGAAATCACTTTCGGAGTAGAATCATGATGATCGTGTTAGATCACTTGGAATTAAGTTCATGGGTGATTGGCTCTAAGTGCAAGTGAGGGTCTTATGTATACTCTGAGATCCAATCATATAATGATTGTAATGTCATATCTTATAAATGATTTGACTAATAATAAAGGCAATCTTCCAACTTATTTTGTTTTGTTCAATAATGAGATAATGATGTAACATAATAAATTTTTATAGAATGATATTACTCAATGAGGTATGTCTTCATGTCTATGACCTGAACAATGAGATCATACAAATGTCAAGAGTATATACATTCTTGTTATGTCCCTAGTTGGATGTTATTGTGGAAGGCTAATAGACAGTAATAACATAGAGGACTAGAATGTGTGTTGGTTGATGACTGAGTCTCATTAAGTCATGATATGTGATATCAAAGCAAACACAAAGATACTTGTTAGAGAACGGTGTATTAGATAGAACCACCTTGAAAGTGATACATGGAAACCATTACATGGTAGTTGGAATCATCTTTGATATTGTTGGTGGTGATTATGGTTCTTAGTAATGAAATCACTACACTCATCACATGTCATTTAATGTACTTTGACATAATCTAACGTGACCTTGAATAAGGGTTTCTATAAAGGTGATACTCGGGTGCACTATGACACAAGGGGATGATTGTGAGTGATGTTGTTACAACCCCAATTTTGGGTTCATTTGCTGAGAAATGTAATTTCTCATATTAAGGATAAATGAACAAATAATGATGTCTTTTGATTGAATGCATGAATTTCATTACAATAGCCTTGATGATTACTTTGTGGGCTTTATTGGCTATTGGGCCCAATAATAAGGAAATTCAATTAGTAAATGAATAATTAAGTTTTTGAGAAAAGTGAGGTGTGGAAACCTCCAGAAGGAAACAGAGTACAATACAAAGTTGTATTTCGTGCCTCTTGGGTTCCTTGGGTCCCAAGGAGTCCAAAGTTGCATAGAATATGCAATAAGAAAAGAAAAGACCAATTAAGTATTTCCTTGTTAAGAAAGAAATTGAAAATAATGATAAAATGTGGAAAATAAATGAAAAGAGGTACAATTGAGTTATCCTTGGTAGATTTTCGTATCAAAAGGATTCCTAATGATAAAAGTAATTCCAATAAGAAAAAAGAAGAGAGATAAAGAGAAATCCTTAAAAAGAGAATTAAAAAGGAAAAGAAATTGATTAATAAAAGGGAAATATGAGAAATTGACAATTAAAAGAAGATAAAGGCAAATAGGTTTTCCACAATATGGGAATCCGTGCCTTTGGGATTTCTTGAGGTCCAACGGACCCAAAATAACAAGATAATGGCAAAGGGAAAGGAAATAAAAATCAATTTTGAATAAATTAGTGAATAACTTGGGAGAGAAGGAAGCCTTCTCGTCCATTGCAATTTGCTTCCCAAATTTTGTACAAAGCTAGATAATGCCAAGACAAACCTTCCCTTAAATTTTGAGATCAAAAGGAGTAAGGGTTTGGGAGATACGAATTTCCTAAGAAATTACTAAAATTTGGATTTAATCTGAATTAGGAAAAAGTATTTTCCTTTGTGTTTGAGTGCGAGCAATGAAGTCTGTTGGATCTTGATCCAACGTTGGACGATCTTCGCCTAAGTCCCACTGGGATGGTGATTCTACAGTTAACAGAGAGACTTTCCCTCTTGGATTCCTCACAAACCACTAAATGAGCAAGATTGTTAATGACTCTGTTGGACTCAGGAGGCAAATCCGGTGAGAACCAACCCTACTTGTTGGGGGTATGGTCGTCGATTGGGAAAGTTCCCAAAATAGTAGGGACTTGCACCGACCCTATTTATAGGGGAGGATCCATGAGGGCACCAACACACTAGTTATCGACCCACAATCTTTGGAGAGCGGCAAGAAACAACTCAGTATAGCAAATTCGAAGATTCGCCTTGACCTCCCCTCTCATCCATCCAGTTTTCCTCGTCGGAGTCCGGCGGGTTGGAGGCGGGGCTAGCACAGAAAGGACAAGAATTACGGTCGTGGTTGAGTTCGTTGAAGGGAGGCAAAGCTCCCTAGATGATCAGCTTGCTCAAAGGTGGTCGGAACCCCGGAGTCAACCTAGCAGTTGACCGTCGGGCATCGGTGGGCTGCAAACAGAGTAGCGTGAGGTAGAAGAAGCATAAAGGGCGAAAAGACCATCTTGCCCCCGACCTTTGCGAAGAAAGGTAAGGGCACTTTTGTCTTTGAGGTTCTTCTAATTGCAACTTGATGCGCGTATCCATGGTCGTTGGATCTTGAGTGGTCCAGCAGACCATGGATCCAGCGATCCTTGTTTATTTGGAAATTAGCAAATAAATTAATAAAAAAGACTTTACTTGCAAAAATCATAACTTCTACTAGGAAGCTCGAATGAATAAAAGTAAAATATGAAAATTTCTTAGAAAAATAAGAGGAACACATAAATTGGTTTGAGAACCTGAATCTGTTCCTATTTCTAAAAGTGTCTTAATCTAATGAAAATTGCTTATGTATTAGATTAAGAAACCCTAATTGAGCATATTGGATAAGTTTATATTGCTTAGTTGATGAAATTGAGTAATTGCAACCTGTTGAATAGTTAATGGCAAACTTGAACCTGATCTAGATGATTTATTGCATGATTTAGGGTTTTACACCAATTATGAATGATTAAGCACTTAGAAACCCTAATTTAGGGTAAAAGAGGATAAGATCATATTTAATTTGAAAAATATGATAATATGTTGTTAAATGATGGTTCTAAGATATTTTGAATATAAAAATGGATAGATACCCTTAATATGATCATTAGGGTTTTCTAATGGATAAAGTTGGAATTAATGATAAATGGAATTCATAGGTGAATTAGATCATAATGAACTATGAATTGTTAATCCGAAAAGAACCTAAGATGATAAAAAGGCTCTAATGTGAATATGTGAGTAATTAGGGTTTTGCACTTAGAACTGTTGTTCTAGGGTATAAATAAGGAAAGTTGTAAAAAGAAAAAAAGAACTCTAAGAAAACCCCAATTCGGATTATAAACCCTAGAAAGTGAATCCAAGTCAATTAAATAGATATATTCTTGGTAAAGTGTAGTAAATAGGTTACGTATGCTTTTCAAGAATTCTGTGAATGTTGAACTGCTTCTTGGATTACTTGCTTGCTTGGGATTGTTATTAGCTTGTTGAATCTACAAATCAGGTATGTGGTTAATTATGAATAACCGCCTTAGTTTCTCGAGGATTTTCCGGATGGTTAATCGCATTGAATGCAAATTATCAGATTGAATGTGCATACTTGCAAACTATAAAGTCACTATGATTATCACATTAATAATAGAAGTATGGATTCTCGCACCTACATGCCACCCTGATGGATGATGCCAAAGGTCAGGCCCAGATGGGTAGACCAATGGACACCTTGAGTGGTGACCCCGGGCACCAAGCTCGGGAATGAGAAGGTGGCCTATGATATTGCATGACTAGCGGGCACCATGAGTGGTGACCCCCAGGCACCAAGCTCGGGATTGAGAAGGTGGCCTTAAGTCATTGGCAAAGGAAACCCTAAGGTGGGTATGCCAGGGTTAGGGCAAAAGCAATGGAGAATATCATACTGAAAAGTGTAAATTGGCTTGTTAATTAACTTGATTGTGCTAATTAGATTGTTAGCCATATTTTCAAGATTTTGGTTGTTCCCACATCCCAGTATATTTCGATATACTGACTGACGTTGTGTTTGTCTTCGTTTTAGGAACAACAATTGAAAGAACAAACAGTAAAGTGACACATTGTGGAAATAAGAACTAAAGTGCAAGGAGGATTAGATAGAATACTTCAAGCTCTGGATAGATAGATTTCCAAAGTTTTCAAAGGTAAGAAAAGTTTTAATTTAATACCAAATTCCAGTTAGTTAGTAGAATTTCATAGTTATTATTTATTATTTGTCGAACCTTTGATCCTATTAATTGAATAACGGCTCTGATCTTTGGGTCTCCCTTAATTGGGGGTTACCGGGAGGCGGGGTCATTACAATTGGTATCAGAGCATAGGTTCCTCATTTAATCTTTAATAATTATTAAATTTTACAAATTATGTAGAACCCAAGGGAGTTATTAGAGGATTATCTGAAAGATAGAGGTTTCTAGAAAAGGATCACGACCGGGGGCTGGCAATATTTTCCTCCGCACCGCTAGTCGGAATACGAGGACTCCCGGATCTGTGTGACTTCCTGGCCAAAGTCTTAGGGTATGATTCGAAATAAGATACCTTTAAGACTCTCTCATCTTGTTCATCCCTCCTCAACTCAAATTCTGTTAAGGATCTTAAGGATTAGGGTTTTCTCTCTTTTCCTCACCCTCTTAAGGTAGGGGTAAGGTCTAAGTAATCCTCCACAAAATTAATGAAAAGCATGTAAATAAGATGTCATGGACATAAGCTTAGTAGATTAAGCGCAACTGAAGAATAGATACATGGTTAGGTCGTATGACATGAGTAGTCATTGCTCTCAGGAGAAACCTGAGGATAAACCTCCTTATCAGGAGGATGAGTAGAGAGAGTTAGTCTTGGAGGTGGAGACCTCCATTAAAAGTAGAGACCTAGCACATCCTCTGAGGATGATGTTAACCCTAACCCTAAGTGGAGGTTAGAGGGAAAGATGACATGATGAGTTAGATGTCATGGTTGACCGAGTGTTTGGATGGACACACCTCGGGATGCCATACGAGCCATGATAGGTTAGATGACCTAGTACCTTTGATGACCCAACCCTAGAAAGGGTCATGCAAGTGTAAGCGAAGGATAGCTCCTTCATGGATGAAGTTAGAGAAGAACCTATAGAACCCTATGGGCATGTAGGGTATAGCTTGCACCAGAGTACGTCAGTAGTGCTGAAAAAAGGATGAAACCCTGGACAAGGGATCATGATGGATGGCTTATGAGATAAGCATAAGGGGTTAGGGATAATCTTGAGTAAACATAAGTTCGAGCATAGGCTGCACCCATGTAGAGGTATGCTTGTGAGATTGATCCTTCATAGAGAGAGGACCTCTAGTAGTAAGGTTGGATGTGGAGTTAGCTCTAGAGAGAGAAAATAGGACTCAAGCAAGAAGGTTGAAAGCTTAGATTTCACGACATGAGAGTTGAGGATGAGGCAACCTAAGTGGATGATAGTGGTTGCCTTATGCTTGACCCCTGGAGGCTGATGATATCTTTGTTGCCTTTAGAGGAACCAAACCCTAGAGAGAGGATGATGCTTTTGGTACCTATGTGCCTATGGTATAAGTGGTTACATGCCGAGGTGAGACAAAGAGTGCCTTAGACCCTGAGGAGGTTTAAGTAACCAGTTGTGAGGCATTATACCTAGTTGGTTGTCCTTGAGGAGGACTCCACTCTGAGGAGCTGCCTATATAAAAGATCATGGAAGTACATGACATACCTTGGACATGCTTGATTCATGGTTAAGAGATTGAGCATGCGGTTGGACACTCGAAGGTGAACCTAGGGTTCCTAGGCCTAAGGGGGGAAGTAGTGTACCCGATGCTCATGATGAGATTTGAGTCTCTATAGCTTCGAGCATGTGTAGAGGAAAACGAAACCCCTTAAGTTAAAGGTATGTTTGATGAAACCCTCCCAACTAAGTTGGTCTAATATTGAGGATGAGAACAGGTGTGGCCTAGCATGGTTTAGTAGGTACGCTAGTGCCTTAGTATTTTCTAGGTTAGGCATGCTCATGTGAATGTAAACCCTAAGGATGCTTGTGACCTTGGTTATCAAGGTGTAGTTTCCTCCCATCCTGGGAGAGGGACCCTTTTGTAGGGTGTATACCAGTTTTGTTGGTTTTGAGGAAACCTAAATAGGTTTCATAGGATCTTGAGAAGCTAAGTGAAAAGTACATGATACGAGAATGAACCTGCAGACCCATAGATTACCATCTCTACGTGCATGTGAATGTGTTACCATGAAGGTAACCGGTATGGGGCCTGACCAAGGTAGGTGGGTCACCATGACCCCTGTGAAAGGATGAAAGACAACCCAGGAATGCAGAGAGATGATGAAGGCTTGGGTAAGGTTCTAAGTTGGACATGTACTATGTTAAAATCCTAAGTCTATCCTAGGGTCAGGTAGGGATAAGACCGATGGAAGAAGGAGTTGCCTAATTCCCTAGTTGCACATGACCACAGGGTCGGGAGGTAACAGCTATCATTGTCTGAGGGCCATGGGTTAGGAGATTGATAACTTTCATGAACTCATGGGACCCAAAGGGTAGATGAGTAGGGCACTCTCTGGATGCATAAGGGAATAGGGATGACCCCAAAAGTGTCGGCACCCTATAGACCTAGAGGAGATGACCAAGGATTGTGTGTAAACCCCGGTAGGCTCGAGACCAGTTCTCCATGGAAGTAACCTTGATATCGAGATGATTGTGATGTAGAGACGTGGGTGGCACATTTCAACTTAGATTTGAAAGTGTATTGGCAAGGTGGGTTGTACCATCTCTACTCTTGGAATAGGAAGAACTCTGTATTTGGACTGCAGCCAAATGCTTATTTCCTCTTATTATGGGAGTGAGAGATAGGATAGTACGCATGCCATACACTAAGGATAAATATGATATGAGTTGGAACGTTGCTATAAGGTATGAGGATAGAGATGATAGCATACCTTTGTGGAACGAATGATACATGTATGGTTTACAAACACTAAGAGTATTAAGGAAATCATTTGGTGAGGATGTTTTATCATGAGCTTTGTGGAATTTGCAAGTGATACAAGGTTGAGTTTGATAATCAAGAGGATGAGCTCAGAGTGTTCTGATGAAGACAGACTCAGAGTTTGAGACGAGATGATAAGTGGAATACATGGAAGTGTGTGTCTTCAAACATTACCTAATACCTAAGGATGTGAAGTGGTACTGAATGCTCTAGTTGAGAAATAGCTGCCTAGTTTAGCTAGAAGCTAGAAAAAGTTTAGGTTGCTAGGCTAAACTTAAGTTGAGAAAAAGAGATAAGTTTGACTAACACTCAGATGTAACGATATTTGTTGAACAAGTTAATGGTTGTTTGGTTAGCCAGTTTAGTCCTTGATGTAGAGAAAGGATGGTGATAGGACCTCGGATACACTTCATTGGAAAGGAAGGTGATGAAACCTTGATTAGAGTGGTTTAGGGTTTCCGAGGTATCGATCTTGAGGAATCATAACATACCAGAGATCGTGGCTTTAAGATCACCAAACATCGTGTTACTACAGAGATAGTAAGAGATAGTAGCATTTTGGATGCTTAAGATGAAGATGCATGTGGCTTGTGGCCATACATGATAGTAGGTGAAGGATGAACATCAGTAACCCAATGCTTTGACTTAGAGGTTAAAGAATCTCTGGGGGGAATGGGAATTCATCACTACATACGTGGTGGTAAGTCTTCCCTAGACCAAAGAAGGTCAAGATGCAATATGGGTTATGGTAGATCGCCTTACCTAGATAACACGAGAAAGAAAGAATGTTGTCAAGGGACAGATTCTGTTGAACTACATAAGAGGGAGAGATGGTTCAACTACACCGAGATGTGAGTTCAAAAGTTCTTGAGTATGACTTAAAGGTTCACTTCCATGAGGTACAAGTGGATGCATGATGAACTCGATGATAGTACAGTTTATCACCCCATACTAATGGACAGTATGATCCAGACTAGAGGGTCTGATGAGAGCATGTGTGCTCATTCAGGGTGATACATAGAGACAGTTCTTAAGATGTGATGTTAACCACCATAGACTTTATCATGATGCAAGAAGTCTTATAGAGAGGTTGTGTCGGTCACCACTTCATTAAGATGATGTTGGTGAAGGAGGCCTCACGAAGGTCAGAAAAGAACCATAGTGTGTGTAGATGAAGTCACTTTGATCGTTCAATGGCCGAGAGAGAGCCCAGTGGTGACATGAGTCATGAGCTGATGCAAAGCAGACTGACATGCAGTTCACTATGGGAAAATATGTGATGTGAAAATCTGACCCCTCTAAGCTATAGCTGAGAAAGCTGAGTCCCTGATATATGGGTCCAATTGAGATGGATTGCTGGAGATGGCTGTGTTTAACCTTACCCCGTAGGATAACATGATGTGTGATGAGTTCCATATGTTTGGTCTAGAGCACTATGTGAGGTACCCAAGCCATGTGTTGAGCCCTGAACCTATTCAGTTTTTTTTTAGAAGCTGAAAAGTCCTGAGTCACCTATGAGGGTACGATATACCAAGGTAAGAAAGAACTCGGATGGAAGAATATGAGATGATGAAGGTTCTTGGGAAGAACCATGGAAAAGGGTAGAGCCACATGGGAGCCATGATGGACATGAGGAATTCTTATCCTGTTTGTTTGTTTGCTTGATGGAATTTTGAGGGCAAAATTCTTATAAGAGGGGAAGGATGTTACAACCCCAATTTTGGGTTCATTTGCTGAGAAATGTAATTTCTCATATTAAGGATAAATGAACAAATAATGATGTCTTTTGATCGAATGCATGAATTTCATTACAATAGCCTTGATGATTTCTTTGTGGGCTTTATTGGCTATTGGGCCCAATAACAAGGAAATTCAATTAGTAAATGAATAATTAAGTTTTTGAGAAAAGTGAGGTGTGGAAACCTCCAGAAGGAAAAAGAGTACAATCTAAAGTTGGATTTCGTGCCTATTGGGTTCCTTGGGTCCCAAGGAGTCCAAAGTTGCATAGAATATGCAATAAGAAAAGAAAAGACCAATTAAGTATTTTCTTGTTAAGAAAGAAATTGAAAATAATGATAAAATGTGGAAAATAAGTGAAAAGAGGTACAATTGAGTTATCCTTGGTAGATTTTCATATCCAAAGGATTCCTAATGATAAAATGAATTCCAATAAGAAAATAGAAGAGAGATAAAGAGAAATCCTTAAAAAGAGAATTAAAAAGGAAAAGAAATTGATTAATAAAAGGGAAATATGAGAAATTGACAATTAAAAGAAGATAAAGGCAAATAGGTTTTCCCCAATATGGGAATCCGTGCCTTTGGGATTTCTTGAGGTCCAAGGGACCCAAAATAACAAGATAATGGCAAAGGGTAAGGAAATAACAATCACTTTTGAATAAATTAGTGAATAACTTGGGAGAGAAGGAAGCCTTCTCCTCCATTGCAATTTGCTTCCCAAATTTCGTACAAAGCTATATAATGCCAAGACAAACCTTCCCTTAAATTTTGAGATAAAAAGGAGTAAGGGTTTGGGATATAAGAATTTCCTAACAAATTACTAAAATTTGGATTTAATCCGAATTAGGAAAAAGTATTTTCCTTTGTGTTTGAGCGCGAGCAATGAAGTCCGTTGGATCTTGATATAACGTTGGACGCTCTTCGCCTAAGTCCCACTGGGACGGTGATTCTACAGTTAACAGAGGGACTTTCCCTCTTGGATTCCTCGCAAACCACTAAATGAGCAAGATTGTTAATGACTCTGTTGAACTCAGGAGGCGAATCCGGTGAGAACCAACCCTACTTGTTGGGGGTATGGTCGCCGATTGGGAAAGTTCCCAAAATAGCAGGGACTTGCCCCGACCCTATTTATAGGGGAGGATCCATGAGGGCACCAGCACGCTAGTTATCGACCCACAATCTTTAGAGAGCGGAGAGAAATGACTCGGTACAGCAAATTTGAAGATTCGCCTTGACCTCCCCTCTCATCCATCCAGTTTTCCTCGCCGGAGTCTGGCAGGTTGGAGGCGGGGCTAGCACATAAAGGACAAGAATTGCAGCCGTGGTTGAGTTCGTTGAAGGGAGGCGAAGGTCCCTAGATGATCATCTCACTCAAAGGTGGTCGGAACCCCGGAGTCAACCTAGCGGTTGACCGCCGGGCATCATTGGGCTGCAAACAGAGTAGCGCAAGGTAGACAAAGAATAAAGGGCGAAAAGACCAGCTTGCCCCCAACCTTTGCAAAGAAAGGTAAGGGCACTTTTGTCTTTGAGGTTCTTCTAATTGCAACTTGATGTGTGTATCCATGGTCGTTGGATCTTGAGTGGTCCAGCGGACCATGGATCCATCGATCCTTGTTTGTTTGGAAATTAGCAAATAAATTAATAAAAAGGATTTTAGTTGCAAAAATCATAACTTCTACTAGGAAGCTCGGATGAATAAAAGTAAAATATGAAAATTTCTTAGAAAAATAAGAGGAACACATTAAAATTGGTTTGAGAACCTGAATCTGTTCCTATTTGCAAAAGTGTCTTAATCTAATGAAAATTGCTTATGTATTAGATTAAGAAACCCTAATTGAGCATATTGGATAAGTTTATATTGCTTAGTTGATGAAATTGAGTAATTGCAACCTATTGAATAGTTAATGATGAACTTGAACCTGATCTAGATGATTTATTGCATGATTTAGGGTTTTACACCAATTATGAATGATTAAGCACTTAGAAACCCTAATTTAGGGTAAAAGAGGATAAGATCATATTTAATTCAAAAAATATGATAATATGTTGTTAAATGATGGTTCTAAGATATTTTGAATATAAAAATGGATAGATACCCTTAATATGATCATTAGGGTTTTCTAATGGATAAAGTTGGAATTAATGATAAATGGAATTCATAGGTGAATTAGATCATAATGAACTATGAATTGTTAATCTGGAAAGAACCTAAGATGATAAAAAGGATCTAATGTGAATATGTGAGTAATTAGGGTTTTGCACTTAGAACTGTTGTTCTAGGGTATAAATAAGGAAAGTTGTAAAAAGAAAAAAAAGAACACTAAAAAAACCCCAATTCGGATTAGAAACCCCTGAAAGTGAATCCAAGTCAATTAAATAGATATATTCTTAGTAAAGTGTAGTAAATAGGTTACGTGTGCTTTTCAGGAATTCTGTGAATGTTGAACTGCTTCTTGGATTACTTGCTTGCTTGGGATTGTTATTAGCTTGTTGAATCTACAAATCAGGTATGTGGTTAATTATGAATAACCGCCTTAGTTTCTCGAGGATTTTCCGGATGGTTAATTGCATTGAATGAAAATTATCAGTTTGGATGTTCATACTTGCAAACTATAAAGTCACTATGATTATCACATTAATAATAGAAGTATGGATTCTCGCACCTACATGCCACCCTGATGGATGATGCCAAAGGTCAGGCCTAGATGGGTAGACCAATGGACACCTTGAGTGGTGACCCCAGGCACCAAGCTCGAGAATGAGAAGGTGGCCTATGATATTGCATGACTAGCGGGCACCATGAGTGGTGACCCCCAGGCACCAAGATCGGGATTGAGAAGGTGGCCTTAAGTCATTTGCAAAGGAAACCCTAAGGTGGGTATGCCAGGGTTAGGGCAAAAGCGGTGGAGAATGTCATACTAAAAAGTGTAAATTGGCTTGTTAATTAACTTGATTGTGATAATTAGATTGTTAGCCATATTTGCAAGATTTTGGTTGTTCCCACATACTAGTATATTTCGATATACTGACCGATGTTTTGTTTGTCGGCGTTTTAGGAACAACAATTGAAAGAACAAACAGTAAAGTGACACATTGTGGAAAAAAGAACTAAAGTGCAAGGAGGATTAGATAGAATAATTCAAGCTCTAGATAGATAGATTTCCAAAGTTTTCAAAGGTAAGCAAAGTTTTAATTTATACCAAATTCGAGTTAGTTAGTAGAATTTCATAGTTATTATTGATTATTTGTCGAACCTTTGATCATGTTAATTGAATAATGACGCTGACCTTCGGGTCTCCCTTAATTGGGAGTTACCGGGAGGCGGGGTCGTTACAGATGTAGATGGGACTTGTCCCTCCTATAGGAGTATGATATCATGGCCACTTGATAAGCGAGACTGAGAAATTCATTGCCATGATCATGTGATTCAATATGTCAATTGAGCTTATATATCTTAGATAGCCTACTCTAGATCAAGGAACATAGATTTAATGTTGAAGAGGATGTTGATTCCATGCCTCAAGTTAAATATGGATATTAGTGACAAATGAACTACACAAACATTGTAACACCAATCACAGATTATAGGTTGAAGTTGTTCTCCAACTTTCTGATTACTTGGGTAGTAATGGTGTGTTACTAGATATCACTCATTGCCTATGATGTCATAAACTAGTTGTGGACATTCACTACTAACGTAACTTGGATCCTATAGGGACACACACATAGGATACACTTGGAATAGGATTTTATTCAAAATGGTGTTTAACTTGATTACAAAAGTGTTTAGGTATCTGATTTAAACAAAAATTGACTGAGTGGACTCTAGACTGACCGATTCAAGTGTTGAACCGATCAGTTGGAGTGACAGGTTGATTAAAACTACATTGACTGGATATTGGTTGTGTTGTGGCTTTAATTGACTGATTCCCTCTATTATCTGATCGGCTCAAGGTTGACCAAATGACCAGTTCATGTGATGAACTTCTCAGTTCATTGGTCACTTTGATTGGATCAAGGATTAGTGTTGATGTCATGTTGTGTATTAATTGGATATTAATTGCCAATACAATTGTGACTGGGAAACATGTTGAAATAGTCAGTTCAATGGTTGAACCAATCATCTCACATGCCAACCATTTGTTTCACCTCTAGCATGATGCAAAAATTAGTGGAGTTTTGTCCCCTTCGACTCCCACTCAGACTGTGAACCTTGACCCTTACCCTCCTATAAATAGATGGATATTGGGGGCTTCTTAGACACATCATATAGATGTAACAATTTATCTCTTCTCTGGTTGTGGTAACCAAGAGAACTCGAGCAAGTCCTACCTGATAAAGGGAGGGATATAAATGGAGAACAATTGTGGGGGAGCAAGTTGGTGCTAGTACACCAACTAGAAATGGACAACTTCTTCTTATCTGTTCATCTAGAATGGTAGGAGTACCAAGTGGTCTGTGTGGACTACTATAGAGGCAATGAGGTCATTTCCTACCACTCAGAGGACAAGTCAACTATTGTGTGGTGATCAACCAGGAGCTATTGTTGTCATCTTCTGGGTACAACTTGAAGAAAGGCACACACAACTATGAGGGAATTGTCACTGGACATGCTCCAAAACTAGGTATGACCTCACAAACCATCCTTCCTATTACATATTATTGGTGCATTATTCTATTTAAAGTGGAATATGGCAGTTACATTTTTTATTCTATTGCCTATTCTATAGTTATATTTCCCCTATAGCACATACAAAGGTGGTTCCATCTCATATGAGATATCATAATCTTCTATTTAAAGGGGAATATGGCAGTTAAATTTTCATTTCCTCTACCTATTTTATAGCCATATTTCCCTACAGCACATACAAAGGTGGTTCCATCTCATACGAGAGATTATACATCAAGGAGATGTGAAGATTTGCATAGTAACAACTGAGAGCAATGTGTATGACCCCTTGACAAAAGAACTTTCACTATTGAAGCATGAATGTCATGTTAGATCACTTGGGATTAAGTTCATGGGTGATTAGATCTAAGTGCAAGTGGGAGTCTATTGGTATGTATGCCCAGAGAGCCACTCAAATGATGATTGTAATGGCATACTTGTAAACAATTTGTTTAATAATAAAGGCAATCTTTCAATTTATTCTATTTTATTCAGTTATGAGATAATGATATAACATAATAAATGTCTAAAGAATTATGGAACTCAATGTCGTACGTATTCAGGTTGAGGATCTAAATAATGAGATCATACGCATGTTAAGAGTATATACATTCTTATTATGTCCCTAGTCAGTTGTTATTGTGGAAGTTGATAGACAGCAATAATACATAAGACTAGAGTGTGTGTTGGTTGATGACAGAATCTCATTAAGTCATGCCATGTGATATCAAACCAAACACATAGATATTTGTTAGAGAACAATGTATCATACAGACCCACCTTGAGAGTGATGCATGGAAACAATGATTGTTAGTCATAATCAATCTCTATTAGTGATGGTGGTGGTTGTGGTTCTTAGACCTGAAATCACTATACTCATCACATGTCGCTCAATGTACTTTGAAATTATCCACCTTGATCTTGAATAAGGGTTGTCATAAAGGTGGTTCTTGGTTGTATTGTGAAACATGGGGATGACTGTGAGAGATGTAGATGGGATTTGTCCCTCCTATAGGAGTATGATATCATGGCCACCTGATAAGACAAATTGAGACATGCATGGTAGTTCCTGTAGGGTCATCCCACTCGCTTTCGCACAATGTTACTGAAAACCATCAATGATATGAAACCTCTTTCAAGGATAACAAATCAACACCCCTCTTAGGTCTAGAATATTCTGAGTTGCTAAGAACATGTGTGATCTACACAGAACCTTACGATGGGCCCAATCGGGCCGGGTTGGGCCAGTATGTGCCCAGGTCCATGGTTCTACACAGATCACTTTGAATGGTCCTCCTTTCATATTCTGATCTAAACTAACTCCTCTTATCTATTTCTATAATGAATCTCTCTATATAGGCAGAAATAGAAGTTCAAGAAAGAAAGAGATCAACCAAGCTAGCAATCATAACTAGAAAGAGAAGATAGAATAGAAAACATACTAGATCTAAAATAAAATTGCTTCTTAAGGTAAAAGTACATATACATGTCCAAAATGGGATACATAGCCAAGAAGGAGGTCAACTAGCCATGGACAAGCATAGTTGGCATCGAACAAAGATGGAAGAACATCATTTGTATAGAAACTAAAGAGATAAGTAGAAGAAAGGAGGGTAAGAAGATATTTAGCCCTTATAGGAGAGGTGGCTCTCACTCCTTAACCTATGTATGGGTCAGATCTCATCTTTGGGTTATCCTCCTTGGTCTTATGAACTCCTTGGCCTCCTTTCTCTTTGATTCCACCCCAAATAGCATCTTGGTAGGTGTATGGAGGTGGAAGATGATTGGGAATGGTAGGAAGTGGGTGAATGGCGGTGGAAAATGATGGTAGATGGAAGCAAACTAAAGGTATGGATGTAGGATGATCACTTTAGCCTTTTTAGACCTTTGCACTCTCCCACGGGGATCTAGGAACCTAAAAATCTCTGAACTAAAATGTGTCAGAACTGGGGAACCCATTTCAAATTAGTGAGGGTGGGTATTTTTAGGTGAAGGTAGAGTGTATTTGATAAGTGGTCGTGACACATGTCTCAGTCGTTGCACTTGTCTCAGAACAGCCATGTTGGGCTCAGCATGATTGTGTTGGGTGTAGCATCGAGATGTGTCACGGTAGAAGTGGATGTTGCGGGTGAAAAGCTTGTCGCAGTCGAGATAGATGTTGTGGTCAAGACAGTCGTCATGGTCGAGACGATTGTTGGCCCTTGTCCTCGGCTCGATTGTGCCAGGCTGGGCGCAGCCTTATCGGGTATCTTAGTTAAGGTGGAGGAGATTCGGTAGTGGTTTCTTCATGTTAGGGTCAAAATGAGAGGCACGGTCATGACAAGTGTAGCGGTCGCGACTGGCTTTTCTGCAGTTGTGGTTGTAGCGGATGTGAAGCCCTGTAGCGGTTGTGACGAGTGTAGCAGTCACTATGCATTGACCTCATGCTGGTCGAGCTGGGCTGGGCACAGTCGTGCTGAGTGTTACAGTCAAGATGGTGTAGCGATCGGGACAGTGTAGCGGTTGTGACCCTTTGCTCTTTAGGAACAAACCCAATCAGGGGGCTATTACATGTGCTTACAAGTCCCAAAATTATCTAGTTGAGAAACTCTATCTATGAAAGGATATAAATTACTAAAATATGAGGATCTAGGTCTATTTTGGGCATATTAAGGTTGTAATGACACAAAACCATAAATAAATTCTTAGCATAAATGCCTAAATATGGGTTCTATCAATGGTCATGATCATGTGAGTCAATATGTGATATTGAGCTTACATATATCTCAGACCATCTGATCTTATTCAAGGAGCATGGATTGGAAGAGGATGACCATTTCTTGCCTTGAATTCAATGTGGATATCAGTGCCAAAGGAATAATACAATCACTATAACACCAATCACAGATTCTAGGTTGAAGTTGTTCTCCAAATTTCTAATTACTTGGGTATCAATGATGTCTTTCCAGATAGAACTCATTGCTTGTGATATCTTAAATCAGTTATGGACATTCACTGCCAACATAACTTGTACCTATAGGGTCCCACACATAGAGTACATTTGGAATAGGAGTTCATTCATGAATGTAGTTTAAACATGATTGTGAAAGGTTAGGTATTCAATTTAAACAACAATAACTAAAAGTTGACTGAATGGACTATGAACCAACCGGTTCAAGCATTGAACCAATAGATTCAAGTGTCATGTCAATTTGAACCAAAATTGGCAATCAAAACTTTGAAACAGCCGGTTCAGCAAGTGAACCAATCAGCCCAGGTCTGTCAACCGGTCGTCTCAGGTCTATGAACTGACCGTTTGGTTGATCAATAAGATTGAATCAAGGATTGATATTAGCGTCATATTTGCATTAATCAAATATTGATTGCCAATACAATTGTGATTCAAAACCATAGTTAAACAACTAGTTCAAGGTTTGAACTGATCGATTCATGTGTGAACTGATCGGTTCACTGGTGAATCGATTGGTTCACTAGTGATCTGAACAGTTCGTGGTCTGTAGGTTTTGAAAATTCATAAAATTATATCTCTTTGACTCCCACTCAGACTAGAACTCCTAACCATGACCCTCCTATAAATAGAGGGGTAGTCGAGGCTTTCTATAGACACAATAACAAGATCTAACAATTTTTGTCTTCTCATAGTTCTGGTAATGTGAGAACCGAGCAAGTGTTGGTATGTATGCCCAGAGAGCCAATCATACGATGATTGTAATGGTATATTTTGTAAATGATTGAGTAATAATAAAGGCAATTTTCCAATCTATTCTCTTTTATTTAGTTATGAGATAATGATGTAACATAATAAATGTCTAAATGATGACATTACTCGATGACATATGTCTTCAAATTGATAACCTGAACAATTAGATCATATGGATGCTAAGAGTATATAATATACATTATTTTTATGTACCTAGTCAGATGTTATTGTGAAAGGCTGATAGATAGTAATAACACAAAAGAGTAAAGTGTGTGTTGGTTGATGATAGAATATCATCAGTCATGATATGTGTTATCAAACCAAACACATAGATAGTTGTTATAGAATAGTGTATCAGATAGACCCACCATAAGAGTGATACATGCAAACCATGATTGGTAGTCAAGATCATCTCTTATAGTGTTGGTGGTGGTTGTGGTTCTTAGACCTGAAGTCACTACACATATCATATGTTGTTCACTGTATTTTGACATCATCCACCATGACCTTGAATAAGGGTTTCCATAAAGGTGATGATTTGTGTACTATGACAGATGGGTATGACTGTGAGTGATGTCGATGGGATTTTTCCCTCGTACAGGAGTATGGTATCCCTGCCACTTGATAAGAGAGACTGAGAAATACAAGTCCATGAACATATGAATTAATATTTGATATTGAGCTTACATATATGTCAAATAGTCTGCTCTAGTTCAAGGAACAGATATTGAATTTTGAAGAGGATGACAAATCTATGCCTCGACTCAATCTAGATATTAGTGACAAAGGAACTATACATACATTGTAACACCAATCATAGATTGTACGTTGAATTTGTTCTCTGACTTTCTAATTACTTGGGTAGCAATGGTTTGTTTCCAGATACCGCTCATTTCTTGTGATTTCATAAACTAGTTATGGATGTTCACTGCCAACGTAACTTGGAACATATAGGGTCACACGCATAGGATACACTTGGAATTAGAGTTTGTTCATGAATGATGTTTAACTTGATTACTAAAGTGTTTAGGTATTCAATTGAAACAACAATTGATTGACTAAACTCGGAATCGACCGGTTCAAGTGTTGAACTAATCGGTTGGAGTGCCAGGTTGATTGGAAATCACATTGGCTGACTATTGGTTGAACCAGGGCATGAACTGACCAGTTCACTGAATGAGCCAGTTGGCTCAAGGACCCAAATGACTGGTTCATATGATGAACCACCCAGTTCATGGATCAATTCAATTTTTTTAAGGATTAGTGTTGACATCATGTAATATATTAATTGGATATTAATTGTCAATACAATTGTGATGGAGAAACATGACGAAACAACTAGTTCAAGGGTTGAACTGAATGGCTCACATGCAAACAGATCAATTCACCTATGACGATTGTTTTGTCGCTTGTAGGATGTGGAAATTCATGAAATCTTATACCCTTCGACTCCCACACAAATTGGGAACCCTGACCTTGACCCTCCTATAGATAGAGGGTTATTGAGGGTTTCCTAGACAGAATATCAGTTGCTCTGACAATTTTTGTCTTCTCTGGTTGTGGTAACTGAGAGAACCTAAGCAAGTCTTACCCGATAAAGGGAGGAATTGCAAGGGAGAACAACTTTGGGAGAGCAATTTGGTGCTAATACACCATCTAGAAGGGGAAAACTCCTTCATGTATGTTCATCTAGAATGAATGGAGTTCCCAATTGTTTATGTGGACTACTGTAGAGGTGAGGAGGTTGTTTCCTGTTACTAGGAGGACAACATTAAGTTGATATTCGTAGTGATCAACCTGGAGCTATTGTAGATTCCTTTTGAGTGCGAATTTAAAAAGATGCATATTGGAATGAGGATATTGTCGATGGATTTTCTCCAGGACCATGTATATCCTCATAACCATCCTTCCCATTATACAGTTGTTGATATGATCAACTGTCTAAAGGGGAATATGGTAGTTCAATTTTTGTTTCCACTGACTGTTTTTTTGTCATATTTTCCTATCGTGGTATCAGAGCCACGTCAATTTTTTTACCTAAGTGTTGAACATTCTCCATATTTTGATAATGACTTAACCATTCCATTCATATGTATATAATATGTTTGTTTAAGATTGATTTTAGTCATTCGGTACATGAAAAGGATCAAATCTCTCAAGTCCTAGCTTGTCTTAGTTCAAGCCAAAAGCAATGAAAATGTGCAATTAGGGAAAAAACTCTAAATCACCTTAGAACATTTTTTAATCATTTGTATTGATGATATGACTTGTAACTAAGATGATAAAAAATTAGGACACTTAATTCCAACGTTTGATCACTTAAAATTCATATTTTGAAATTCATCATAGCAACTTCATCGGTCGAGTTTCCAACTCGATCGATCCTTGATGGATTTTGGAAATGAATGTTGATCGGTCGAGTTTCAATTTCACAGAACTCGACCAATCCCTCTATTGAGCAAACTCAATTTAAGTGCATCGATCGTTACCATAGGACAAACTCTACAGACGGTTTAAATTGTCTTTGTCATATAGTGTGATCGGTCGAGTTATCTTTACTGAAATTTGACTGAATGCATTGTACGGAGAATGCAGAAAAGTTATTCTAGCCATTGGAGGGGTGAAAATTTTGAAATTATATTCGTTGCAACTCTCCAAATGGCTAGTAAATGTTTACAAATGTTCCCACACTCTAGTGGACACCCCCATCTATAAATAGGACCTCTTGGAGTCCATTCCAAGGTTGCTCATTCATTATATTCAAGGTCCTTTCTATAGTGGAGTGCTTTTAGTCCACTTGATCCCCTTTCTCTCTCTTGATTACAACTCATTTGGTTCATTATGAGTGAGAAAGGATTCCTATGAGAGAGCCACATCATTGTACACTTGTGAGGCTTTCAAGATCTCTCTTTCTCCAATCCCCTTTCTTGAAAACTCCATTGGTGAGATCTTCTCCAAGATAAGGAGAAGGTGTGGGCTTCTTCAACTGGAGAAGAAGATGCTTAAGGCTACTTTGAGTAAAGGAGAAGATCAAGACAGAAGATCCAAGGAGCTGAGTGGGTAAAGCCTCAAGGCCAAAGATTCGTTGCATGAAGGGGAGGACCTTAGTGAAGGCATCTAGTTGATTGCAAGAGTGGGTAAGACCTTTGTGAGGTAGAATACTAGCTCTTGGATAGTAATCCCTTGATTGTAAGATTGTTGTCTCTCTTGTTCTAAAACGGAAGTTGGGTATCCTTGTCCAGAAAAAGGAAGGTAATGTGTTGTAACTCTTATAAGTTAATATAAGGAGTAGACATCTTAGAAATCCTAGAGCTTGACCTCTCTTGTTAGTGGACTGACTCTCTCCTAGTTTGGAGAGTGAAACCATTATAAAATAGATCTCTCATCATTGATTTGTATGTTTCAATTTCCATCAAGTTCACTAATTGCAATTAAGCTTATTTGAAGTAACTTGAAGGTCTAACAAGTTTTGTGCATGTTTTGAATCTCTATTCACCACCCCCCCTCTAGATCCCTTCGATCGAACACAATTTACTGTGTTTTGAGATAATCGATATGATCGAATTTTAGGTTTTTATTTTATTTTCTTGTATATGATGTGAATATTTAAACTAATTAATGTGCATATTTATTAAATACCACATTTGATCCCAAACTATTATATATATGATATATATGAAATTTATATGTGTCGTACTAAGAATTGGTTTTGATGATGGATATATAGCATGTTTATGGAAAATAACCCTATATATTTGTACATGGTGGTTGTGTTTGTTTATTCCTATTTTATCTCACTTTTCATACCAAGCCTCTACCTTCTTGAGGTTTCTCTATTAGCATGTAGTATGTAATAGCATTAGCATAGTTTAATTTCTTATTATGATGAAAAAGGTGAGCCACCCGTCTCAAAGATGAGTTGACCGGATAGAGGACCAAGGAACACTGACGACAGGAGGAAACAAACCAATCAGATGGAGGTCCAACCGATCGAATGGAGGATCCAAAAGATGGTGTACCAGAGACCAGACAACTGGGGATACGACCAACTGACCGATCATGTGGTGAGTCAATCGGTTTAAGGGTTGAATTGATTAACCTAGACTAGTTAAAGCATAGATCTTCATCAAAAATAGGTTTATGCATGAGATGTAGACCCTAAGTGGTGTTAGATCCTTATGGATGCAAGGAATTACAATAGAATAGCCAAAACCATTGCTTATACTTTATTGCATGTTTTGATTTGTGGGATATATCATGTATACGATACGTACTATAGGTATGCGGTGATTGGATATGTATATGTATTTATAAGAACAACTCCCTCAATAACATATTAAGTTTAATATGCTTACCATTAGAAACACACATGAAAAACTTGAACGACTATGTGTGGGCATGCCAAGCATGGTGCAATGTTTATCTCATAGAAGTGTGATGGTAGTTATGTGGGTCTGCCAAGTGGGGTGCATTACTATCAAGTTGGCTTTTGCGTCAGGCTTAACTAGGTGACTTAATGAGATTAAGCACCTAGAAGCATGCAGATGACTATAGCAAAGAGTTTCACATATAATCTATCCAAGAATTGCATAAGATGCAATTGGCAAATGTTTTAAACCTTAAGATTGATTATGGATGCTTGCATTGGCCATGTAATAATTCAATTATTTTGGATCTTGTCTCACTAGAAGGTTGTACGTTGCAATCTTCCGAATTGATATGTGAGGGATATCAATTTGAATAAAATAATGGGAGTGATAATTATTAAAGGCCTAATTAAATATCATCAAATATTATTCAAATCAAAAATGTTTTGACAAAATGCAAATTTCTCTTGTAGAATCAAATGACAACCAAATCATCATTGTGATTAGTCCTTAGGAAATAAAAACGTAATGGGACAAATTTCTATGACTGGTTTTGGACTTTGAGAAGGGTTCTCAATGATGAGAATAAGCTCTATGTCCTACATAAACTAGTTCTAGAAATACATACTCTTAATGTGCCTAGGGTTGAAGTGGATGCCTACTAGAAGCATGCCAACAATGCCTTAGACACTAAACGCCTTATGCTAATCTACATGAACTATGAGTTTCATGAGCAGTGTGAAGACATGGGACTACTTGAGATGGTAACACATCTTAAGAATGTGCACCATAATCATACAAAGTAAGAAAGGTACAATTTTTCAAAGGCGCTCATTGAGTTTAAGATAACAGAGGGAGATCTAGTAGAGACATGTGTTCTCAATATGATTGGACATGTGGAACATCTAGAAGAATAAGGATTCTCTTTGAGACAAGAGTTGGTTGTGGATATGATTCTATAAAAATTTCCTAAATCCTATATGCATTTTATCGAGTGTTACCACTTGAATAACATGGCCAGACCATTGTCAAATTTTCTTGGCATGTTGATTCATGCCAAAGAAAGAATGATAAAGGACAAATCCATGATGATGATTAGCAGAGTGAAGTCAAAGGATGAAAGAAAGGTCATGAAGGGTTGTGAGGCTTAGCATAAATCCAGATCTTCAGCACTCAAGATAAGGAGAAAGAAAGTACAAGAGGAGTATGTCCTTTGTACTTAAAGGCATTCAAGAGGAAGAAGATGGGGATAAAGATCTCCAATTTATGTATGTACATTTTTGAGATAAATTTATATACTTATTCATCTTGGGTATTAGATACCATATGTGAATCTCACATATGCTCGAATATGCAGTATCTGAAAAGAAGTAGGCCTTTAAGAAAGGGTGAGGTCAAACTGCGAGTCACTAATTGAGTAAGAGTTTCTACCACTGTAGTTGGAACCTACAATTTTATCTCTACCCACAGGGCTTGTAATGCAATTTAACTTACTACTATTATATACCTTCCATAAACAGAAACATCATTTATGTATCTTGCATTAAAAAGGATGGATATGAATGTCATATTAAGAATGGTCGATATTCTATTTCTATAGACAACATATTTTAATGGAATTTCCCCAATGTCTTATGGTCTTTATTTTATGGATATAAATATAGATATTTATAACATAAATACCAAAAGATTATAACTCAAAAACAAAAATAAAACATGTCTTTGGCATTGTCGTCTAGGGCACTTAAATGAGAATCGCATATCCTGACTCTATAAAGATGGCTATTTGGAATTTTCAAATCAATAGAGACATGTTAATCTTGTTTGTTGGGCAAGATGACCAAGACTCTTTTCATTGGTAACAATGAGAGGCCTAGTAATCTATTAGGACTCATAAATATTGATGTATGCTGTCCTTTTAGAATAAATGCTAGAGGTGGGTATCATTACTTCATTACCTTCACTAATGACTTTAGTAGGTATGGTTATGTTTACCTGAAGGAACATAAGTCAAAAACCCTTGAAAAGTTCAAGGATTTTAAGACTGAAGTACATAACTAACTTGGCAAAAGTATTAAGCCACTTCATATTGATCAAGGTGGAGAATACTTAGTCCAAGAGTTTGAGGACCTTCTACGAGCCTGTGGTATTCCATCACAATGGAATCCACTTAGAGCACCACAGCATAATGGTGTATTAGAAAGAAGGAATCACACATTGTTGGATATGGTGTGATCAATGATGATTTTAGCTGAACTTTTGACTACCTTTTTGGAGTTATGTTCTTGAAACCACCTCATTTATACTAAACTGTGCACCATCTAAATCTGTTCAAAAGACACCATATGAAATATGGTATGGGAAGTGTCTCAATGTGTCTTTTATGAAGATTTGGAGTTGTAAAGCTTATGTGAGACTAGCACATTTCTAACATCTAATGTCACATTATTAGACATTGGTTCCACTAAAAAACTAACATTCTAGACACCTCAACATTGGTTGCATATCATAAATGTCACCACTGATCAAGTCCTACTGATTTAGAAAAAACATGGGTACCACTTTTTCTTTAACGTTGATTTTTTTACAAAACTAGCGCCTAAAATAACCCACAAAACACAATTTTTCATTGAAAAATATTTGCCTCTAAAAAATTAAGATAAGCATCGGTTCTAAAGGATCCGGTGACAGACATATTTACGCATAACAAAGTTTTTCCTCCAAAACACTTCTAGCGTCAGTTGTATCTCCGCAAAACCATTATTAATTGATAGTAAAAGTCACAAAAAATTGCATAATAGGTGTCGATTCTTTTTTTATAAATTGCTAACAAAGATTTCATGCTATGTCCTCACAAAAATATCCCCCCTCAAATAGTGTCTTTTTTGTTGGTTGTGTATGCAAAACTAACAATTAGGCCCCTCGCTAAGGCCGGCTTTTTTTATTTGGACTTAGTCTTTATCATCGATTCTTTTAACCAAAGATGACTCAGAACTAACTCTATTATCATATTTTTGCTCCTAACCGATGACTCTATGCTAACTCTATCCTTAGTTTGTGTTGCCTAACTGACCGAAGAAGTACTTAATCATCAGTTTTCTTCAACAACCAACGACTATGATCCACTTAATAGCACCCGTGAAATTTTTTTCCCCTCACTCTATGTTTCAGCACTCCCCTGATACCTACCATTGGCGATTATGCACCATTCATCACTGACAAGTTGCTTTCTACCACCGTTGTAGCTACTCTTCTTTGTTGCCACCATAATCCTCCATAGATACATTTGTCTTCCTCCATATCCTGTGAGAAGCTTGGGCCACCAACCACCAGTCGCTAGCTTCACAGAGTCGGCCACAGAGTCGCTACCACCAACCTTCTTAGAGCTGACTGCTTCACAGAGCCAACCTTCTCCTTCATAGAGTCATTGTTTCTGTCTTCCTCCCATCTCTGTCGACCAAACTGGCCATCGCAGTGCCTGACATGCATCTCACCTGCCCCATCACCACTGACGCTCTAGGTAGTTTTCTGTGATAACCTGGAATATCAAAATTTTAATATGACCTCTATTTTAGATGCTCCCGAGAAAGTCAAAACTTAGCCCAACTCTAGTGTCTTGCTCCAACAAATATTGACTTTCCTAAAACAACATGAAGTTTATTTTCTCTTGTTCATTACTGATTCAGTTGTGCAATATTTGTAAGAGGAGTAATACTTCATTTCTTCCTTCTTGTTCCCTATTTTGGTTCATTTCTTCCTTCTTGTTCCCTATTTTGGTTCATTTCTTCATGCTACTTCTTGCAAGAAAGTTATGAGGAGATTCTTTGCAGTCACTTCTCGCTAGAAGGTTGTGTCCGAAGGTGGTGGAGGTAGATTTCAATATTCTTTAAATAGGATGGTCTTTTTTATTCCAAAAAGAAAGCAACTAATTATCTTGAATCTAAAAAGGAGTTTGATCTGGATCCACAAGTAACTTGTATAATTTCTATCATTCAAGAAAAGGAAAAAGCTACACGTTAAGAATGTGATTGGAAGCAACTAGGTCATGGAGCTATGTCATTTAAAGACAGAACCATGATACATCTTGTTTATTTTGTGAATGATTTCACTTGTCTATTACTTTATTTACTTTCCATTGAGTACATTATTTAAACAAGTTATAATTAACACATTTAAGTTTCATAAATTCATTTTTCTCTATTCACACCCCTCTAGAGCTTTAAGATTGACTATCTCAAAAAAATTTACATGATACATCTTGTTTCTTTTGTGAATGCTTTCGCTTGTTGATTACTTGATTTACTTTCCATTGACTACATTCTTTAAACAAGTTATAATTAAAACATTTAAGTTTCATAAATTCATTTTTCTCTATTCATGCCCCTCTAGAGCTTTCAGATTGACTATCTCAAAATTTTTCTTGGTATGTTTTCCTTTTAATTTAAGCCTATGTTTAAGGGGAAACATCCTATTTGAGGACACTGATTATACCCTTGAGTCAGACCTCAAGGATGGGTACACTACTCAAAGAACCCCAATTGTGACATGCCACCATCAAACCCCTGGTTGAACAACTTAAGCTCTCATGTCACTTCTATAGCTTAGAGTGCTATTGACCCTGGATTTACTATTCCAATTGAATTCCTCCTGAGCATGAGTTAGCCTTGCTATAAAAGTTTCTCATCACAATGATAGTGGGAAAGTTGAACACTACTCGTATTGTTGTAAAGGCAAGGAAATATTTCGTGATGGACTTTTTGAAGATGCAACCACCCTACTTCAAGGATGAAAGTGAAGTAAAGGTGGTCAATAAGGCATGTAATTGGATTCTGACCTTGGAATAGACTCTAGAGGTCATGCCATTCCCTCCTAACTAGAAGGGTTGGTCCACCTCCTATGTGCGGGATGGTGATGTACTAAGTTTTAGTCACTTTGTATAGGATATTTTTTCTATGCATTTAGTGCATAATTTCTCATCTAAAGATATATTTATGCATTTTTATCACTATTGGCATGTTGAACACTATTGCATCAGTTATTACGTATTTTAGCCAAATTATGTTGAATCACCACTTTTTATTCAGACTAATACCATTTTTCTAATGTTTTAGGCACTTTGAGTACTTTCACTATAGCTCGGTGCTACCGACATATAAGTCGATGGTACCAACATTATGCAAAATACAACAAGGACTTCTTGAAATATCAGTGCTATCGAGACATCACTCAGTTCTACCAAGATGAAGATCAATGATACAAAATAGAGGAGTCGGTGCTATCGAATTATTACCCAAAAAGCATCAATAACGTAATTAAATGCTTTGGTGCCACCGACACCATAGTCAGTGGTACAACTTTTGCACGCAAAGAAAGTTGGAACTCGTATAAAGCAAATTAGTTCTATAATCATACGCGTTGGTAGTACTGACAATTACCAAGTGTTTTGAGTCAGTCGACAATTCGATGCCACCGACATCCAGTCGATGCTACCAACGTTGTGCTATCAATGCATATTAAAAATTACAACTGATCCAATGGCTCTGACTTAGTGACGATCTGAGTCCCACTTCTGACCTAGGGGAGTTTGCACAAAGACATACATCATGTTCTACCTCATTGTAATACATCACAAATCTAGGAGAGGAGGAAATGAAGGAGATAGGCACAGATTGGACACTTTGAGTAGTTCTGGATGGTAGATTTGAAGCCCGAACATTGTAAATCAAGGTGTCTACCATAGGGGATTTTTTGGGACTGCTTCTATAAGGGTTTTCATTGGTATCACTAATGTGTAGATCATTTTCTCCCTTTTCGTATCTTTATATGATGTTGAAATCATCGTGTCTAATCCCATATTCCTTAGGACTCGAGAGTAGCCCGATGTTGCTTTGTATTTCACTTTCATAAATTAATAATATATTTCATTTAATTTTGGATGTGAATCTATAGTTTCTTATCAAATTGTTTGTGCTTGATCAACCCGAGTGATATATTAGATCACTAATTTCTTTGGGAGAGGGATTGGGGGGGGTGGATACTGCTATAGATATATACAACTTATACTGCACCTCATGAGATGTCTTATAGCAGTGAATGAATAACCTAGAGTTATTGTAATACACCTATATAATTCTTAAACCTCTATGGAAGTGGGATTTGTCTTAGTGTATGTAGTGTTTTATGTTGTGGGAGTGGGTAATACTTTCTATAGGTATTTAGTCCAGAGTTAAGGGTAAATAGTTATTGATGAAATAAAGTTGAATGCAATGCATACTGAGATGAAGCTATAATCCTAATGAATTCATCCATTCTAGATCATGTTCACTTAATTTAGATTTTATTTCTTGATCATACTTATAAAACAACTAACTGATTACCATTTATAGGCCTAGCTGATTAGGTTAAAGTTAGTAGTAGTCTATAGAAATTGTTTCCCTAAGTTTGACACTCGAGCCTCACATGCCTATATTACACGACACATAAACTTGCATTATACATGTATAGTTTAGGCTTGTTAAGTTTTTGGCGCCTTTATTGAGGAAAGGACAACTCCAACCTATGTGTGCTGTGAGCAGCCACTCTAGGCCATTTTTTTCTTTTATTTACTTTTCAAATCTCTTCTTTGAAATTCAGCATAATTTGAAATATTTTTCTTGCAACAATTCACTAGTATTCATCTCTCACATTTTTATCTCATTTTTAGGTACTAGTGTATAGTTCATACCAGAATTACAGATTATAGAGAATCTACTCCAACCAGCATAAACCAGGAGTTGATCCTTCATAAAGCAAGAGAGTTTGGAGTTTCAGCTGAGAAGCTCATCCAAAATCCACCACCATAGGCATAGAAGGTTGTGTATATGGCTGGAAACAATAAAGAACATGTGAAGCAAGAGCTTGAGGAACAAACTTTTTGGGAGAAGATTAAAGCAATATCAACCAGAATGCAACTAGGTCCAATGAAACAACAAGCAATCAATGTGGATAGTTACAAGATAGATCCCGAACTAGTGGCATTAATCATATTACAAGCTTGTCATGACGACAACATGGGGACCCTATGGATCATATTTATTGATTTATAGAGAGTTTTGATATGCTCAAATTCGATAGGGTTCTGGCTATAGTGATTTACTTGAAACTATTTTCTTATTCAATGATAGAAAAAGCTAAGGCCTCGTTCCCTAGGCTCCCACCAGAATCAATAGAGACTGGGGATGAAATGATTGACACCTTTTTTGAGTGTTGCTTTCCACCTGGGAAGACTAATGAACTAGTGAGAAATATCCACAACTTTAAGTGACATGCTGAAGAATCCTATTTTGAGGTCTATGAGCGATCTTAACATATGTTGAGGAAGGTTCTCATTATGAGATTGATCTTTTTGGGTAGGTGAAGACATTCTATTGTGTCCTACACAAAGGGAAAAGGACCAGTCTTAAAAATATAGGAGCAAGTTTCTTCCTAAACAACAAGGCTACAATATGTCATGAGATTTTCAAAGAACATGGACAAGAATCAATCATGGGGGGAGGAGCGAGAAGAACTAGTAATAATTAAAAGTGCTATGGAATCAAGGGAATTCACAGAGGTCAAAGCTCATATGGAAAAACTCACAAAGAGAATTAATAAGAAATCCGACACCTCATCTAGAGGTGAAGAGGAGGAGTGCATGTACCTACATCAAAAATATCAACAAGATATAGGTCCTAGTAAAATAGATAGAACTGAAGGCATGCTATGCAACCTAGTGAGATTAGAATGAGGCTATACTTGACTAGACAAAATGGGTACAAAAAATCAAGGGACTTAGATCTGCAATGTTGAAAATAAAATCTCTCAATTAGCAGCAGAGGTGGCATCCATAAAGAAGCCCATTAAGCAGAGATTTCCTGGGAACATGGAGACAACTCCTCAACATCATCAAGTAAATTTTATCTCTATTCTTTAGGAAAGAGAGTAAGTTACTGAGGAGTAACCATGTCAACACACTCTAGAGCCATACTGGGTGTATGTGCCAAGAGTTCAGTTTCCTCATAAGACTATACGGAAGACCTGGGGGTGTGGGACACCAATGTACTATTCTCATACAAGCATCAATCAACACAATGTCTGTAATAAGAAACAAGGACACCCCATTCACACTGGTTTTGCAAGACAAGGACCTTCAAGTTTCCACAATTCTTGTGTCCACACTCCTAGTTCCAGAAAAGGCAATGCCCATGCAATAAGAGAAGATGAAGGGTCTACTTTCTAGTGGACCAGTAACAATCACCAAGGAAGCATCCAAAATTCATAAGGATCATCCACATGTAATTCCATCCCTAGGAGATGTGCCAGATTTGATCCTAGGAGGTGATGTTGATGCAAGCTTAGGGGAATAAATCCTTAATGTGCCATACATTCCTCCTTACAAGTGTACAAAGAAGACACATGTGACATTCTCAGATAGCATGAAACAGATAAAGGAGGAAAAACAATTTAAGAAAATCCTAGACATCTTCTAAAAGCTCCACATCACCATTCCACTAGTGGACGCGATAGAACAGGTCCTGCATATGGAAGATTCTTGAAAGATATCATCAACAAGAAAAGATGGATAAAAGATACACATGTCTTACATGTTGATAAAGTGGTGAGTGTTATGATCTAGAGAAATATGATAATGAAGAGAAACAACCCAAAATTCTTCTACATTCCTTGTTCTATATGAAGCAAACATTTCCAACAAGCACAATATGACTTTGGAGTGAGCATAAATCTCATAACTCTCTCTACCTTTCATAAGGTGGGATTAAATAAACCAACTAAGACGCCCATGAAAATCTAGTTGGTAGACAGATCAATTGCAAAGCCTTACATGATATGCGAGGTTGTTTTACTCAAAGTCAGTAAGTTATCTATCCTCTCAATTTTATGGTTATGGATATACATGGGATGTATGGATCCGAGATGATGCTAGGAAGAATGTTCCAAGCTATGTCCGATGTGATCATTGCCATGGGTATAGGATTTGTGACACTTAGGATAGATGATGATAGAGTGGATTTCAAACTTTCAAATGAGTTTTCACAACCATTTCACAACATCCCAGGCTGAAGAAAATACCTTATCGAGCCTAAGACATTAAAAAGAGCGCTTATGGAGGAAATCCAATTTTAATTCTATTATTTACTTTTTGTTTGGTTCTTTTCATTACTTACATTTCATATTTGTCTTGTTAAATTTTATATTGATGTATAAAAGGTACCCTGATGCTTTTTTGTGGTGTGTAGATAGAGTCATGTTGATGCCATTGACACCAGAGTCAGTGGCATTGACCTGCTAAAAATGTTCAACGAGGATTTTGCAAATTTTAGGTACCACCGACACAAGTGTCAATGGTATTGGATCCACAATAGGTATAAGTCTCTAAAAAGTGAGTACCACAGACAACCAAGTCAGTAGCATCAACATTTTTTGAGAGACATCAGAGAGCTAAAAGATCATTGATACCATCGACACACCTATCTGTGGCACCGACTCATACAACTCAAAGAAGGATAAATGACATCATATCTCGGTACCAACGACACATAAGGACATACATGACAATAGATCTTGATCCAAAAATTCCTTCGAGAACATTTCATCCTCCACCACCACACTATGGAACACATGGTACCCCCGTTCCACCTCTTTGTTGGAATTCTAACTATGATGCCATAGTCAAGTTGAAGCTGGGGGAGAGGTGCTAGAATGGGTTTATCTTGTTTATTTTCTATCTTTTTTTTTGTTATTTTCAAGTATAGGATCCACAATCTATCTAGTGCAATCGTGGAGCCTAGTGTTATCGTGATTTCTTATGTCACCAAAAACTATTTGTTTCATGCTTTCATAATAAAATTTACAAATTTAGAATGATCACATTTTTGTAAAATTATTTTTCAAAGTTTAAGGCAACACCAATGCGAGAAAGTATTTGGGTTAGTCATCTTGAGGACACTTAAAATCTTAAATTATCTAAGACTTTTATATGATGAGGAGGAAAACAAATAACAAGACCTTAAGTAAATCTTTTAGAAAGAAACTCTAAAGTTACCTACACATTGTTTGATAGGAGTAGGACATATCATAGTTAAGACAAGTCTTGTCTCTTAATCATGTATCCACCCACCTTTCATGACATTTCACCCATCACTACAAGATGATCAAGTAACCCAAAATATTTCATGTTGACGACATTGCATAGAACAATAGGTAGTATGATAGCTAGTTTCTTTATAATGCATAAGTTATAAGAAGAAAAAAATATAGAGATGTGCATAACAATTAGTAGTATAAATTTCATGTATATTTCATCCTCTTTTTGCATCATTCTTTGCATATATGGCAACATGTATGTTTTTACCCTTCTCCAAAAAAAAATTAAGTGAAAGGATACACATCCACATTTCGTCTAAGAGAAAAAAAGAAAAAACAATTATATATGTTGAAGAAGGACTGTGCATAAATCATAAACCATGCTAAAATAAAAGGGAAGAAAAAATATTAAATCAAGAGGGAGAAAAGGATGCCTTGAACTCAATCTGAAGTTTCTTCATGGAGAAGGCAAAAATAATTGCATGTATGCATTCATCAACCCACAACTCATCAAAAAATGGGAAATTTAGCACATTCATCCAGCCACCATTATAGCAGGCATTAGGATTGATGCATTTTTCATTCCTTTCATTCTGTAAGTTCATCATATTTTTTTTGCATAAATGATTTTAATGTTAATTGTGATTCTTGTTCATAGACACCTATTCTATTCCACACATGCTATATATTATAGGCCACATATATGATTCATCCCCTCATTCATTTCTACATGGGGAACTGCTTCCTACATAGTTTGGTAGGCAGATCGAAGCAATGTAGATATGGGATCACATGGTGCATCAAGTGGATGCCCTGTAGACTATGATGTTAACTACTCTACTGATAGTGTTTCTTTGATCTAAGGATGGGCATCTTTGGTGAAACTTTTTGATCAATTCAGAGTAGTTATTTGCTTAGTGGTTGGTAAGGGCCAATCCAGGGCCATCAAGTGGGAATAATTAATAAATGTAGCTCATATCATTTGTCCTCTTGATGACTTATTTCAAATAGATCCATAGGTAGTGTTTCTCGAGGGCGATCAACATCCAATCTTAGTGAATTTTGATGCACTAAGTTTTAGTCACTTTTTACAAGCTATTTTTCTATGTATTTAGTGCATAATTGCTCACCTAAAGATATATTTATGCATTGTTTATCACTATTATCTTGTAAGACACTACTGCAACAATTATTAAGTATTTCTACTAAATTCTATTGAATCATCACTCTTTATTTAGATTTACATTATTTTTCTGATGTTTTAGGCAACTCGAGCACTTTTCATACAACTCAACACTACCAATATATAATTTAATGGTACTGACATTATGCAAAATCCAAAAAGGAATTATGAAAATCTTGGTGCTACTGAGACAAGATTTGGTTCCACCATGATGATGGTCAGTGCTACCAAAGAGAGGAGTCAATGCTATGGGCTTATTGCCAAGAAAGCACCAGTAGCAGAATTAAATGCTTCGGTGCCACCGACACAATAGTTGGTGGTACTGACTTTTGTACCCAGAGCAAGTGAGAACTTACAAAAAGCAACTCAGTGCAACCAACATATGTGTAAGGTAGTACTGAAATTTATCAAGGGCTTAGAGTCATCCGACAACTTGGTGTCACCAACATCCAGTCAGTGGGACTGACTTTCCATGATCCTTGCAAATTATAAATTGCAATTGATCTAATGAATGTGACTTATTGGAGCTCTGAGTCCCACTTATAACCTTGGGGGAGCTTGGACAAAGACATACACCACATTATATCTTGTTGCAACAAAGACCAGAATAGGATGAGGTGAATAACATAACCACAAATGGGATGCTTTGAGCACTTATGTAATGCAAACTTGTAGGCAAAACTATATGGGTTGAGGTGTCTACCAAGGGGATCATTGGGACTTCTTTTATGAGGGTTTTCATTGATTTTTATAATTCTTAGCTCTTTTTTATCCCTCTTCCTATCTTTGTATGCTGTTAGAAATCATGCAGGGCAAATCCACATATTCCATACTATTTGAGAGTAGCTTGGTATTGCTTTGTATTTCACTTTCTGAATTAATAATATATTCCCTTTAATTCTAGACATATATCTATAATTTATTATCAAATTCTTTGATCTTGATCACTCCAACCAGTATACTAGACTACTAATTTCTTTGAGAGATGGATTAGGGGTTGGAAATGCTATAGATTTACTCAATTTATATCCACCTTGGGAGAGGGGTTACAACTGTGAAACAATAACCTAGATTTATTGTTGATGCACCTAAAAATCCTCAAACCGCTAAGGAAGTGAGATTTGTCTTTGTATAGGTAGTGTATAACACTGTGGGAGTGGGTAATACTTGCTACATGGATTTAATTCAGGGTTAAGGGTAAATGATTATTGATGAAATGAAATTAAATGCAGTGTATACTATGGTGAAACTGTAATGCTAAGGAATCCGTCCATTCCTTATCACTTCCATTTATTTAGATATTATTTCATGTTCATAGTTATAAAAATAACCAACAAATTACCATTTCTAGGCCTAGTTGATTAGCCTACATTTATTAGTAAATGTTTCCTCGAGTTCTACACTTGGGCCTCATAGGCCTATTTTACACAACACATACACTTGCATTTTATACACATAGTTTAGGCGTGTTAGATGGACCAACACAAGTTTGGTGGAATTGGATAGCCTGTTCATGTAAAACTTTCACCTTGTCTTGGGAACACATACACTTCACTCTTTTGCAAGAAATCATCTATTGTTCCACTCAATGAAGATGGAAATGGAGTTATATAGCTTGAATAAGGGTTCTTTGAGTGTCCCTACTTATGTGTTGAAGTTCTTCTTGCTTGAGTGCTATAATACTAGTTTGAGGAGAGGAATGTTGGGACACACTATTCTTGGAAGGGATGAACTACCACGTGGGATGTGCTCTGGTCCTAAAACTTCATCTCACCTTCTAGAAAATGGCTAAGAAATCCATCCCAATTGGCTCCTATCCCTATTTTCAATCTTCATAAAATATTAACAAGAAGAAGAGCTTCATTAATGATCAACATCGTGATAAACAAAAGCATTATGCATATTATCATGCCATTGAAAAATTCTCTATAGGGGACCCCACCCCATAGAGAGAGTGGGCAGATGATCTACCACCAGTGCGGCTAGGCTAGGCACATCAAGCCCCGATGCCCCCAACTTCAACAATGCAACTCTATCCCAACAGCCTGCGCAATGGGAACATCCTTGTCTAAATCAACCTCTAAGGAACAACAACAAAAATTCTCAAGCTTGACACCCACAAGTTGAGAGGCATGCCAATTGAATCTTAAAAATGGATTTTGTCGATATTGGGAATGATAATGAAGTAATTGGATGTATCATACATTTAAACTATTAACTCATTAATGTTTATTTGACTCCATATCTTCAAATATCTTTATATGCTCTAAACTTGTTGAGATGCTAGAAATTGAACCAACACATATCGACTTTATTGTGGAGGTTCAGACCCCTAGTGGTAAGGTATTCTCTTCTTTCTTGAAAATCCCACATGTTGACCTTTGAATACTTGGTAAAACTTTTGTAATAGAGTTCGTCATCCTAGACATGACAGACTTCAACACCATCCTAGGCATGGATTGGTTGAAAAGGTTTGATATACTCTATCTTGTAATTAGAAAAAGGTTAGCTTGTCTCACCCTAATTATAAGCAACTTTGTAAAAGGGTAGAAAGCATGATGGAGGTAATTCATCATATCAACCATCAAAACTGAGAACTTATTAAACATGGATGTCAAACCTACTTGGCACCTATCATCCATGACCCTTCACTGCCCTTGTTGGTAGACATTGATGTTGTTCAATACTAACCCCATGTATTTCATATTGAGGTAGTATTCCTCCTACTTGTATGGTCAAGTTCTCCATCAACCTCATGTCACACACTACTCCTATCTCAAAACTTTGTACCATATGGAACATACCAACCTTGCTGAACTCAAGAAACAACTTCACAAACTTATAGAAGTGGGTTTTCATCATTGTGTCTCTCCTTGGGAAGCTCCTATTCTATTTTTTAAGGGGAAACATGATTTTTTAAGGATGTTAATGGATTATAGTATATTGAATCAGGTGGCATAAAGAACTGCTACCCTTTGTAGCACATTGATGACCTGTTTGATCAAGTGAAGTTAGCTATTGTATTCTTGAAGATGGATATGCAAAGTGGTTATTACTAGACGTGAGTGAAGGATGACGATATTACCTAATACAACTTTCCATTCTTTTTATGGGAATTATAAACTCTTCCTTATGACTTTAGGATTGAAAAATGTCCTAGATTCCTTCATAGATCATATGACTCATGTCTTTGACCCTTTTCTTGATAACTACATGGTGGTATTCATTGACAATGTGCATATCTACTTTGAGTCAATGGACTAACACCACATACATTTGTGCATTATCCTATAGTCTCTTCGTTAATAGCTGATTCATGCCAACCTTTTGAAGTGTGATTTTTGGATAAAAGAAATTATGTTTTAGGACAAGTGATCTCTTTCATCCAATTTGTTATGACACCAACTAATTTTTAAGATGTGACTAACTAGAAATATCTAAAGAATCCTTATGATATACAAAGTTTTTTGGGTCTCGTGTGTTGACAAAGGAGGTTTATCAAGAATTTCATTGAATTCCACTTCCTATGCAAAGTTGACCCATAAGGATGCTAAGTTTGTGTGGACCTAAGTCTGAGAAAGGTTTTCTAGAGCTACATGATGTTTACTTCTTCTCCTATTTTTGATGTTCCTATTGAAGGGAAACACTACTTAATTTTTGCATACATTTCTAAACAAGTTTTGGGATGTGTACTTATGCAAGAAGGTCGAGTAATTGTGTATACCTAAAGCTAGTTGAAGCCAACTGAGGAGAATTGCCAACTCATGATTTGGAGCTTATGGCCATATTTCAGACACAAAAATATGGAGAAATTATTTGTATGGTGTATAGTTTGATGGTTTCTCAGACCATAAAAGCCTTCAATATCTCTTAATGAAAAATGATCTCAGTCTGCAAAAAAAAGGTGGATAGAGTAACTCAACAATTATGACTTCACGATTGCCACTAGTACATGTACCACATGTAGTGTCAGTTATATTGGACCTATAACATCAGTTTTGTACCAACATCTAAGTGGGCGACACTACAACTAAGGACCTTCTATGTTGGTTTTTATGGTAATCTAAAACTGACGACACAGATCCATTTTCATTTGTTATGAAAATAGAAACCTACAACACAAAGAAATATTAGCAACAATTATAATATTGTTCTAGGATTACAATTGTTGGTTCATAGAAAAAAACCAACACTATAGATCTAATCATAGTTGTCAATTTTTGTATATCAATCGATGTCGCATTTACAATTTTTTGATATAGACTTGTTGTGTTATTGATTTTTTTAGAAGAACCTACAACATAGAGTGATACCACAACTTGGAGGCTTTGTATCATGGCCGTGCTGGGCAGCACAACTGTGTTGCGAGATGGGTAGCACGGTCGTGCTGGGTTGCATGACTATTTGAGAATATATGTGTCATTGGTTTTCTTGCAAAACTGAAGACACATTTCTACGTTATTGGTTTTCTTTTAAAGCAACCAACGCCATTGGTGTATTTTTTTATAGGAGGTACGTAGAACTACTATTCAGCTATGCAATAGGATGAAGAACATGCAGTTCATTAGAGCTACATGTTTCGTCATGTGTGTAGTTGAACAAAAAGTCAGCATACCTACAAACCTGTAGTAACAAACACGTATAAGAGTCCACATCCACATGATTCATTCAGACACATGCATTCCCAATATCATCAACACTTAATTCCATTCTCATGCACACACACAATTCAAAAAACACATATGAAGTTCATTAAATTTATTCCTCTTCACATTCATTCACATATATATGTATACACACATCATTTACATATGCACCAACAATTCACTTGCATCAAATTTAAAGTTGCAAGAAGTCATAATCATCACATATATATAGAAATAATGACATAAACTTTGGAAAAACTCAAATTTATTCCAATCAAAGGCAAAGTTGACTTCCTTAATGAAGGACTCTTCACTCACTTCTTGTATCTCGTCCAAATATTCTTTTGTATAGAGCTCTATCATGTCAAACATTTACAATGAGAATGACATAATGAAAGATTTTGATTTAATTTTATTATATTATCAAAAGATTAATTTACTTATTATGATCAAGACTATATAGATTACCTTTTGTATAAAATGGATGTCTAGTGCCACATGTCTAACAATTATGTCCATATACCACATCATGTAGTATCAGCATGCCCAATTTTTATCCTGTATAGGGCACTAAAAATTTACAATTATGTGAAATTTTAATAAATAAAAGTAAGAATAGTTGGAATATATGTGCATTGGAGTCAGATAACTACCTCGACATTCTTCCAAGATAATGATTTTTATCTACATTTCCTCTAGCCTTTTTAAATGCTATTATACCCCTATGAGTTAAAATAATACATTTCATTGAATTAGTAGATAGTTATGTAATGATGCAGAAATTAGTATATGTTGATGGATAAAAAAAATTACTTACACTGGTAATGCCATTTTCAATAAGTGTCCCCTACTTCAATTTTGTCACCCAAAGGATCTATATAATACACAAATAGTGCATCGATGACAGTTACCAACTACTCCTAATGCTAATTACTGAGTAAAAGTAGACAAACAAAAGAAAACTCAAATTCCACAATAAAATGTAATTCATAAGTCAAAAATATAAGCAATGCCTGAAACTTACTTAACATTGAAATGAGATATAATCATTCTCTTTCCTGGTACCATTATATTTAAATGCGGTCAAGAAATAATTACTAATAGATGTTGAGTCTCTATCTACACAACTAACCGATAATGGAACTAAAAATGCCACACTGGTTAGTGCAAAACCACACACACCATATATAAGTATTTGCAAGACATATATGTATGCATTAATATATAAGATAACAAATCAACATATATTTTCACATATATCGATTGAGGCATTTAGCCATAAAATCTAACCCAATCTAAAGTTCTATCAAAGAATTATTCAAGCAATTACAAGTAAACAACTCCACAATATCTATCAAGAATACACTAGTATCGTTATCTTGACCTCCATTGTCCTCCTAGATACAAACTATCATAGTCGACCATTCATCTAAATTGTGTAACCTTAGTGCCAACCCCTTACATTTAGGACCTAGCGGTTTGAATATGTCATTTGTAATCTATGTAAGTAACTGAGGAGGAACTATAGGGGACTGCTTAGGTACTGCAATCTACATGTATTCTCATATCATTGCCCATTATATATAAAAATAGAAAATAATAACAAATACAAGTGCAATGTAAATTAATCATACATTTTCATAGAAAACTCTGACTTTGGGCCACACAACCACAACACCATCTACATATGCTATCATGTAGTGATCGAGGTGGGCATATGATAGTGGTGTCTGTCTCCAAGGTGGGTAGGCAAGAGCCTAATAGTCACACAAACTACATTGTCCAACAACAGAGCACCATGAATCCTGTCACCTAGAAGGGGTGGGAAAGCCACACCTAGTGCAAAGATATTGAAGCTAGGTTCTAGTAATACAAGACGATATGACCTCAATGCCTACAATTTCTTGTGTAGTCTTATATAGAACCAAACACAACAGATTAAAATTCACCTGAAAGAATATTACATCACAAGAAAACTTACATCAGGCATCCTTGGCATGTCTGAGGACAATCCACCATATAAGAAGAGCGGTGTGGCTAAGTTACTAGCTTAGGAGGTTGAGATTGAGATTGAGATTGAGAAGCATGCAACTCTATTCTTGTATCTCATCACTTCCTCTATTCCTTTTGTAATCCTATCTTGTATCTATTCTTGTGACAATCCTCCTTTCTTGATAGATATATACTTTTTCTCAGTTGTGCCAAAAAAAGATCTTATAGCGACTTCAGCCCTAGCAGCCCTAACATGACCAAGATGCTCTAGAGTACCCAGTGCAACCATCAATTCATCTCTATGACCCTCAGGGATGAAAATGACCTCTTTTGTTTTCTTGTAAACTCCCACTAGTTATCCTCAATAGTAATTTATTAATAAAACATAACAATCAAGGTAAAAAAATGAATGTGCACTCTAAGAGTTGAAATTTACCATTTTGCAGCCACCTCAGTGGTTGTGGGGTTGGATATTTATCTAAAGTGGCTGGTCCTCATGCCTATCCACTCCTCATTTAGAAGTAAAGGTGCAAGACTAGTAGAAGACTCAACAGACCTAGGAGTAGGCTGGTTCAGAAGAAGATGCTTCCAGTATCTGTTGGTGATGCCTTGCATATCCACATGAGCCCAACTTGTGGTTTTGCACATTCTTTGCAGCCCTTTATTTTTAAGCATTACGTAAAGCCTGATTAATCCAAAACATATATTAATTATTTACTGCATTGAATTCATCAAATTAATCATAAGAATATATTTTAAAGGAGGAAACATAATAACTTAAATTCAATGGTTTGTCTTGAAGCGTCAAACACTTCCCACACCTATGGGTTAAAATATGCCCACTGCTTAGTGGTGGGCTTATTTTTTTGTGCTCATTATGTATTCTCTTGTCAGATTTGTCCTATAATTACTCAATATCCTCCCATATCATTTTAACACCTTTTAATGATGCAATTTTTCATCATAGTAAAAATGCTATGCAAAATTTCGTATACTTAGTGGCATATTTTTGAAAATAGAATCGTGAATATCTATAATAAACCAGAATATTTCACATCATAGTCCTTCCATATAAAGTCTTTTGTGGAAGGATCAAATTCATGCCAAGATTATATTGTTATATCCACTTTGATACGAGTAATCATCCCTAGGTATTGCCTGAAAGAACTATGATTCTTCCCAATAGGATTTCCTATTTTATCAAATTCGATGGCCAACTTCAAAACTTTACCCCTTTGTGCTACTAACATGTTCATCAATGTGATGCCTCTTTTATGCACACGATCATGCTACTCCTTAACATACCCAACAAGATCCTTAGGGTGCACATACTCAAGATGCTCATCCTAAAATTGTTAAGAAACACATATAAGTGATAAAATGTAACTTATATAACTATGATAGAGAATGTAAAATGCACATCTAATAATAAAACAAAATCAACTTACACCAGACTCATCCTCATGATTCACATCATCACGGTGCTCATCCTCGCGGTCAGATGCCATCTAGAAAATGTCATATTAAAAATAGTTAAGAAATAAAATATAAGTGATAAAATGTAAAATGCACATGTAGCATAAGAACCATATATAACTATAATAAAGAATGTAAAATGCATGCATCTAGTATTGGTTGGATCTTTTATCAATTAATATTGCTTTTGTGTGATCTCCATGTGTGTAAAGTTAGTGTAGCTTCAAAATTTATACTTGGAATGTCAAATGAGAATGCACTAGAGTCAACATACTTGTCATAGTACTCTTCTTTATCTATAGGATATGCAATGAACTACCTTTTCCCATGAAGAATGATAGACCATTTTTCAGTTGTAGCAAGACATTGATGAAGAATAATATAATAATATCCTATTATTCTCTCTAGAAAGTCACATTGAGATGTCTGGAGGATATTTTTTCTTGATAAATTGGTATGTTTGGCTGTATAAATACCAACTTCATCAATGTTGTGTAAAACATAAAAGTGTGCTTGTTGCTGCAGCTCACTACTAATTACTTCCATTCATGCTCCTAAAGTCCCTTTTCTGGAATAAGCATCAATATTATTTTCATTGACAAGAGTTCCATTATAACTCAAAATTTCATTGCAAAAGTCCATAACCTCCCTTGACACATAACCCTCAATAATACTCCCTTTAGACCAACAGTTTTGAACATCACCTTTAAAAACACCCATGCACCAATTAAAAGGATACAGCCAATGTACAAAAATCAGATCCAACATTTTCACTTTGCTAGTCAAATAGAAAACAAGATGTACCATGATATCAAAGCATGAAGGAGGAAAATACATCTCAAACTGGCACGTGGTAATGACCAATTCTCATTGCAACTTATAAAGATTCTCAGGATCAATAACTTTGTTGCATAGAGTATACAAATGAAACAAGCTTGGTGATTTCTAACCTTACATTGTTCGACAATATAGATCCAATGTTGATGTGTAATGTTTTCTAATTTAGAGTGTGAAAATCATGATATTTAAAACCTATTAGCTTCAGATCCCGCATTGCTACTAATCTATATATATTGAAAGAGTATCCCTGTCCCAAATTAGGGACTATCCAAGGTTTACTCCTAATGAGAAAATCTCAGATGAGTTTCTAGGCCAACAAGATTTACATTTATGTGTGTATGAATTTCAATAATATTAGTGTTTAGTTGTCAGGTACATACATATCACATTGAAATTTAGGTAACGATTAGGGTTAGTTAACTAGATCCAACCCAACATATTCAACATTAGAAGAATTCATGCAATACTCAAAACAATCAACTTATTTAACATTAACAACACACTCAACATTCACGTATGGTACAATTCCACATTACCAACATATTCAACTTATTCAACATTAGCAACATATTCAAATACTCAAGTTTCCAAATAGAAAAATTAAGCAAGAAGCAGTCTAATCTAGAAAGCAAATAAGATATCCTAACCAAACAACTAGATGGCAAGAACTAGTTAAATAACCTAAGTGAGAGAAACTAGAATGAGTAATTAAGTTCTCTACACATGATATTCATGATTTAGCTCACCTAAACTTGAGTATAAATTCCCACCAATGAGAATGGGGGATGGGGGGAAGAATCTCACCTCACCAAAACTAGTCGACAAGCAGTGGCATGCGGATGAGGTTGAGGAAGAATGCTAAAGGAGAAGGAGTAATAGTGGCAACCTAGCTGTTGGATCCTAGATGGGTGATTAGATGCTCTAGAAGGGGGGTGAATAGAGCTGAAAGCACTTATCTAAAACTCATTAAACCTTCAAGATATATCACAAGATAAGGTTGCTAAATAGGAAATTTGAGTGCAACTATAACATACATAGCAAGGATGAGAGAGATTGAACATGCACCAATTAGACAAGCTATTTAGAGTGGTTCCACACTTCAAAATAGAAGTGTGTCAGTCCACTTGCCTAGAGAGGTCAACCTCTAGGACTTCCAAACTATTGTACTCCTATATTCATTAATAAGACATACAATACATGACCAACAAAGGACTTACCTATCCAATACAAAGAGTCTTCAACCTTACCAAGGACTTACCCACTTTGCAAGAGTCTTCGGCCTTCTCCAAGGACTTACCCACTCTTGCACAAGTCTTCGGCCTTGTAGGAATTACCCACTCTTCTTGGATCTTCCGCCTTTGACTTCACCTTCACTCGGAGAAGCTTCCACCAAGGTCTTACCTACTTGAGCTTGAGTCTTTTGCCTTCTCCAAGGGCTTACCCACTCTAGCTCCAAGTCTTCTGCCTTGATCTTCACCAAGGGACTCCTTCCCTTGTTCTTCTTCACCTCTCTTGGACAAGAGAGAGAACCTTCATCTTCATGATTGAAAGAAGAGATAGGAGGTGGTGGAAGTGAGAGCCTCACAAGATATACATATATGACTAGCTCTCTTATAGATTTCCTACTCACTCTAATGGATGTAGCAAGTGATAAAGCTTAGAGAGAGAGAGGAGGCTATAGGATCACTCAACTATAGAATAGGAACCTTCATAGTGAATGCTCAACCTTGGAATGAAGCCCAAGGGGTCCTATTTATAGTTGGGGATGCCTCTTAGCCTTTGGGAACACTTGTGAATGAAAACTAGCCGTTTTGTGGCTTGCAACAGATCTATTTTCACTTGTTGCAACTCCACAACGGCTAGAAACACTTTTCTGCACTTTTCCGTACAGTGCATTCGGTCGAGTTTCAATGGGTGTAACTCGACCGATGCAATCTTCAGAAAATCAGCCCAGGTGGATCGGTCGAGTTTCAGGGTGGGAAACTGGACCGATTCAATCTTCAGAAAATTAGTCCAGGTGGATCGGTCGAGTTTCAGGGTGGGAAACTGGACCGATCAAGTGCCTATAATTGATTTTCAAAGTTGCATTAAAAGTGCTCTAATATTCAATCTAAGTGTTCCTGATATTTTTCTAAGCTTAATTACAAGTCATACAATCATTACAAGTGATTTACAACATGATTCTAATGGATATACATCATATTACAAAAACATGCACTTGTATGACTTTGACTTGTCTTTTCTCCAATTTGAGATGCTCAAGTTAGGGCAATTGGAGTGTGTCTATACCTAATCTGAAATTACTCAAGTAGAAGCATTAGACACCAATATGTGGAATGGTTAGTCATCATCAAAACACGGGTTTAGTCAATTTAGACGTGAGTCAACATTGATCTAATTGACCTTGAGTCAACACTAGCATCAGTGAAGCATGACATAGTCGTGGCAGTGGCAGTGTGATGTAGTACCGATAGTGATACTGGCATCACATCGGTGGTAGTCAAGCAGAAGAGAAGCACCAACAGAGGTAGAACAACAAAGTAGTAGTGGTAGCGGAGCCAGTGGTGGAGGAGGAGAAACAGATCCTCAATGGAGGAGGCATCAAAGGAACAACAACATTAACAATAGCAAAGGAGGAAGAGGAGGCGGCATAAGAGGTTGAAGAGGAGATAAAAGTATGGTGGTGGTGAAGGGGTCATGTAGAGAAGTAGAGGGGGGTTTCTCTCTTAGAGATAATTGGGGGAAAGAGGAAAATTTTTTTTGTGGGGGTTGTTACTAAACCCTTTATCATTGGTTCATATAAGAAAATGACGTCGTGGTTTGTCTCATCAGTTTTATAATACAAACCGACAATAAAGGTTAACCTCTATTGTCGGTTGGATTCTTAGAAAGTGACGATATATGTCTTTATCTCTAATAAAAGTGCCAATCTCTCCAAGGACTTACCTATCAGTTATGTAAGTCAAACCGATGACAAAGGTTAGCCTCTATCATTTGTTGGATACTAAAGAAACTGACAAAAAATGTTCTTATCCTTGAATTACCATCGCCAATCTTACTGAAGATTTATTCATTAGTTATGTTAGTCAAATTGACAAAATATTTTGAACACCATCATTAGTTAGTCATTGAGAAACTGACGACATATCTATCTATCCATGTTACAAACATCAACCTCACTAAGACCTATGTCATCAGTTTCTTGTGTAAAACCGAAGACATAACCTGATTATAGAGAAAATATTTTTCGTAGGGCATATGGAAGGAACCCCTTTTTTGTAGGTTCCTTAAGAAGGAACCAACGCCACATGCTTTTTGGAGGTATTTGTTTTGCGGTGGATATGACTAGCAATGTCAGCTTTTATGGAGAACAACCAACAACAAAGGGTTTTTGGAGGATTTTTTTGCAGGAAGGGGTTGATATTTGGTTTCTAAACAACTAATGTCGAACACCTATATCAACATTTTCCCTTAAAAAGTTTAATTTTGGGGTCCGTCTATGACGTTGGTTCCATATTAAAAACCGATGTCATAAAAAAGGCGCTACATGTACTTTTTCTTAATCGGCAAGACATGACCGGTGGTGATTTTTTGCTTTACCAACCTACACGGTAAGCCTATAGTTTTGGTTTTTTTTATTAAAACTGATATTAAGAGAAGTGACACCAAAGGTTAAAAATTTACTAGTGCACATACCACATGGGAAATGTGAGTGTTGTCGCAGATGCCCTAATCTTAAAGAAATGTACCATTGGTACATCTATTTGACGACTCATGTGGAAAATCCTTTTTGACTCTATTTTTCTATCACACACTAATGTTTTGAATCTCAGTACAAGGCAAAATAATCTTTGACTATTGTTTCTTTATTTAGACAAGTAAATGTAATTAACTTGTAGAATATATAACTAATCATAGGAACATTAGAAAATTACAAGTATGTTCTTGAAATTAAAAAAGTTATTTTTATTTATCTAGAGTGGTTTCAGAGTAAAATTATAATGTTATGAAGACTCACCATTTAGGGTTTTATAATTAATACATATATAAAACCTAATTAGTGGAAGTGTTATTTTCAGGTATGTAAACCCGTACTGAAGGACTTTAGTAACTCTTGTGTTGATACATGATCAAGAATAAGGCTTCTATGCCCACTCTATATTTTGAGCATTATCAAAACTAGATCCTTGAATACCCATATGAGTATCTACCTTGAATATGATTATCCTTTGTTTAACACAATCAATATCTTGATCATTCTTATAATTGGAGTTACATCCCTGATTAGTATTAAAACAATTTGAAATAATCTTTGACGGTCCTTTGATCTACAATTATACATGGATGTTCTCATCCTTCTTACCATGTTTAAAAATAAAACTGATTGGACTTACATCTGACATCTATATTGGTACATGTATAATAGACAAAAATTATTATCCCTATACCACAATAATATTACTAGGCGTGCCTTTCCACCTAGAGTGCGTCTTGGCACTCATTTATATACAAGGCACATTGTTTCACCCAGGGTCTACCTTTCCATCCAACATTTTAGATTTGAGAATTAAGGGGTCTCAACACAACATAAATGATGTTAGGATAATTGTTTTGACATACATTTCTTGTGATCGGGATATTATTGATGTGAATTTTTATGGAAATAATATCTTTTGTTAATCATATTCTATGTTATTAAATACCTAATGTAATTGACCTATTAATTCATTTGAAAGTACTCTATTTTAAAATTCCTTGATAATTAGAACCCCTCTGGTTTGAAGTCCCCTTAATTGATTCTGTTTGCCATAAGTAATGCCCAATTGTGTTTACTCTTCACATGCTTAGTTTTCTGTTGATGTCCCTTTCTTTTGTTTGTCCCTTCTTTTGGGCATTGCCTTCAATCCACCCAAGAGTTGAGCAGCTCGAGGAATGGTAAGTGGTATTTACCACTAGCATTAGTTTTAGAAGGATAATGAGATAGACATGTTGCCAATTGCAACCAATCCCTTTAGACTAGATTTCTTATTTTGTTAGAAGTCCCTTTGAGGACCCATTTTCAAACATCGAAAAAATTTCGTAATACCTTAGTTTACCTTTCTAATGCTACATTTCATTTTTCTCTACCATACTATTTGAGGAAATAGGAAGCATGCCCTTTTACTTATGTACAACCTATTATGTATTATGCGGATGGGGCTTGTGTGTTTTATTTTCTCCATAGAATTAGGTTGTGGATGCCCTCTCATGTCCCACTCCTTACAAGATGGTAATAGTGCATGTTTGCTGTTAGTAAACTATCTCAAAATTTTTCTTTATATGTTTTCCTTATAACTTATACCCACATTTCAAGGGAAAATCCTATTTGAGGACACCAATGGAACCCTTGAGTTATACCTCAAGGAGTGCTACAATACTTTAAGGAAACCCCATTATGGCATGCTACAGTTGAACCCCCATTTAAAAACTCAAGCTATCTACTCAAGCCTGCAACTCAAGGTGTTATCAAACCTACCTCTGCAACTTTGACTGACATTCCTCCCAAGAATGATTTAACCTTTCTATAATGTTTCTGACCACATTGTTGATGGAAATTTGAACACCACTCTTGTTCTTAACAAGCCAAAGGAGTACTTCTTGACTAACTTTGTGAAGATGCATCCACCATACTTCAATGGTGAATGTGAATTGGAGATGGTGATAAGGCATAGAATCAGATTCTGGCCTTGGAATGGACCTTTGAGGGTATGGAATTCTCTCCTTACTAGAAGTTCTAGTTCACTTATTATGTGTCAGATGGACCAATACATGTTTAGTGGAATGGGATAGTTTTTTTCTCATGTCACTTCCACCTTTTCTTGGGAACAATTCCTGTCACTCTTCCATGAGAAATATATCTATTCCACCGCTCTAAGGAGGAAGGAAGCATACTTCTATATCTTGATGCATGATTCCTTGAGTGTTCCTGCCTATGTGTAAAAGTTCCTCTTACTTGAGCATAATACTATTGGTTTGAGGGACAACCATAGGGATACACTATTATTAAAAGTCCAGAAGTACCACACAGGAAAAATTCCTTTCACCTTCTAGTAAATGGTTCATAATCCCTCATAATCAATTCCTACCCTTGTTTTCATGGTTCATAAAATAGTAACAAGAGGAAGAACTTTGACAACAATCAATGTCGCAATAAGTGTAAGCTTTATGATCATCATCATCCTACTGGAAAATGTTTTACAAATAAACCCACACCATAGAGAGAGGATAGGTAGACGATCTTCCACCATTGTTTCTAGGATTGTCACATCAAGCCCAAGTTCCCATAGCTTCAACAATGCCCAACTTTAGCCCAACGACCTGTACAATAGCCACAACCTCACCCAAATCAAAGTCATAAAACAATAACAACACACCTCAAGGTCGGATCCAACCAGTTAAGAGGTGCTCTGATCAAGTCTTTGCGATGGATGTTGTGGAATTCATGGATGATAATGATATAATTGAAGGTACCATGCATTTAAATCTGCATCCCAAAAATGATTTTTTTGACTCTAAATCAACATATACCTTCATCTATATACTTGTTGAGATATTAGAATCAAAACCAACCATCATTGAGTTTGTCATTGAGGTTTAGATCCCTAGTGATAGGGTATGCTCTTCTTTCCTACAAATCCCACTAATTCAACCCTATTTTAGGGCTTCATCTTGTGTCGTATTGCTCTTCAATCACATCTATACCTATTAGATTACATATTATTTCTCCCAATATGCTTATTTGTATAAAATGCACTTATGGACATTATTTGCATGTTTTTCAGGCATTTGGATCACACTTGATGGAAGAGAGAGAGAAGGAGTGATCCTAGGGTTTCTTTACCCTTGGGGAGGCCCAAAGTGAAGTCTGATCCTCCCTCAACCTACTCCTAGTGGCCAAAGATCCATTGAAGCAAAGATGTCTAAGAAAATCCAAAGAACAAAGTCAAAGTGCTAATCCAGGACTCAACATGACCGTGGTACCACAGAACGATCATGCTAGGTCACTTGCAAAATCAACAGAGTCACCCCCAAGTCAAGCTGAAATCACCACGGTCGTGCCACACAGAATGGCTGTGGTGAACTGAGCCAGAATGGTTGTGCTGCATTGCACGGCCTTGCTACAGTAGAAGCAGAACGACCGTGGAGTAGAGCACGACCTAGCTACATGTCACCCATCATGGTTGTGCTACCCAACACAACCGTTCTACCATGCTCCCAGCACGGCCGTGCTACCAGCCTTCATTCCACCATAATCAACCTGTAATTTTTGTCATTTTTGACCATGGCCATTCCCATCCACCACTTTCATTCTATAGGCCACCCACCACGGCCGTGCTACATACAAACCTAGCAGCTATTTTTGCACTGATTTTCCTATTCTACCCCCACTTAACCTAGTGCTCCCCCCACCTATATATACTTAGGTGGTGGATGGGGCATGAGGTTAGCTACCCTACAACCACTCTAGCCTCCCCATTTCATCCTCCATCCATTCCCACCTCATTCCACCTCCAGCTCACCATTTCCACCATCAAAACCCTACTTTCCTTCCATTTCCACCCTTTTCCACCATACATCCATGCCATTCACCTACCTTAGAGGAGGGAGATCAAGATACAACTACTAGGAGGTGGATAAGGAGGAGTCTTCACCAAGCTCATCATGGATTTTCACTCCTCTACTCATTCTTTCTCCTTTCTTTTTATATTTTCCATTTCCATGAGTAGCTAGCCCCCCTTGGGTGGGCTGTTTGGGGTGTAAAATGTTACTTTGATACCATGTTGGGGGAAAATGACATGTAAACTTTGTAATTCCATTTTCTAATGATTATATTCTATTTCTATCTCGTTCTCCATGAATTTCTTGTTGGTTTGTGTGTGAAATCATCTAGGAATTTAGGGAAATTGCTTATATATGTGAATTTTGGGATTTGCCCCTAGGTCCAATTCTTGTATCCCTAGACTGCCTCCCATCTTTCTACATCCTAATCAATCTCTATAAACCTAAGTGAGATATCTAAGTAGCTAGATTAGATATTTCTAGTGCAATTAGTAAGGAGCCTTCTCAAGGCTAGAATGTGGGGGGAATTGGGGCCCAAAACCCTAATTTCACCTCCCCATTACTACCCTCGGCCCCTAATTGCTCTAGGAATGTCTAATCTAGAAACCTAGACTTGATTAGACTCTAATTTAATTGAACCTAATCCATAACCCAATTGAGCCTCGCAAGGGTAGTAGGGGGTGTTAGGGACTAGTTCCCCTATACACAACCTAGCATATCCATGGTCAATTAGTAGCTTAGGTTAATTCATTAGACTCTATCTTGTTGTTTGGTTTGGATAATCTAAATGTAATCATAATGTTCATATGTCACCCCCCAACTTAAGTGATAAGTGCATCCCCTAAACATCCCACACCTTCATTAATTGCTTGAAAACCCTAGTTTTCATCTTGCTTAGACAGTGTTAGCTTAGTTAGCTCTTTTCCTTGCTTAGTTAGCTTCTTGCCTTATTTTTGCCTTATTGTTTCTAGTTTAGCTCTTTACTTGCTCTTGTGCTTTTCTCTTGCTTTCCTTAGTGTAAATTGCCTTTTCATACCTAGCTTAGTCTTTTCTTGCATACTTAGTCTTAATCTAGTCTATGGTTAACTTAGATTTCATTCTCACCTTTAATTGCTTTCTTTCTCACCTAGTTTAACAAAAGCACCTTTAAACCCTTAACCCTAGTCTCTGTAGTAGGAACCTATCAAAACTGACCTAGCCCTAGTACCTCCTTGTCTCCCTGAGGATTGACCCCCTACACTTGCCCTTCACCTATGCTACAATAGTACCTTGTGCACTTGCGGGTGACCTATTTGGTTTTGTGATCGACTATGTTAGGGTTAATATAAATTTTGAAAGATCCACCCATGTGTTTGAGTCCCATGGAGTGCATCTAGTCACCCCTTGTTGGCTAGTGTGTACATCTATGGCTCGACGCACCAAGCTTTCTGGCATAATTTCTGGGGAGAAAGGTGCTCGACCTAGCTAGTTAGTTTTGCTTTGACTTTTCCTATTGCCCTCATCATTGCTATTATTTATTCATTATTCTTTGCATTCTTTATGTATATTGGTTTTCTAACTTGTTCTCTTTTGTTTGGTTGTACTTTGTGCATGTGACAAGCCATTTGGGAGGAAATAAGATGGAAGGCTAAAATGCACCCCACAAGACGCTTCAAGACTACTTCATGCCTAGCAACTACAAATCACCAATTGTTAGCATGGTTGATCAGATTCCAGGGGAGCAATTATCCATCCCTCCAGGTCTTCTTGGTCTCCTGCCCATCTTCTACGACTCAAAGAGTGAGAACCCCTACAAGCACCTGGACTCCTTTCTTGAAGTATGATCCACCTTCAGGACGCCAACGACGAGTGATGATACAATCATGCTGACTTTGTTCTCCTTCTCCCTCAAAGACAAAGCCAAAGAGTGGTATGATTCAAGAAGGGACATCTTGAGTTGGGGAGAGATGAAAAATGCTTTCTTGAGGAAATTCTACTCTCTAGCAAATTTGACACAAATGTGGCGTTCCATAGAAAGTTTCAGTCAAATAGATAATGAGTGATTCCACGAGGCTTGGGAGAGATTTAAAAAGATGTTGAGAGAATGTCCACATCATGAGATCCCTTTTTGGTAGCTAGTTCAGTCCTTCTACTCTGGTCTATCTCATGCAAGTCAAGCTACAGTGGATTCTTCTTGTGAAGGAGATTTTATGGCTAAACCACCTGAGGAGACATGGCCATTGTTTGAGAGTTTGATAGAAAGTTCAAGGATGAAATATTCTAGTATGGTTAGTGGCAGTGACCTATCTTTTAGTGTGACATCTCCAACTCACGATGATTTAAGCCCACAATTGATGAAAATATTTGGTGAAATGGTGAGCTTCATGAGAAACCAAGTGACCAAACCTCCTTGTCATTCAATCAATGCTATTGAGTTCTATGGGGAAGAAAAGAAGACACCTCACTCCTATAGCTACTAGGAACCACAAAGTCCCACATATAGCTCAAGGTTTGAGGAAGAGGTTCTCTCTAGATTGAAAGTATTTGATGATTTTCAAAGAGATGTTGCAATGTTAGAAGAGAAAATAGAGCAGCTATCTTCCATAATCACTCTCCAAGAAGAAAAATTGTCTTCAAAACCCATCATGAGCCACCATGAAGCAAGTGGACCTATGCCTTCTTCCCACATTTTCTATAGTCCACCCCATGCAATTACATCCCATTCACTCCTTCCAAGGCTATTCCAAGCCTTACACTCCTCCACCACCTCCCTCACCTCAATTTTCCCAAAACTTCACTTTCCAACCCCAATTATCTCCCCCCCAATCCTCTTCTCCACCTCAATTTCAACCCCAAGTGTCACCTCCACCTCCTCCACAGCCACAACATGATCCCCCTCTCCACCATGAGCAAGGTAGTGCTGTGACAGTTCTAAGGAGTGGTAAAACTCTTGAGAAGCCCGCAAGTCAAAGAAAGGTTGACAAAGTAAAGCAAAGGCAACCAAGTGGTGATATTGTGATTGATATTGCTGAAGATAATGTTGTGATACCGCATGTTGAGTTTGGGAATCCATGTGATCCACCACATATCCCTTTTGCAGGTCATACCATCCCTAGTGTTCTGCCTCAAGTTCATGAAAGTACGGCAAAAACTAGTAATCCTCCATTCATTGAAGATCTAGATGAGCCACTAAAATTGAAAAGGAGGCAATAGCACAATGTTGATATTCTTGAGGTGTTTCGCCAAGTGAAGGTGAACATTCCACTTTTGGATGTTATCAAGAAAATCCCATCACATGCCAAGTTCCTCAAGAACCTATGCATTGTGAAAGGAAGGTCAACGAGGAGGATTCCAAAGAAGGTGAGATTGACTGAACAAGTGAGCTCCATCATACAACATTCACTTCCCATGAAGAGAAAATACGTAGGAGCCCCACTTATACCTAGTTACATAGGGGGGCATCACATAGACATGTACTTACCTGATTTGGGATCTAATGTGAATTTGATGCCATACAATGTCTATGTTGAGCTGGGCTTAGGAAAGTTGAAGCTGGCACATTGCATCCTCCAGTTGGTAGATAGATCCATAAAAGTGCCTAGGGGTAGAGTGGATGATGTCTTGGTGATGATAGATAAAGAAAAAAGTGCGGTGTTCTTGGTAGATTTCATTGACCTTGATATGGAGCCTAAGGATAGGAAGATTCCCATCATCTTGGGAAGGCCGTTCTTATCTACAACTGATGCCGACATTCATGTGCACTGTGGCACTATGATAGTGTCATTCATGGACATGGAGATCAACATCAACATGTACAAGACCCCAACCCAGCGAGTCTGAGATAGGGATATTGGACATGATCACTTCACAAGTCCAAATGGGCATTTGAGAGAAGGACACCAAGGTGAAGAAATTGGTGATGATTGTTATGATGAAAGGGACGAGGAACCTAGACTGAGTGTAAAGAAGGGATGCATGTTTTGCAAGAATGGACACATGAGAATTCCAAATGGATTAATGAATGAAGAATCACCAAGAAGCCTAGCTGAAGGTAAGAAACTCAACACTTGTGGGAGGCAACCCACCTAGGTTTGGGAATTTTTGACCCAACCTTACATTTTTTTATACTTTTGCTTTGTTTTTACATTTTTCTAAGAAAACACACACACACTTGTATTTGATAGTTTTTGTGTAGTTTTGAGATGTGCAGGTGAGAACAGAGTGAAATGAAGAAGAATGGATGAAATTTTGACAAAGAATTAATGGAAGATCAACTTGAGATCAAAGTCTTGATGTTTGGACAAGATTTAAGTGTCATACTACAATTACAGTGCCCACCACGACCGTGGTGACATGAAAAGGTCATGGTGGTGCACTCACTTTCAACAGGGAAATCATTAGAATTCGAGAAAATCAACTAAGTATAGAATTAGGGCAGAACGGCCATGCAAGACAGCATGACCGTGCTACCTGAAGCCACCACGGCCGTGCCATATCCTGATTCCAACAACTTAAGTTAGAATTTTGCAAAATTCCAAGTCACTTGCTCATTTCTTCAAAGAACAGAACGGTCGTGCTCCGCACCCTAGTGCACGCGAAGCCTTCCTCTCACCTTCTCCAACCCTTGAATCTTCACCAAATCACCCTCAAATCATTCCCTCACCATTTCCACCACCTTAATCTCCAGATTCCACCAATTTCCATCCATAAAATCACCATTTTCTCTCCATTCTGCCCCAACAACCCCATTCTTCGGAGAAGTTCAAAATTTATTAATTTTACCTCCATTTTTTTAGCAAGGATGAAGAAATTCACAAGGAAAGCAGTGGAGAAGACTAGGGCTATCATCTCCTATCAAAGGAAATTGAAGAACATCAACCCTCGGTTGACAGAGGACCGAACTGGATGCATTGGTGGATCCAATTGTGGACAGAGCCTCCACACAACCATGACGGGGGGAACCGTCATCGTCTAGAGCATCACAACCACTGCCGTCTCCTACCCGACCCACTGTCTCATTTGAGAGACCATCAGTTTCTACTGCACATCCATTGGTTTCAACATCCCAACCGTCTACTTCTTCGGCACCACAACAAGAGCCGCAACCACAAACACGTAGGCGACTCCTACTTGATGAAGAAGAGGATGAAGAGATGCCAAATGCACAGTAGAATGAGATATCACAACATCAAACCCATCCACAGCCTGAGGTCACTACCGGCAGGGCAAAGGAACCTAAGCACCCGAAGTGTTTGACACACAAAGTGATAGCAACTCGCTATGCGTGCCAAGAAACAATGGAATCTATGGGATTCTATGCCTATTTCCAGGCCCTGATGGAGAAGATGAGATTATTTGATATCTTAATGTTGTAGCAAGAGTCATATATTGAGCTAACTCGAAAATTCTTTGCTACACTGGAGAAAATGACTGATGATGGCGATAATGCCATTAAAGTGATGATTGGGGATAAGAGGTGGAAGATAACCTCAAAGCTTCTGAATCAGATTTTTGCCCCGAGTGAACAGATGGCAGCCCTCCTAGATAGAGGAAAGACAGAGAATGACTCTAGTTCCACATATCTGGAAATGTGGAAATACTTCACTGGATAGAGTACTTTTGTACCGGGGAAATCGAAGATGAGTGCTATCCGTAATCCATTCCTCCTCTATGTTCAGAAGGTGTTAGCAAACACCATCTTTGGCAGGTATGAGAACCAAGGTAGCTGCACAAAGAAGAATCTTTTTGTACTTGGTTGGATGACTAAGGAGAATCATGTGAACTTGGGAGCTTTAATTATTGAGAATCTGAGGACAATCCCTTCCAAGAGAACAAATCCATTTGTAACGGGAGGGATTGTGTCGTCCATAGCCACTACCTTAGGACATGACGTGACAGGTTACCCAAAGGCAGATGGAAGAAAGTTGGTAGACTTGCATTACTTGGCCCGCTCTTCCATGATCACAGTTATGGAACAAAAGATCATCTACCAAGTCAACCCACCATACCCAGGAGTCCCCTTGGAGCTGCCCTACCATGCTCCACCCCTCATGGAACAATATGGACCCACGCAGGATTTTCTAGAGAAATTGAGGAGGTATGAGGAGGAGAACCCTAGAGGAGATGGCATCCCTAAGGTGATTTTTGTAGAGGGTCTAGGAGAAACCTCATAGGTATCTAAGAAGAGACGGGCGGTGGAGGATAGAGTGGCACGATGAGTGAAATAGAGATAGGAGAAGATAGGGGCGTCAGAGCCACAACATCTTTCAGTGAATGCATATGATATGGGTACCATTCATGCACAGCTGGAGGGCATTCATGCGACGCATGACATGATACTACAGGCACATGAAGGCTTTCAACAGACACAGGATGTCATGTGGTTGGACCATCATCATATGCATTACCAGGTCAACCATCTTTACCAGTTCCACAATGCCCAGACCCAGAGGAACCCACAGTGGGGTGAAGATTGGTGGAGTTCTTTAGTAGCTTTTTAGGACATTTATCCGCCTGCACAGTCATACTACTAGGGTGCCTACTACAGACATGGAGGAGCACCCCCCCCACCACCACCACCACAGTGATCGTCTACCCTATCATCCTAGACTTTAGTGTCATGTTGAGGACATCATGATTCAAAAGTTTGGGGTGGTAGGGCGGTATACCCTTGTTCCATTTTCACTCTTTTTATATCTCACCTGCTGTTTACTTTTTTGTTGTTATTTTTCCCATGTTTGTTTGCTTTTGCTTTCTTTAGCCTAGAGTTTACCTGCTTTCATACTTGCATGCCATGTAGGTTTCTTTCTTGTCATTTTTGTGTAATTTTAAAAAAAATTGCCTTTTTGCCATGCATTGCATATCATGTAGATTTTTGAAAATTTTTGCATGTCTTAGCTAGGATTTTCTTGTTTATTGATTTAAGTTCAATAATATAGGCTTATATGTGATTGAAGGCAACTTGGCACCGTTTTGGCCAATTTTTCCCAAGTTTGAGATTTCTCGTCTAAAAGTGTGTTTCAACCCAATCTCTACTTTTTGGATTAAAAATGATGAACTTTGACAAATTCAAGTGAATTATCATTGTTTGTTGCTAAATGGTATCAATTCTTGACTTTTTACATGTGCATCACCTCTCATATGTTTGTGGATGATTTGGTTGAATTGTGATTTGAGCAAGCTATGAGCGCTTAGTGCCTATGAAATCACTTGATTGAAATATCAATTTTAGGTTGTTCATTCATGTGGTGTGACATTGTTGGATGAAGTGTTGGATTAATTTTCATGCAGGATGCCTTATGTTGAGAATCACGCCAATGACCCCTCTTTGACCTGACTCTTCACTCACCATATTCTTACCCCTCTGCCTCATGAAAGGATGCCAAAGTTCACATATCAGCCGTGGCCACCTCCACAAGTTTGGGGTGGCCAGATCTACATCTCACTGCTTCACTCTCATCACCATACACCCTATCCACTCCAAGGGCAAAGAAAAAGAAAAGAAAAGAAAAAATGCAAAAAGAAAATAAAAGGGTGCTCCTGTTTAAGAGCATTCAAATAAAGAAAAGATGAGTACTCTATGTAATAGCACTCCAAAATCTTACCGCAACCCTTTCTTCCATCTTTATACCCATTGAGCTAGGAAACATCAAACCTAGCTCATTTTGCCCTTTTTTGCAGCCACGTGGGTCATTTGGTGTGATTTGAAACATAAGGTTGAAAGCATGAAGGTGAAACAACACTCCTGGTCATCCTTGATTAACACCGTCATGAAACAGTTTACCTAGAACAACATGAAAGAAATATGGATAGCTTGTGTGTTTTATGCACTATATTTGAAGTTCATATGCTTTATGCTCTTTTCATGATTGTTTTGTGAAAGTAGGAGAGGAGAGAGGTGGAGTGCATGTACTTAGTCACTATTGATCCTATTCAGCAATAATCATTCTTTACATTGCATTTGTCATTTCTTGCTTGTGAAAATTGTGTAGAGAGATTGAGTTGGAGCATACTTGAGGACAAGTATGTTTCAAGTTTGGGGTGGTGATTCAGTCCTATTTTAGGGCTTCATCTTGTACCGTATTGCTCTTCAATCACATCTATACCTATTACATTACATGTTATTTCTCCCAATATGCTTATTTGTGTAAAATGCACTTATGGACATTATTTGCATGTTTTTTAGGCATACTTGATGGAAGAGAGAGAGAATGAGTGATCCTAGGGTTTATCTACCCTTGGGGAGGCCCAAAGTGAAGTTTGATGCTCCCTCAATCTAACCCTAGTGGCCAAAGATCCATTGAAGCAAATATGTCTAAGAAAATACAAAATACAAAGTCAAAGTGCTGATCTAGGACTCAACACGGTCGTGGTACCACAGAACGGCCGTGCCAGGTCACTTGCAAAATCAACAGAGTCACCCCCAAGTAAAGCTGAAATCACCATTGACGTTCCACATAGAATGGCCGTGGTGAACTGAGCCAGAATGGGCGTGCTACAATAGAAGCAGAACGACCGTGGAGTAGAGCACGACCTAGCTACATGTCACCCACCACGGTCGTGCTACCCAGCACATCTGTTCTATCATGCTCCCACCACGGCTGTACTACCAGCCTCCATTCCACCATCATCAAGCTATAATTTTGTCATTTGTCACCACAGTCATTCCCATCCACCATGATCATTCTATAGGCCACCCACCACGGCCGTTCTACATACAAACCTAGCAGCTATTTATGTACTGATTTTCCTATTCTACCCCCACTTAACCTAGTGCTTCCCCCACACCTATATATACCTAGGTGGTGGTTGGGGCACGATGTTAGCTACCCTAAAACCACTCTAGCCTCCCCATTTCATCCTCCATCCATTCCCACCTCATTCCAACTCCATTTCACCATTTCCACCATCAAAACCCTACTTTCCTTCCATTTCCACCCTTTTTCACCATACATCCATGTCATTCACCTACCTTAGAGGAGGGAGATCGAGCTACAACTTCTAGGAGGTGGAGAAGGAGGATTATTCACCGATCTCATCTTGGCTTTTCACTCCTCTACTCATTCTTCCTCCTTTCTTTTTGTATTTTCCATTTCCATGAGTAGCTAGGCCCCCTTGGTGGGTTGTTTGGGGTGTTAAATGTTACTTTGATACCATGTTGGGGGGAAATGACATGTAAACTTTGTAATTCCATTTGGTAATGATTATATTCTATTTCTATCTCATTCTCCATGAATTTCTTGTTGGTTTGTGTGTGAAATCATCTAGGAATTTAGGGAAATTGCTTATATATGTGAATTTTGGGATTTGCCCCTAGGTCCAATTCTTGGATCCCTAGGATGCCTCCAATCTTCCTACATCATAATCAATCTCCCTAAACCTAAGGGAGATATCTAAGTATCTATATTAGATATTTCTAGTGCAATTAGCAAGGAGCCTTCTCAAGGCTAGAATGTGGGGGAATTGGGGCCCAAAACCCTAATTTCACCTCCCCATTACTACCCTCATCCCCTAATTGATCTAGGAATGTCTAATATAGAAACCTAGACTTGATTAGACTCTAATTGAATCGAACCTGATCCCTAACCGAATTGAGCCTCACAAGGGTAGTAGGGGGTGTTAAGGACTAGTTCCCCTATACACAGCCTAGCATATCCATGGTCAGTTAGTAGCTTAGGTTAATTCATTAGACTCTAACTTGTTGTTTGGTTTGGATAATATAAATTGAATCATAATTCTCATATGTCACCCCCAACTTAAGTGATAAGTGCATCCCCTAAACATGCCACACCTTCATTAATTGCTTTAAAACCCTAGTTTTCATCTTGCTTAGCTAGTGTTAGCTTAGTTAGCTCTTTTCCTTGCTTAGTTAGCTTCTTACCCGATTTTTATCTTGTTCTTGCTAGTTTAGCTCTTTACTTGCTGTTGTGATTTTCTCTTGCTTGCCTTAGTGTAAATTTCTTTTTCATACCTAGCGTAGTCTTTTCTTGCATACTTAGTCTTAATCTAGTCTACAGTTAACTTAGATTTCATTCTCTCCTTTAATTGCTTTCTTTCTCACCTAGTTTAATAAAAGCACCTTTAAACCCTTAACCCTAGTCTCCATAGTAGGAACCTAGCAAAACTGACCTAGCTCTAGTGCCCCCTTTTCTCCCTGAGGATTGACCCCTACGCTTGCCCTTCACCTATGCTACAATAGTACCCTGTGTGCTTGCGGGTGACTTATTTGATTTTGTGATCGACTATGTTAGGGTTAATATAAATTTTAAAAGATAGACCCATGTGTTCGAGTCCCGTGGAGTGCATCTAGTCACCCCTTGTTGGCTAGTGTGTACACCTCTGGCTTGACCTACCAAGCTTTCTGAAGAAAAAAAATCCAAGGTAGGTGAATGAAACCCATTAACCTTTTCATATGTAATAAGATGTTTGTAATACAGTTCATGTTCCTATACATGGTGTCAATTCACATCATCCTGAACATGGATTTGTTGAAAATGTTTGATGTATCTCCATTTTGTGGAGAGAAAAAGGTTTCTTGCTGCACCCAGATGGTGAGTGACTTTGCATAAAGGGTAGAAAGCATGATGAAGTGCTATCATCTCAACCATAAAAGTTGAGAAGGTTATCAGGCATGGATATTGATATTACTTGGAATCTATTGTCCTTGACCCTTCACCGCCCATGTTGAATAACATAAATTTTGTTGGATACTTCACTGATGAGATACCTGGTATTTCTCCTACTTAGGTTTAGTTCTCCTTCAATATTATGCCATTCAATATTCCTATCCCAAAACATGCATATTGTATGACACCTACGGAGCTTTTTGAACTTAACAGACAATTGCAAGAACTTCAAGACATGGGGTTTCTTTGCCCTACTATTTATCCTTATAGATCTCCAATTCTGTTTGTGAAGAAGAAAGATAGTTCTTTACAGATGTGCATATGTTGAATCAATTGATGATAAAGAATTGTTTCCCTTTTTTGTGCATCAATAACTTATCTGATCAGATGAAGTTGGCTACTTGTTTTCACGAAGATGGACCTACAAAGTGGTTATTACCAAATGTCTGGAAGAATGAGGATATATCAAAGACAACCTTTAGTACTTGTAATGGGAACTATGAATTCTTAGTTATTCCCTTTTGGTCTAGTAATGCTTTGAAAACCTTCATAGATCTTATGAATCGGTTTTTCTTCCCTTATCTTAATAACTTTATGGTGGTATTAATTGACAATGTACTTATCTACTCTAAGTCATCAGAATCATGGGCATCCATGGATTGTCCTATAGTTGCTTCATGAGCACAACCTTTATGCCAACTGTTCAAAGTGTAAATTCTAGATAAATGAAGTTATGTTTTTAGGCCACATAATCTCTGCCAATCACTTATTGTGGATCCAAATAAAGTTGAAGATGTGGCTAAGTGGCAATCTCTAAAGATTCCTTCTAAGACATGAAGTTTCTTGGTTATCACATGTAGTTTAACAATAATTTCTCTAAACTGGCCCTTCCTATGACAAAATTGACCCGTAAGTATGATAAGTTTGTTTTATCTCCATTGTGTAAGAAAGGTTTTCTAGTTTTAAAGTAATGTTTGACTTCTTCTCTTATTATGGAGATGGTCATTGTAGGGAAAACCTATGTCATTTTCATGGATGCTTCGAAATAGTGTTTGGGATGTGTCCTTATGCAAGAAGGATAGATAATCATGTATGCCTCACTAAAATTCAAGAAAAATGTAGATAAGTGTCCTACTCATGGTTTGGAGCTTGTGTTCGTAGTTATTGTACATAAAATGTGGTGCTATTACTTGTATGAAGAATAGTTTGAGGTTTTCTTAAATTATAAAAGGATTCACTATATAATGACACAAAAGTATCCAAATCCATGACCAAGGAGGTGGATGGAGTATCTCAAGTATCACGAATTCATAATTACATACCACCACAGGAAGGTGAATGTTGTTGCAAATGCATTAAGATGAAATAAATCGTTAGTGCATCTATTTGATGTTTCTTATGGAGTAATCTAGAGCATGTTTCTAGTTTGAGGCCTGAGATTTCGGATAATGTTGATGTTGATGTGATGGAGAAAAGTTGAGGGTGTATATGGCTAGCTTATCAATCACCTCTTCTTGTATTTCTGAAGTTGTTGCTACTTAATTGTCAAGTCTTGATCCTAAAGAATTAAATTTGTTGACTGAGAAAGTGCAATCTAATTTTTTGAGATGGCGCCATCCAATTTTGTCATCGATTAGGGGATTCCTAATGTTGAGACTTGAGGCAAAAATTGTTGAGTGAAGCCCATAGGTCCAAGTACATAATTCATCCAGGTACTACTAAGATGTATTTAGACTTGCAGTGGGGCTTCTAGTGACAAAACATGAAGAAATACTTTTCCATTTGATGTTGTAAAGTGTCTAAATTACCATGAAGTGAAGATAGAGCATTGGTGACCTGATGGTTTTCTCCATCCTCTTGAGATTCCAGAATGGAAGTGGGAGAACATCACTATGGAATTTGTGACTAGTTTTCCAAAGTCAAGAGGTGGGTATGATGCAGTTTGGGTTGTTGTGGATTTCTTGAATAAATCAGATCACTTCTTACCCTATAAAACCACCATTAGGGTTCCTGATATGGAATAGTTGTATGTTGGTTTGCATGAAAATCTGAAGTCTATAGTTTCCGATCAAGATCCAAAATTTCCCCCCATTTGTGGAGGAAAAGTTAGGAAAATATGTCTTTAGATCTACACTTATGTACAAGTTACCACCCACCACCACTAATGGGAAGTATCATATGACACTTTAAATTTTGGAAGATCTTTTGAATCCATGTGTGATTGAATGTGGAGTTTCTTGGGATAAGTATCTCCTATTGGTCGAGTTCTCTTACAAAAACCATTACCAAGCTAGTATTTGTATGACACCTTTTAAAGCACTCTATGGTCAACCTCGTAATTCTCTATTACAAAGGGATGATATGGGAGAAAGCACACTTGTGAAGATTGTTGACATATATAATGATGAAGGACAAGGTTAATTTGATAAAGAAAAGAGTGTAAGTTTCTCAATATAGACAAAAGATGTATGCATATAAGAAAAGGAAACATGCAAGTTTTTGGCTAGATATTTGTGTTCTTGAAGATGAAACCCAATCGATCCATTGCTAGATCCAAGGTAAATGGAAAGCTTAGCCTTTGTTATGTGGGACTGTTTGAAGTATTAGGTAAGATTGGGGTTTATGCATGCTATTTTTCTTTACTCCATTCTTATGACAAGATACATAATGTATTTCATGTATCTGTGTTGAAGAAGTATGCACATGATAGTTCTTATGTAATAACTATAGGAATTTAGAATATATGAGCTTATTTGACTTATGGAACTGTTCCCAATAGATATTTTTGACTATTGAGTGAAACACTTGAAGAAAAGAGATATCAAGCCAATAAAAGTTCTCTGGAAATACCATAGTTTGAAATATATAGGAACTTGAGGAGGATATTTTTCAAACTCACCCCTCCTTTTTCCCTTGAGATTTTTGGGATGAATTTCTTTAATGGAGTGGAGTGTTGGAACATTCTCAATTCTAGGTATATATCTTAATGTGTTACCTTGTGTTATGATCTTTTAATTTTCCCCCTTTTTTAATGTCTAGAATGTATTATGATGTTAAGAATCAATAATTATAAAGTTTTAGACAATAAACAAATTATTTGAGGCTCTAACGCACAAATTGAGATAATATCCTAAGTAGGGGCTAATAATATAATTATATCTCTTTAGAAGTTATTATATAAAATTGGCTTTCTAGTTTTTTTCTATGGATATGTTTGGACAAGGAAGAGTCAAAATGCAATTTAAAAATTTACCAAATAAAAGAAGTACTAAATATATTAATAGATTACCTAACCATCTAGTCATGGTTTTATATATTTAAGAGTGTGTAAAGTTGAAATTAATATCAAAATTAGATTCCTCACCCCTCAATTAGTTAGGTTGTAGCTTTTTAGTAATAAGTCCCCACTCAATTTAATAGCCAAATTAAAATGTGATTGTAAAGTAGGGCATATGACGTCAAGATCAATATTTATGTCACCCCCTTGTTTACTATTTTTTTAATGATGCAACCATATTCTGGATCGTTAGATTTTAAACCAGACAACCAACAGATCCTCTACTACCTCAAGTAGGAGATAGTGAAATCCATGTATTGTGGTTTTCCACTCAAGCTCCTTTTCCGACCTTCTCTCTTTCTCTTGTCTGCCAAACTTCACAATTTTTGTCACATCCATTTCCTTATCCAAGTTCACATCTAAGAAGACATACATATAGATATCATTTCCACTATTCCTAAATTTACCAAATCTCAATGCTAAGCCTTTGAACTCTGTACACATGAACCTTCTAAAATTCTAGCCTATAAATAAATAATTACTCACCAGCCTCTGCCACACCTTGCATGATCTTTCTCTTGTGCTGATTCCATCTCAAGTCATGTTCTTTTTCACCACCACCCAATCTTCAATCCTCTTCTTATGTGCTCACCATCAAATATTGGCTTCAACTTGACCAAATTTCTTATGGAGTAACACCATTCCACGTTTTGTTAGTCAAAATTGATGATTCTCGCTCATTATTTTCCCCTTAAAATCAGCGTTGACGTGGTGTTTTGCTACTAGCAACCATGGAGCGAGTTGTATAGAGGAGAAAAAATTTCTTTGACTAAAATACCCATGTTTTCCACTTGTTTCCTTTGTCTTCTCACCAAGGGAAGAATCATTCTTTCATGCAATTTGGTAGAGAAAGTTGCTCAATTTTTCAGTCTGATTCTTGACGCTATCACCTTATCACACACTAAAGTTTTAAATCTCAATACAAGCATAAAAATTCTTCTAACTATTATTTCTTCATTTGAATTACTATACATATTTAACTTGCAAAATGCATAACTAAATATAGGAACATAATAATAATATACATGTAAAGTTGTGCCCTATTTGCTAGGAATGGTTTTAAAGTCAAATTCTAAGGTTTTCAAGAGTTTTTTTTTGGGTTTAATAATTTATGCAAATATAAACTATAATTGGTGGAAATGTTATGTTTAGGAGTGTAAACCCTTGTTGAACGACCTTAGTAAATTTTGTGTTCATTTAGGATCACGAGTAAGGTATGGGATTCGACTCTATGGATTTGACATTTTACAATTGAAATCAAGAATTCCCATATGAGGTATCTACCTTGAATATGATTATCCTTTGTTTAACTCAATAAATCTTTGAATACTTCCTTTAATTGGATACAACCTCTGTGATTTTTCAATAAAACTACATGGAATAATGAGTGACGGTCCTTCGACCCAAAGTTTTTATACATAAATGCTCTCATCCCAAGTTCTATGCTTTGAACTGAAATTGACTAAATATACATCGTTCCTCTATATTTCTGCATGTACTTGTAAACTAAAATAAATAGAGTAGAGTTACCTATGTACCTCCATTATATTATAGGGTCTGTATTTCCACCCAAAGTGTGTCTTTACACTCATTAATATACATGGGTGTGTGTTACCACCGAGGTTGTGCCTTCCCACCCGACATTTTAGGCTTAATATTTTATGAGTCTCATCCCTCCATAAATAATGTTAGTCTAATTGTTTTGACATTTACTACTTATGATTGATATTTTTTTCATGTGAAATATTTATGGAAAGAAACTCTTGTTTTGGCATTTTATATCTTATTAAATGCCTCATCTACATGAATTGTTAACTACTCTCTTTTGGACTTCCTTAATACTTGGAATTCCCCTTATTTGAAATATCCTTAAATAATGCTTAGTTGTATTTACATTACACATAATCAATTTATTTCGACATCCCTTTCTTTTGTTTGTCTCTTCCTTTGAGAATTTTAAAGAACATGAAGTAAGAGTTGATACTTAGAATAAACTACTGGAAGGATTTTGAGATGGTCGGGTTTCCCATTGGAAACGACCCCTCTGGAGTAGATTTCTCATTTTTTAGTTGTCCCTCTAAGGATCCATTGTAGACCATTAAAAATCTTATAATAGTTTAGTTTACCTTTATAATGCTACATTACATAGGTTTCTACCATACTGTTTGAGGAAATTGAAAACCCCTTTTACTTATTTACATGTTATTATGTGGTTTTGTGTTAGTGGGATTTGTATGATGTATTTTCTCAATATAAGTAAGGAGTGGATATCCTATCGGGTCCCACTCCTTTTAGTACTAAACCAACCTTTTGTAACCAACAAGTGGCACGAAGTTTATCCTATCCCCATGATCATAGACTGCATTAAAAAAATAATATTTCCTATATATATGGGATATCAAATGTACCACAATATTTCTACTTAAGAGTTAGACTTCATGTTCTTCAAAATGCTCAAGTAATACTTGGAATTCCCCTTATTTGAAATATCAACTCTTACTTTAATTGATCATGGATGGGTAGAAATATGGGTGGCCTCTCTACTTGGTATCATTTCCTAAAAAATAAATCCCTAACATGCTCCTTTTGATTGGAATAGGTAGTAATAAAGTGTTCTTCATTCATCTTCTTCTTATCATTCATGTTTCTAGAAAGCAACACATTTTGAGTCTCCAGTCCCTTGAAGATTGAGCTTAATTGTGACAAAGGTTAGAAGTATCATTCATGAATTTAACCAAGATACCTTCAAATCAAGATAGCTATAATATTGTGGTTTCTTGTCCACGTATTTGATATCATAGGGCTAGTGGTCCATCTCCCTCTAGAAAATTAGGGAGGCTCCACCACCCTGGATTTTCAAAGCTAAAATTTTGGGAATGTTTGATTCTTCCCTATGTAGTTCACTTTCTTTGCATCACCGATGCATCCAATGGTACACCCAACCAATTGATGTGGATGGATGTGCCTTAGTCACACCCTTGGGTCTTTCAATATTTATTAAACCCAGTTTGGACACACTCTTAAACCAATCTACAAGTGCACGTGCTTGAGATTAGTATAGAAATGGCAAGTCAAGGTAAAACCCAATAGAGAGAGGGGGAACTAGGGCTGAGCTCGCTTATGGTAGGTTCCTATAGTGGAAAATAGGGTTCAAGGGTTTGAAATTATATTTTTGATTACACGAAACTGGCCTAGAAATTAAGAAGAGGCAAGAACAAAACCTAGAATAACCCTTGCAAGTAGGTATATTTAAGAATGCACAGATAAAACCAAGGAATTATGTTAGAGACAAGCAATAAAATGATAACACTATAGGCTTCACTAGAAAAGAAACTCTATTTATCAAACTAGGATACAATTAACTAAATAGGCAAGAAATAAGACTGGACTATCAACTAGGCAAGAAGGAGAAATTTTAGCACTAAGCTAGAAATTGACTAACTAGAGAAAGAACTAAAGACTAAATCCTACCACTAACTATCCTAATAAGATTGAAGTAGCATAAACAAGGCAAAAATCTAATTAGGCAAGTAAAAAACATAACTAAGCAAGCACTAGATAACCAAGAGAGAAATTAGGGTTTAAAGCAATTAACGGAAGTATGGGGCATTGGTGTAATATGACTATCACCTAGGTCAAGATTCATAATGTGCAGGCGTTAATCATCCATTTAGATTATCAAACAAAACAATCAAGTTAGATGATAGAGAATTTCCCTAAACTAGTAATTGGCCATGGATGGAATAGGGTGTAAATAGGAGAACTCATCCCTATGACCCCCTATCCAACCTTGCAAGGCTCATTTGATTAGGATATATGTGGAATCCAACATATATTTAACAAGTCTAGGTTTCTATTATGAAAGAACTTCTAGTAATTGGGGGCTAAGGGTAATAATAGATAGGTTACATGAGGGTATAACACCTCATGGGACATCACATCTAGCCTTTAAGTTGCTCCAAGTCAATAACACTAAGTTTCTCCAAACTAGATACTTAGATCACACACCTAGGGTTAATAGAAGGGATAGATATGTAGATGTCGGGTTCCTAGCTAGGGATCCACTAGTTGGAACTAGGAGCAAATCTCAAGATAGATGCATATCATATACTTATCCTACTACCTAGGTGTTTTCAAGAACAAACCACAAAGTAATTCATGAGAAGTGAGATAGAAGTATAAGATAATTGTTAACATATAAAATCATAGAGTTTACATATCATTTTCCCCCAAGACGGTATCAAAGTCACAAATCCCAAATGACACACCTAAGGGGCTTGGCTACTCATAACACAAAATTGGGAGAAATAAGAAGAAATAGAAGAGTAAAACTACATGGATGATTTGTGAAGATGCTTCCTTCTTCATGTACAACTGTAGATGCACGTTCTCCTCCCTCCATAATGTATGTGAAGTATGTAATGGTGGATAGGAATGGCTAAACCCCTAGAATATAAGGTTTTTAGGTGCAAGAAGGTGGAAATGGAGTGGGAGTATGTTGGGTTATAGTGAATGCTCTAGAGGGTGAGAATGAATGCTAAGGTATCTAGCCTATAGATCCCATCTTCCACTATTGTTGATATGGTGTCTAGGGAACCATAAGATTAAGTGGGGGCATTTAGGTAAAATGATCACAAGGAAGCATCACATTCGTTCTGGGAAGAACAACCATGGTGGGTGGAATGTGGAATGGACGAGTTGAGTAGCTACGACCATGGTGGAAGTGGTAAAGTGTCAGTCAAAATGGGATTTTGGAGGTTGGTAACACATTTGAGGTGGCAATGAGGTAGCACGACTATGTTGGGTGGCATGACCATGGTGGAAGGTTTGAGTGTGGGTTGTTGTCCTTGGCACTAGCTTGCTAGGTGCTTGATAGAACAAACATTTTTTCTAGCACGACCGTGATGGGTTCTTCTTGACACAATCATACTGGCCAACATAGTCCTACGCTACTTAGGGGTGAGCATTCAATTTATTCAATCGATTATAGTTAACTCCAGTTCAGTTAAATGCTTAATTTGTGGCTTAACAGTTAACTCCAGTTCAGTTAATTGATGGTCTCCCATGTGGTGGAGGATGCTAGATCATAACCACCCCAGTTTTCCACCTATGAAGATGAGAATGTAAACTGATATCTAGATAGTTGCCCCAGAAATCCTCCCCACATTGGGGGTTTCTCCGAACCTACGTGTGTTGGAATAAGTACATGTGGTTCATCCGATGGTGCATCTGATGCTAATCTAACCACATGGCATGTTGTGTATGTTTTATTCCCTTCAATTGTGCATGGATAAAATCTGTGTCATATGCATTTGTTGGTTGTGCATCAAAATCATCTTCTCTAGATCTAGCACGACAAGGTGATGTGGTTTTTACTGCACTAACAAATTCACCTAGGGGTTGATATCCCCATAGTTTTACCAAAACAACATGCAATAATACCTCCCACAATAGGACGAGTCTTATAGTAGTATAGTTAAGGATCGAATCCCAAGGGACAATCTTTTTATGAATCTTAACAACTTGTTTCCAGTCAAACCAAGACTAATATTTAGAACAAATATTTGATTTGAGTTTATTTAAACTAAATGCAAGGGAAGTAAAAAAGAAAAACAAGGTATAAATTAGTGATGAAGGTCATTGGGGTGATTTTGGGTTTCACCATTGCTACAGATGCAAACTTGTCAAAAACATGTCTAAACTAGATGTAACTATTCAAATAGAGAAAAAAGAAAGATCCACCCATTATGCATGGGAAATCATGTAGATATTCCCATGAGGTCAATGTGTTGTCCCTCACGAGTCATTTACATACTACTCTGGAGATATCCCTTTGGAAGTTCTCTTCTAGGCACCAACCAAGTTAATCAATATTCAAATCCTAAGTATTGAAGTTCATTCAAAAAAAGTATAATAGATCATAAAGAGTGGGTAGTTAACCCACAAAAAAATGCATAAAAATGATTAGCATTGAAATGGAAGAGTTATATACAAGCCATGGAGCATCAAGAAATGGATATGTGAGAACGGATAGAGGTAATAATTGTCACACCCCAGTATGATGGAATACTCACTCCTCATGAGAGAAACAAAGAAAACAAGGGAGAAGGAAGATTCATGGTATTGGTGAAGAAGATGGTCGTGGCTCGGCATAGCAACGGTCTTCTATTCTAATGATGGGGTTGATCTGGAGGAGGAATGGAAGAACACTAAGGGTAGGTGTGGATGACCTTCTTCTTCATTTCTTCCCTCTCTTATTCTACTCTAGTTTTCCAGAGAAGGATCCGTAGATGAATGATGAAGTAAAGACACCATGGTGGCGTCTATGGTGGTGGATATGGAGGATTGGATGATGGGAATCTCTTATATGGCTGGGCACTGAGCAACAATCGTCTGCTGTAATACAGCAGATGCGACCCCATGAATGGAGGAGGTCATGTGCTATTTATAAGATGTATGGTATAGAGCAGTAGTCTTCCTATCGGTTGACAAAATCTAGTGTTTCTTCAGTTGGGATTCTCGTCAGGCATCTTGGTAAAGGATGGTCATCAGGTGTCGATATTTAGAATGTTTGTTGATCGATAGGATCTGCTTCTTCATCAGTCAAAAACTTGTTGGATTGTCATCCACTGAGGTCTGAGGTCCCATCAAGCACCTACAGTCTCATCAGATATCGAGGATGCCAGAACCTCATTGGGCACCAAGGAGGAAGATAGCTCATCGATCGATAGGTTTACTGCTAGCCATCGGGCAACTCCCATTGGGTTTCAACCATCAGAGCCAAGAGTTCATGTAAAAACCTACAAGGGGAGTCACAAAAAGTATCAAATTCCTATAAATTAGCATAAATACCTAAGTATATCGAAATAAATCTAGTTAGGTGAAAACTAAGGGATCTAAATGTAGATGTGGGCTACAAACCCATTAACATTGTGATAAGTATGTACTCGTCACGAGGTTGTTGTAAAGTGTTCTGCTTCTCTGGGACATTTGTCTCCCCTCCCCCCTAGTGTAAGTCAACTGGTGGTTCCCTATGTCCTTCTTGGGTGTGTTCACTCTCTGAAATGTCCAACCCCCATAAAATCTTCAATTGTTTCTACATCTGCAAGAAGAATATTTGCATGATAGGGAATCTCTACAATGATGGTCGGGTATCCATGTTTCAAGTTGTATTTGATCTTTTCATTCCTCAGGGAGATCATTTGGGACCATATAAGATAGTTCAAATCAACATACATGGTCCCTTCAACCTTTTTTAGACCTTCAAAATTGTAATTTATAGATAAGGCAATTGTGTTCCCTCCCCTAACGATGAATGCATTTTTTATTTTCTAGGGGCTTGCTTGTAAGTGATTCAATTATCATTTCTCCTACAAGTAAGGAAGGTATAATGATTCAAAACTACATGGAAAAATAGGATAGCCGGCTAGGTAATGGCTTTGATTGGAACAAAAGCGTCAAAACTTCATCAAGTTTCTATACAAACTGCTATGAAAATGTTTGAAAATTTTGAAATTTTTTATTTGAAAATTTTGCTCAAAATTGCAATGATGAGATCTTAAGTCTGAAATAGATAGGAGAGGGTGGAAAGTATAGTATGCATCAAAATTGCAATGATGAGATCTTGAGTCTGAAATAGATAGGAGAGGGTGGAAAATATAGTACGCACCACCCACCCTCCACCCCGAACTTAGAAATTTGCTCGCCCCGAGTAAAATCTAAATCCAAGAAGGAGGGGAAAAATCGTGCCGGTTGGTCCACCAGGTGTGGTTGCATTCCTTTCGGCGACACGTCCTCCATCTGAAATCTCAAAAATGAAAATAATCAGGATGTACGATCGCATCTTGCGATGCATTGTCTACCATGTACAAAATTGTCTAATTTTAAAACTAAAAATAAAAACTAAGCTAAGGATCGGGTTGCCTCCCGACAAGCGCCTTTGTTTTATGTCGTCGGCTCGACTTGATTTCTTCAGTTTTCTGGTAGATATTTCGGTTTGGAAAGATTCAACAATTCATCAGTGCTAGTGTCAGCTGTGGTGAAATATCTTTTCAAGCGTTAGCCATTTGCCACAAAATCGCCTGACTTGTCACTCCATAAGGTGAATGCACCATGTGGATAGATGCTTTTGACAATGTATGGTCCCAACCAGCGAGAACGGAGTTTCCCTGGGAATAACCTCAGTCTCGAGTTGAACAGCAAAACTTGGTCTCCCACTTGAATGTCCTTCCTCTTTAGATGACCATCATGTCAAAGTTCTGTGCATTCCTTGTAGATTCGTGCATTCTCATAAGCTGTCATACGGAGTTCTTCTAGCTCTTGAAGTTGCAGAATCCTAGCTTCGCCAGCTTTCTTAATGTCAAAATTCAGCTGTTTTATTGCCCACCATGCTTTATTTTCTAGTTCCGCGGGCAGGTGACATGAATTTCCATAGATAAGTCTGAAGGGTGTTGTTCCAAGAGGAGTTTTGAACGCGGTTCGGTAGGCCCATAAAGCATCATTGATTTTCACTAACCAATCCTTTCGGTTGTGTCCTACTGTCTTTTCCAGGATAGCTTTGAGTTGACAGTTCAAAACCTCTACCTGCCCACTTGTTTGTGGGTGGTAGGGGGAAGCTACCTTGTGTGTTACACCATATCTTCTCAACAACGCTTCAAAGCTTCTTTCCAGAAAATGAGAACCTCTGTCGGATATCACAGTTCGTGGGATTCCAAAATGGGGAAAAATAATATCTTTGAACATTTTAATGATGGGTTTTGAATTGCTAGTAATGGTTGGTATGGCCTCTACCCATTTAGAGACATAATCCACTGCAACAAGGATATAGGAAAATCCATATGAGGATGGGAATGGGCCCATGTAGTCCACTCCGCAAACATAAAAAATCTCAACTTCTTGCCATAGCTTAAGTGGCATCTCATCTCTTTTCATAATGTTCTTGCCATGGTTGGTATGTCACATGACAACACAAAGTTATAAGCATCTATGGATATGGTTGGCCAAAAGAAACCACATTGCAAAACCTTCAAAGAAGTTTTCTTAGAACTCATATGGCCTCCGACTGGGCCTGAGTGGCATTTCTCTAAAATAAGTTGGGCTTCTTCCTCAGCGATACAATGTTTGTAGAGACCATCGACACAGAGCTTGAAGAGGTACAAATCATCCCAGTGATATTGCCTCACATCATGCATGAATTTCTTTAGAGCATTGCTAGTACACTCAAGGTGGATGACACTAGCAGCAAGGTAGTTCACATAGTCCGAGTACCAAGGAGTAGCTTCTGAGACTTTCATAAGCTGGTCATCTGGAAGAGAGTCATTAATTGGGATCTTCTCAGTTCCCAGAGTGTGGATACGACTTAAGTGGTCTTCTACAACATTTTCTGTGCCTCTCTTATCTCTAATCTCAAGATCAAATTCTTACAATAGGAGAATCCATCTTATTAGCCTTGGTTTTGCATCTTTCTTTTTTATAAGGTAACAAATAGCAGCGTGATCGGTGTAGACAATCACCTTTAAACCAATGAGGTAGGATCTAAACATATCAAAGGCATATACGACTTCTAGGAGTTCCTTCTCAGTAGTTGCATAGTTCCTCTGAGCTTCGTCAAGTGTCTTCGATGCATAATAGATGACATGATGTTTCTTCTCTATACATTGGCCCATAACGACACCCACAATGTAATCACTGGTATCACACATAATTTCGAATGGGCGATCCCAATCTGGGGCTCGAATGATGGGTGTTTTTGTAAGGGCATGCTTTAGATTGTTGAAACTCTTGATACAGTCTTCATCAAAATAGAAGTCAGTGTCCTTCAACAACAAGTTTGTCATGGGCTTGGTTATCTTGGAGAAATCCTTGATAAACCTTCTGTAGAAGCCCACATGACCAAGGAATGTGCGGACTTCTCTTACATTGGTAGGGATAGATAGTTTGGATATCACTTCGATCTTGTCCTTATCCACTTCGATTCCTCGATTGCTGACCCTATGGCCAAGGACAATGCCTTCTTTTACCATAAAGTGACATTTCTCCCAATTTTGTACAAGATGTGCTTCTTCACATCGTTTGAGGACCAGGGAGAGGTGTTTTAGGCATGAGTCTTACGAATCCCCATATACAAAGAAATCATCCTTTAAAACTTCCATAATGGTTTTGATTAAACCAGCAAATATGGCTGCCATGCAGCGTTGGAAGGTTGCAGGCGCATTACAAAGCCCGAATGGCATCCTTCTAAAGGCGTATGTTCCAAAGGGGAAAGTAAAAGTAATTTTCTCTTGATCATATGGATGTATAGGAATTTGATAGAATCCAGAGTAACCATCGAGATAGCATAAATATTCTTGGTGAGGCAATCACTCTAAGACTTGATCTAGGAAAGGCATCGAGAAATGATCCTTGCATGTAGCCTTATTCAACTTCCTGTAATCTATGCACATCCTCCACCCGGTTACTGTTCGAGTGGGGATGAGTTCATTATCTTCATTCCGTATCACAGTAGTGCCACCTTTCTTTGGAACAACATGTACATGACTCACCCACGGTGAGTCAGATATCGGATAGATGATTCCGGTAGTGAGCAACTTGATGACTTCGCGGCGGACTACTTCCTTCATATTAGGATTCAACTTCCGTTGATGCTCAACAGTTGTCTTGTAGTCTTCCACCATAGGGATTTTTTGCATGCAAAGCACTTGACTGACCCCGGTGAGATCTCTCATCTTGTAGCCGATAGCTTTCTTTCTTTCCTTTAATTCTTTTAAGAGTTTATCTTCTTGCTCGGTCATTAGATCGAAATTTATAATAACTGGACAAACCCTGAGATCATCCAAAAACACGTACTTCAGTCCCTCGAGCAGGGGCTTCATTTTAGGGGCTTCTGGCTTCTCGCATGGCTCTTCAGTTATATTCACAACTTTGAGTTCCTCGAACCTAGCTTTAGGATCTTCTTCTACAGAGTCAAGGCGAAGGATACAATCCTTAACTTGTTCGCTGATGGAATTATCAGTAGATGGGTTTGTTAGAGCCACTTCTAAAGGATCGTCTTATTCATACTCCTCTTGTGTGAGGAGCGACATTTTCTCAATGCAATCAATCAAATAGACTTCTTCTTGCATGCTCGGTCTTCGCATGCTTTCAAAAACTTTGAACTCGAGGGTTTCTTTCCCTAGTCTTAGCAGCAAGGTCCCTACTTCAACATCAATCAAAGCTCTTGCAGTGGCGAGGAATGGATGGCCAAAGATAAGAGGGTATCTGGCGTCTTCCTTTATGTCCATGATGACAAAGTCACATGGGACATAAGAGTCTTTTCCAACCTTGACAAGGACATCTTCAATGAATCCTAAGGGAAGAGTCATAGAGTTATCTACAAGTTGTATGGTCATTCCAGTTGGGAGACGTTCTGCAAACCCTAACCTCTTACAATGGCTTAGTGGCATGATCGAGATGCTAGCACTGAGATCATCCAATCCCTTCTTACATGAAGAGTCACCGATATGGCATGAAATCCCAAAGGATCCCAGGTCTTTCTACTTCTTGGACATTTTGCTTTGAATAATATCGGAGGTAGTCGTTTCTAACTTCACCGTCTCATATTCTTCAATTATATATTTCCTTGTGAGAAGTGACTTCAAGTACTTCGTCCAGGTTGGTATCTCAGCCAGAGCATCAAGGAAGGGTATATCAACATGAAGCTTCTTCATGGATTCCTTGAACTTATTGAAATGGGTATCAAGATTTGTCTACTTCAAACGAGCTGGGAAAGGAGGACGAGGCTTGTATACTGGCACATCCAACTCATGTGTGTATTCTGCCTCTGTAGCCGATGGTTCCTCCAATCTTGCTTTGTCTGTCTTAACATCGGTTGGTTGTTCCTTCGGTTGAGACTCAGGTATTGTAGAGTCTTGGACATTCACAAAGTCATCATCGTTTGTTGTCGCTATTGGTATCTTAACAGGGGGGTTAGAATAGTCTTTTCCAGACCTAGTGGTGAGAGCCTTCAATTTCTTTGGGTTCTTAGGTTTGTTCTTTGGTTTTCCGACAAAGGCTCCAGCAGGTGGCTTCATGCTAGCTGCAAGTTGAGCTAGTTGAGTTTCAATAGCCTTCTGATGGGCTTGTTGGTTAGCTATCATAGTCTGCTGTGACTGTAACATTCTCTCAATAGTCGAGAGCTTATCATCAGGGGAGATAGGACCGGATTGTGGCCCTTGTTGTTGTTGTTGATAGGGGACTTGATTGGGATTCTGGAATTAAGAATTGTTCTGAAGATTATTGTAGTTTCTATTCTGGAAGTTACCTCTAAAGTTCCCTTGATTCCCAACATTTTTTAGTTGGTTATACTGGAATCCTGGCGGGCCTCGTTGTTGATTATTTGAACCAAGTTGTCGTGAGTTTTCCGCTCCAGAAGGATTTCCATATTGAAAATTGGGATGGTTCCTAGTCTGATTCGGATTATAGTATCCTTGATCAGGGATGGTATTGATGGCGTTCAGACTTTCCATCTGACCATCATCTCCTTGGGTACGGGTATTGCTCAAAACAACATCATAGAGAATGTTACAGGCTAGAGTAGAATGATCAGTTCCTTTGTAGGCTTCACAGAAGAGTGAAGCTGACTTAACTTGTTCTTGTTGTCGAGGGGGTGAGTGCCTTCTTTCATAGGCGGCAAAAGATGTTTCAAGTTGGTCTTGCTTGGCGACTAGAAGCTTAAGAGACTCAACAATAGACTTGTACTCAGGAGTAGCTTCTTCCATAGCAACCTTCAACACTCTTTTACTTATGGGTCTACCCATGTTTGCTTGATTTTCAGCTCCAAGGGTGACAACCTTCTACGCGCTATCATAGCTTTGACGCACGAGGTTTCCTCCAGATGACGAGTCTAAAAACTTCTTGATGTCGTCATCCACACCCCTATAAAAGATTTTGATGAGTTGATTCTTAGGAATGCCATGATGTGGAGACTTGCGCAGGAGCTCTTTGTATCTTTCCCATGCTTCAGCTAGGGATTCTCCAGGGACCTGGGTGAATTGCGTTATTCGACCCCTAATTTCATAGGTTAGAGAAGGAGGATATAATTTCTCCAGGAAAATATTTTGAAGTTGTTCCCAAGTGGTGATGGTTTTGCATTGCAAAGAGTTATACCAGCTCATAGCTCTATCAGCAAGAGAGTACTTGAAGAGACGAAGTCTGATAGCATCATTTGTGACTCCATTTTGCTTTGTCATGGCGCATAAGTCTATGAACCTCAAAAGATGTTCTTGACTATCTTCTCCTTGCTTACCATAGAAAGGGCTATTTTGGAGCAAAGTGATCCAATGTGCCCGTATCTTAAAGTTGGGAGTGTTGATGGGAGGAGGTTGCACTGGGTGATGAACATCAATAGCTTTAGGGATTGAGAACTCCCTAAGGTCTTTTTGTAGCTCATCTTGTTGAGCTGCTGCTTGGGCTGCTTGGATTTCATCTTGAACTATGGCTCGGGCTTCTTGCATAAGTCTATCTCTTTGTGCATTAAGGGCTTGAGCTACCCTTCAAGCAATTTCCTCCTCTTGATCCATTCTTGCTTGGTTCTCTCTGTAGTGATGGAGAAAGATTCTGTCTATCTCAAGGTCAAAGCTAGAAGCGAGTCCGAGACTGTCCGAGCAGCGCATACACTAGACTTTGTGGGTACCTAGGATGGAAAGATCTTTTGCTAGTAATATGGATGGAGTAAAACTGAATTCAAATATATATGATTGATAGTATCAAAAGTAAAAGAAAAACCTAAATTAGTCTCGAAAGAACTAGATTTAACTAGACAATTCAAGTATATTATCACACTACCAAACTCACTTAGGGTTGAAATCCCTAAGTTTTTGACCAAAACAACGTGCAATAATACCACCCACAAGAGGACGGGTCTTATCACAGTATAGTTGAGGATTGAATCCCAAGGGACAATGTTTTTAAGAATCTTTTACTAGTCAAATCTAGTTGAATCAAGACTAATAATTATAACAAAGGTTGGTTGATTTTGAGTTTAATTAAATTAAATGCGAGGAAAGTAAAAGCAAGATTAAAAGTTGATTAAAGATTTATGATGGGAATCGCTGGGATGGTCCCGGGTTTCACCACCACTACACATGCAAACACATCCAAACAGAAACATCCAGGCAAGATATAACCATCCAAGTAGAGCTGCTGCAAAACCCCCCTTACGGGCGTCAGGTTCGCATAAGCATCACGTTAGGTATCAGATGTCTCGTCACCATCTGGATCACATACTTATGACTCCAAAGATACAAAAATCCAAATGAAGTTGTGGCCCTCCCTGAGGGATGTTTAGGCACACAGAAGCATTATTGTGGGCTAGATGGCTCGTCCCCTCACAGATCATACACTTACAACCTCAAGGAATCCCATTCTATTTCTAGTTTGGGAGTCAACCACGTTAATCGACATTTAAACCTACGTATTGAAGTTCTTACAACATAGGAAACGAACAAGATAAATGCAAGCAGGCGATCAATCCACAAGCACACATCGACAATTAAAAATGAAATGAAAGATTATATTCATGCCATGGAATGTTTAACAAAAAGGATATGAAAGCATGGGCAGCGGGGCTAGTCCCTGCACCCCAGTGAAAGGAGACTACTTGCTCATCATGAGAGAAACAAGAAAAACAAGAGAGAGAGATGAATCCTCCATGAGCATGGTGAAGAAGATGATCGCAGCTCGATGGAGAAATGGTCCTCTACACAATGTCGGGGCAGATCTAGATGAGGAGGGGAGAACACCAAGGCAGACGAGGTAGATCTTCTCTCTCCGACTTCTCTTTCTTATCATAGTCCTTGCTCGCAGTAGGAGGAGCAGCTTATGGATGAGATGACGGTGTAGAACGGCGTGGATGTAGCAGATCTGGATCTAGATCTAGATCTGGATGAAGTGGCTTGCAAATCTAGAGTCTACACTCCAGATCTTGGTTAACGGGGCACAAAACCACCACGGGGGTAGGTTATTTGCTATGGAGGTCGTCTCCTTAGGCCCAGGACAGTCTCGCAGCCTAACGACGTCTAGAGATGATCCTTTTATGGGCTAGAGTCACGTTCCATTTATAGACAGATTCACACCGACTTAAATTCACGACCTTGGAATTTCTGTAGCAGGTTGCAGCTTTTGGTAACATGTTGCGATTCTTTGGAGTCACGGTGTTGTTGCTATGTTATCAAGAAAAGAGGCGGAGAGGTGGCATATCTTTTCAAGTTGCTGTGAAGGTGGGTGGCGTCGTGGATACCAAAGCATGGACGGGTAGCCCTGGATGATTGAGTAGGCAGTAGGTGGATGCTCGGTGTTTTGATGGACTGCGAGCAGATGGTTGTGATTAGGGAAGGAGGTGAAGGAAGATGAAGGCAAAATGGAAAAGGTTGGAGGAAGTGAAGCAACTGCGGGCGCGACATTGGCTCTATGATCGTAGTTGTTAGAGAATAGAGGGTTGATCGCGATCCCTTGGTCGTGATTATGGGGATCTCAGATAGGTTTCCGTGGTTCTTTGTTGTCGCGGTGTTGCTACGCTGGGTCGCGATTATCGGGCTGATGTGTCCATGATCTTTGAGGAACTGCAGGTCACAGCTACTTGGGAGCGGTCGCGATCAGCAACAGGTGGATGTTGTGGTAGTGAGGAGAGGGTGTGGTGGTGAAGAGGTGATCGTGATCTCAGTGTAGAGATGATCATGGGGATGTAGTAGAGGAGGTACGTGGTTGCAGTGAGAAGCAGCAGAGTCGTGACTGTGGGGGCAGGTCATGATGGTGGGGCTAGGGCACAGCAGAAAGGGTGAGGGAGAGCAGAGGCGATCTGTGAGCCGAGAAAGCACAGAACCGCGGTTCCCTCATGGACAGATCACAATCGAGAGGAGAGTAGACCGCGGGCAGAAGGATCAAGACCTCGGACAGGTGTCCGCGGTGGTGGAGTTGAGGAAGGTTGTGGTCTTTTGGCTTAGTCACGATCATTGGAGCGTTGCCACGACTGCGGTTGTGGTTGGAGGTGGCCCAAGTCGCAATTCTGGGACCGCGGATAGGTGTCTGAGATAAAAAGGAAGAGAGGTCATGATTCCTTTTCCACTGTCGCGGTTAGTAGGGCCTGGTCACAATCTTCAAGTGGTCGCGATCATGAAGAAGGTAGGTCGCGGTTGTGAAAGTGAGATCGCAGTTCCCTTGCTACTCCCAGTCGCTGTAACATCCCTGACCTGGGTTATGTGTTAACCCTAGATGATTTGACTAATAAGGTTGAGTAGATGCTTAATCTTATCTTGTGAAAAGTAATTAGGGCTTAAGAGGAACTTATATTTCAATTTTAGTCCTTTTTGGAATAATGTTGAAATAATGTTTAACTTGATCTGGACTAAAGTGAAAATTACCCAAGTTGAGGGGTTAAATTGCAAATTTTGCATGACAATATGTTCCTCATATGTTGTAGCATCATGAGAGTGAAGATGATGCAGAGGTATGGGTTGTGGTAGCCTGAGTACCAAGAAAGAGCTGATAAAGCAATGTTTGTGCATTAAAACCCAGTTTTGGTGTAATGTGCAATTTACCCAAAACCTAGGGTTCAATATGCAACTTACCACTTCAATAAGGTCCCTAATGTTTCTTGGCATCATGTAGAGCAAAGAAAATGAGAGGGGAACCTCATTTGAATTAAGTTGGAGGAGAGAGAATCTTGATATTAAAATAATCAAGATTTAATCCTAAGTGAAACCCTAATTCAATTTAGTGCAGAAATAAATATATTAATTGAAGTGCCCTTTAACCAAATTTATGTTGATTGAAATCCATGTATGTATACGTCCTTGTTCCTTGCAAAGGCAATGAAAAGATCTTAAGGAGGTGAAGAACCCACTCACCTTATTATAAGAAAAAGAATATCCACTCACTTATGGATATTATTATTATATGATTTAAGGTGCTTAATTTGCTTTCCTTTAAATCATGGATAATTGAGAGGAATAAGAGGAAAAAAAGATATCCTCAGATCCAAGGAGTTGAGGAGGAAGAGGCAGCACTATTTTTGGGATTAAATGAATTTTTATAAGGCATTTTCTCTCTCATGAAATTTCTTATAAAAGTACCCTTTATAAGCCAAACCAAGGGATTTTTCATTTCCATTTCTTTTCCCTTGCTTGGAAAACGACCAAGGAGCTTTGGAGGATCAGGAGGACGACCCCCAACCTTTTGGTAAACTTCTTGACCTCCTTTCACCTTGAATCCATGGTGAAAATAGAAAATCAATGTATGAATTCTTCATATCCTGATCCCCTCTTCAATTCTACCATTCCTTTTCCCTCAAAGCTTGAGGACGAACCTTGGAATAGTGAAAGGAGTTGCATCCACCATTTTTGACGTGATCTTGAAGCTTTGGATCTCAATTGGAGGCGGATTTTATAACTTGAAACCTTGATTTTATTATTGCATTCAATTCCTTATCAATTGGTGATCCTTTCTACATTTCCGAAATTTATCTTGGTTGATTGATGCAACCACCATGGAAATCACAGCAAACTTTGTGGGTTTGAAGCTTGATGATGATGACATCATAATAAGCAAACACCTCCCCAAATATCTACGGCAAACTATTTCAACAAAGTTGTTCAAACGGTTTCCCAAACCGTTTGGGAGCAAATGGTTTCAAACTGTTTAAGGGCAAACGGTTTCATCAAACCGATTGAGGGCAACCAGTTTCAAACCGCTTGGAGGTGTTAACCAGGGTTGACCATTTGGATAATAGTTGATAATATTGATGGTTAATGATCCACTAATTATAATTGATTAGTTTCAATTGGTTCATGAGTTGAAGGACAATCAATCACCAAACCCTAATCGGGTTAAGTGCTAATTTCTAAATTGATTGAGTTAGAACTTTGGGTTGATTGACCCAAACGGTTTCAAAACCGTTTGGGAATCACCCAAATGGCCTCAAGACCGTTTGTAGGTCAACCAAGACCATTTGGAAGTCTAGGGTTGAGTATGTTTGGGTATTTGAAGATCCAAAGATACCAAATTGAAATGCAATCAATTGCTGATTTGATAATCAATCCAATGATCCAAACCCTAATTGGATGTCATGGATTTTGATGATTAGATGGGAAAACGGTCTCAAGACCATTTGGAGATCATCCAAACGACCTCAAGACCGTTTGGGGGTCATTCAAGACCGTTTGAGGTTAGGTCATATCATATAATGATGATGGTTCTTTGATTTCAATTGAATTGGTTCCACAATGTCAACCAGTGATGGTTCCTCAGTTTCAAATCCCTAAGTGATGGTTTCTTGATTATCAACGCTAGTTCAATTGGGTTCAAAACCCTAAATTCAAGGTCCAATTGAATGGTGATTCAGTGGTTCAATTGATGAATACTTTAGTGGTCCAATTGATAGTTGGTTCATGGATTGGAACCTTAAATCGATTAAGTGTTGATGTCCCTTTTTGGTCCATTCGGTTTTGAGAGGGTTTGGACCAAATGGTCTCAAGACCATTTGAGTCCAAACGGTCTCAAGACCGTTTGGGACCAAACGGTCTCAAACCGTTTGGAGACCTCAGCTCATTCGGTTTCAAACACCTACTTTGTCAAATGGTTTCAAGTACTAATTTTGCCAAACGGTTTCAAACCGTTTGAACTAATTTGGTCAAGACCGTTTGAGGTCTAAGTGACCAAGACCGTTTGAGGCCTAAGTGACCAAGACCTTTTGAGGTCCAAATTGGTTAAACCATTTGGACACCTAATATGATCAAAGGTCAAATAGCTACTTGATTATTAATGATGTGGACCAATGCTGATTATGAAGGTTAACCCTAACTATGTGTACTTAATTGAAGAGTTGACCTAGATCAATCTTGGAGTATTTAACATCCAAGATAGGATGAGAGGGAGAGAGAATGGGATAGATGATTTCTTACACAATAAGCTCTAATTCTCTCATTATGAATAAATATGTAATCAGGGTTTGATCCGTAATGATGAGATCATCAAATCCTCATTGAAACGATTGATGTACCTTGACCCTAATTTAGGGCAAGGACATGTGAAACCCTAATTTAGGGCAAGGACATGTGAAACTCTAATTTAGGGCAAGGACATGTGAAACTCTAATTTAGGGAAAGGACATGTGAAACCCTAATTTAGGGCTAATCTCAGTGAAACCATAATCTAGGGTGACGATGTAACCCTAACTTAGTGTAACAATGAAGGAAACCCTAATTTAATGGGAATTGTGTATCCTAACCCTAATTTGGGTATGAGGTAAGAGAAACCCTACTTGGATGTGAATGGTAAACCTTAAATCCCTAAAATGGGGTAAAGGTATATGAAACCCTAATAAAGGGTAGTGCCACTAATGCTAGGTGAAGCCCTATCACTGGGTGATGTGTTGTGAAATCCTAATTTGATATAATACTAGGTGAAACCCTGATATAAAACAATGTTATGTGAAATTCTAATGAAGAGTAATACTATGTGAAATTCATATAATCTATGAAAAATGCTATGTGAATCCTCAAAGTATAAATATGGAGAATCCTATTCCTAATCATGGAATAGTGATTATTGTTTTGACAAATGTAACACCTAGAGAGGTTGATAATGGATATCCTTATATCAATAGTTCTTAACTCAAGGATGAGTCCATATTATTGGCAATGGTTGTATATTCTAAGTGAGTGTCTAATGACCAATACATTGCATGATGAATGTGATGATCTGGTATATAAAGTATTAGGATGGGAAATACCCTAATACAAGCTAATTGGATGAACTAATGTAAGATAAAGGTGTTGAGGGAAGTGATACATCAAGATATGATAGATATCACATCCAACATCCCAATACTGATATACTTGATGTGTTTAAGTCCAATATAATTGGATGAGTGACACATGAGTTGCGTCATGTCATTATTATATTGAGATGGTATCACGATGTTACGGACCTTGTTGAATGTAGGCTAACATGCCCTATGAAAAGGTTAATCCAAACCTATAAACTATGATGTAATCATATTCTGATTAAGATGAGAGAGAAACTCATACTTGGTGTTGATAATACATTCAATGATGAATGATGAGAATAAATAAGTATGATTGAATACTTATGTTATCAATATTGGCTTCTAGATGTGAGAAGCAATGAAATAGGACTGATAATTAATAATATGATCTTAAGAACCTAAGTGGTTATTTATGGGAAAACCCTAATGGAGGGTGCTAATATGAAAGAGAAACCATGAACCCTAAAAAGGTAATAGTGGTATTACTTAGTGTTGCATGGTGCTGATATGAAAGCATTATAATTTCTATAATGAATACTAATAATGCAGGAATGATGAGATGGGGAGTATAGCCATGTATGGGCTATGATGCTCTGTATTTTGAGAATGTTTTATAGGCTTTATATTCCCTTGCGGCTCGGATACTGAAGGTGAAATATTTTAGATCCTCATCTATCCTGCACGTGGAGCTGGGGGGAATTCCAGCTATACATGGAGGAGTATTTGGGGGGCGTTGCAGCAGGTGAAGAGTGGCTTTCTTTGGCGGGTGGGGGATGGGGGAAACATAAACATTTACAGGGACAGGTGGATTCCACAACTCAGTGGCATGGTGCACAGGTATTTGATACAGGGACCAGTGGAGTACAGGACAGTGAGTGATTTGATTTATAGAGGGCCGAAGAGATGGAATACGGAGGCTGTAGAGGCGTGTTTTCTTACACACATAGCCAGGAGAGTCCTCAACATCCCCCTCTCGCAGCGCATTAGAGAAGACATCTTGTTCTGGGAGAAGGAGAGTACTGGTACGTTCTTGGTCCGTAGTGCTTATTTCCTTATCCGGGCAGGAGCGGACCTAGTAGAGGGTGCAGACATAGATTTATGGAAGAAACTTTGGAAGCAAAGACGGCCGCCAAAACTGAGACACTTTGTATGGAGAGATCTTAGGAACATTCTTTCCACCAAGGCTGAGCTTATGAGGAAGCAGATGACACAGGATGACATATGCCAACATTGAGACCAGAGAGAGGACATTTCCCATGCATTACTGCACTATGCTCGGGCTAGGCAGATTTGGGTCATGGGAGAATTTGATTGGATGGGGCAGGTGGAGGCACAGGATGTGGGGAGCTTTGTGCGGAGTTTGCTTGAGGAGGGGGATGGCCGGTGCAGGGATGAGGGAGCCACTCTTATGTGGGTGGCATGGATAGAAAGGAACAAAGTTCTTTTTTACGATCACCCGCCTTATCTCCCGGGACTCGTGGCTAGCTTCATCGACTTGGTGGCAGACTATGCTCGTTATCACAAGGCAGTGGCACACTCAGAAGCAGTGCAGGGACTAGTGACATGGCGGCAGCCACCATCGGATAGTGTGAAGATCAATACTTATGCATCTCTCACCATGGCGGAGGATAATGGTTGCGGCACAGCCATTAGGGACGAGCACAGACAGCTTTTATGGACTTTCCTGTGTCGGATAGAGCAGGCGTACTCGGTACTTAGTGCGAAGGGTATGGCTATTTTGCACGGCATGCGACTCACTCTTAGGGAAGGCTACATGGATATAGTGGTGGAGACAGACTGCTTACTGTTGATGGAGGCGGTAAAGATGAGGAAGGGTACGGGGCTATGAGGAGACCATCATCATTGACATCATAGACCTTTCTTTTAACTTCCTGTCTTTTAATTTTCTTTTTGTTCGGAGGCAAGTAAATAGAGTAGCACATGCCTTGGCTTCTTTCTCCTATCATTTTGTTAACCCTCACTGTGTTAGGGAGGGCTTCGAGGATCAGATCCTTGTACTAGTTGTAAATTATTTGATTACTTAATAAAATGGCGGGCTCCCTTTATCAAAAAAAAGTCTTCATATGTTTTGATTGCTTAGTGAGAAATAATCTGAAAATTTATGATCCCTGTGTGTCATATGATGTTTTAATTATTGAGCTTGTTTATGAGTTTTATAAGCCATAATATGCCTTATTGCTTTGAGGGGGTAATAAGAGGTGATATGAGCTTTGTGCACTATGTGCAATGCTTTGTGTAATAAGAATCATTGAACTTTGTGTTCTACATGAAAGACTTTATGTAGCAAGATTGCTAACATCCTTGGTCAGATGACCTGAAGGTATGAAGTTACCTAATAAGTGGTAACAAGTTTTCCATGATGAGTTAAGGGTTCAAATACCCATATTCTATAGTTATGATGATGAACTTGTTAGGAAATGGAAATGTACTTGATGAGATGAGGGATTAAGATCCCAATACTTTGTGAAAAGAGTATGGTTACTGGCCATGACTCCACAATGACAATGCCAGGCATTAGATATATGATCTAAGCTTGAAGAGAGTTAATCTTGTGGAAATGATTCTATAGTGAATAAATGTTATACATGTCTTCATATTCCTTAATGGATAAGTGGCATTCAAGGTGTTGGATCGATTGATTGGAGTATCAGATTGATTGAAACTGCAATTGACTGATTTTGCATAGTCTGTTGCCCCAACCAATCGGCTCAAGGGTTGAACCAATCGACTCAAGTTGGTGAACTGATCGACTCAACTGGTGAGTCGATCGGCTCATGTGTCTTGAGACGATCGGCTCAAGTGTTGAACCGGTCGACTCATGGATCAACCGAGATCATTTGGAAATTTAGAAGACTATTTTGCAAATACAATTTGTTTCACTTGTACAAATTCGATTTGGACATGGATTAATATTTGATTAATCAGAAACAAATATAAAAGTCAATTTGAGTTGGACCAGGACCATGAATCGATCAGCTCAGAAGTGAACCGATCAGCTTAGGTGTCCCAAACGATCGGTTCGGGTGTGAACTGGTCGGTTGAGGTCACCAAACGACTGTTTCAGGGTTGAAACGATCTGTTCAGTTGGCGTAGTTGGTTATTTTGTGGAAAATCTCGAACCCTTCTACTCCTACTTTAATCTTGCATTGCCCGGGGTAGAGATCCATGTCCCATGACCCTCCTATATATAGGGGTATTGGGGGCTTCTCAGGAACAACAACTCAGAACATCACTTGTTCTGTAAAGTTGTCGTTCTCTCTGGTTTTGGTAACCGAGAGAGCCCGAGCAAGTGCTACCCAATAAAGGAGGCACAATAAGGGAAAGACAACTCCAGAAAGGCAACTGGTGGCAGGAGAGTGTGTTGGTGACTAGTACACCGACAGGAGGGTGTGATCAATACTTGTATACCCTGGCCAGGTATATGATTATTGGAAGATAAGGCAAGTATGAAACTCTTAGATTGTTATTTTTTTATTACTCTGATCAAGTAGTCATTTTGAAACAATCTATAGAGTTTAATGAAATTAAATAGGAAGAGCTAAGTGAACTTTCTTAGTGAATTTTCCCAAATAAATTTCTCAGTGAACTTTCTCAGTGAAATTTCTTAGTGAAACTTTCTTAGTGAAATTGCTCAGTGAAACTTTCTCAGTGAATTTTCCCAAATAAATTTCTCAGTGAACTTTCTCAGTGAACTTTCTAAGTGAACTTTCTTAGTGAATTTTCTCAAATAAAATTTCTCAGTGAAATTACTTAGTGAAACTTTCTTAGTGAAATTGCTCAGTGAAACTTTCTCAGTGAATTTTCCCAAATAAATTGCTCAGTGAACTTTCTTAGTGAACTTTCTAAGTGAACTTTCTCAGTGAATTTTCTCAAATAAATTTCTGAGTGAACTTTCTCAGTGAAATTTCTTAGTGAAACTTTCTCAGTGAAATTGCTCAGTGAAACTTTCTCAGTGAATTTTCCCAAATAAATTTCTCAATGAACTTTCTTAGTGAATTTTCCCAAATAAATTTCTCAGTGAATTTTCTCAATGAACTTTTCCAATTAAAGTGCTTAGTGAAATTTCCCAAAAAAATAAAGGATTGCTGAGTGAATTACCTCTGTTAGATAAATATGTTTCTCTTTTGGTAAATATTTTTGGGTGATGATAGAAGTATGTTCTTTTATGCTTCTTCCTTTCAATAATATGGACATCATATGTTAGGGGTTTATGCTCTGCATAAACATAAATATTGATAAGGTTGAATTAATGAAAGGAGCTTTGTGTGGATTACAGATCCATGATATCTCCACGATATTAAGATATTATGAGGAAACTTGAGGGTATGATAAATGAATAAATATGTTCCTTCTTTTTCCTGGGATTTTGGGGACGAAATCCTTGTTAGGGGTTTATAATTTGCAACATCCCTGACCTGGGTTATGTGTTAACCCTAGATGATTTGCCTAATAAGGTTGAGTAGATGCTTAATCTTATCTTGTGAAAAGTAATTAGGGCTCAAGAGGAACTTACATTTCAATTTTAGTCCTTTTTGAATAATGTTGAAATAATGTTTAACTTGATCTGGACTAAACTGCAAATTACCCAATTTGAGGGGTTAAATTTCAAATTGTGCATGACAATATGTTCCTCATGTGTTGGAGCATCATGAGAGTGAATATGATGCAGATGTATGGCTTGTGGTCTCCTGAGTACCAAGAAAGAGCTGATAAAGCAATGCTTGTGCATTAAAACCCAGTTTTGGTGTAATGTGCAATTTACCCAAAACCTAGGGTTAAATATGCAAATTACCACTTCAATAAGGTCCCTAATGTTTCTTTGCATCATTTCGAGAAAATAAAATGAGAGGGGCGCCTCATTTGAATTAAGTTGGAGGAGAGAGAACCTTGATATTAAAATAATCAAGATTTAATCCTAAGTGAAACCCTAATTCAATTTAGTGCAAAAATAAATATATTAATTGAAGTGACCTTTAACCAAAATTATGTTGATTGAAATCCATGTATGTAAACGTCCTTGTGCCTTGAAAAGGCAATGAAAAGATCTTAAGGAGGTGAAGAACCCACTCACCTTATTATAAGAAAAAGAATATCCACTCACTTATGGATATTATTATTATATGATTTAAGGTGCTTAATTTTCTTTCCTTTAAATCATGGATAATTGAGAGGAATAAGAGGCAAAAAAGATATCCTCGGATCCAAGGAGTTGAGGAGGAAGAGGCGGCACTATTTTTGGGATTAAATGAATTTTATAAGGCATTTTCTCTCTCATGGAATTTCTTATAAAAGTACCCTTTACAAGCCAAACCAAGGACTTTTTCGTTTCCATTTTTTTTCCCTTGCTTGGAAAACGACCAAGGAGCTTTGTAGGATTAGGAGGACGACCCCCAACATGTTGGTAAGCTCCTTGACCTCCTTTTACCTTGAATCCATGGTGAAAATAAAAAATCAATGTATGAATTCTTCATATCTCGATCCCCTCTTCAATTCTAACCATTCCTTTTCACTCAAAGCTTGAGGACGACCCTTGGAATAGTGAAAGGAGTTGCATCCACCATTGTTGACGTGATCTTGAAGCTTTGGAGCTCAATTCGAGGCAGGTTTTATAACTTGAAACCTTGATTTTATTATTGCATTCAATTCCTTATCAATTGGTGATCCTTTCTACATTTTCGAAATTTATCTTGGTTGATTAATGCAACCACCATGGAAATCACAGCAAACTTCGTGGGTTTGGAGCTTGATGATGATGACATCATCATAAGCACACACCTACCCAAATATATAGGGAAAACAGTTTCACCAAGATTGTTCAAACGGTTTCCCAAACCGTTTGGGAGCAAATGGTTTCAAACCGTTTAAGGGCAAACAGTTTCATTAAACCGATTGAGGGCAACCGGTTTCAAACCGCTTGGAGGTGTTGACCAGGGTTGAACATTTGGAGAATTGTTGATAATATTTATGGTTAATGATCCACTAATTATAATTGATTAGTTTCAATTGGTTCATGAGTTGAAGGACAATCAATCACCAAACCCTAATCGGGTTAAGTGCTGATTTCTAAATTGATTGAGTTAGAACTTTGGGTTGATTGACCCAAACGGTTTCAAAACTGTTTGGGAATCACCCAAACGGTCTCAAGACCGTTTGGAGGTCTAGGGTTGAGTATGGTTGGGTATTTGAAGATCCAAACATACCAAATTGAAATGCAATCAATCGCTGATTTGATAATCAATCCAATGATCCAAACCCTAATTGGATGTCATGGATTTTGATGATGAGATGGGAAACGGTCTCAAGACCATTTTGAGTATCATCCAAATGACCTCAAGACCATTTGGGGGTCATTCAAGACCGTTTGAGGTCAGGTCATATCATATAATGATGATGGTTCGTTGATTTCAATTGAATTGGTTCCACAATGTCAACCATTGATGGTTCCTCAGTTTCAAAACCCTAAGTGATGGTTTCTTTATTATCAACCCTAGTTCAATTGGGTTCAAAACCCTAAATTGAAGGTTCAATTGAATGGTGATTCAATGGTTCAATTGATGAATACTTTAGTGGTCCAATTGATAGTTGGTTCATGGATTGGAACCTTAAATCGATTAAGTGTTGTTGTCCCTTTTTGGTCCATTCGGTTTTGAGAGGGTTTGGACCAAACAGTCTTAAGACCGTTTGGGACCAAATGGTCTCAAGACCGTTTGAGACCAAACGGTCTCAAACTGTTTGGAGACCTAAGCTCATCCGGTTTCAAACACCTACTTTGTCAAACAGTTTCAAGTACTAATTTTGCCAAATGGTTTCAAACCGTTTGAACTAATTTGGTCAAGACTGTTTGAGGTCTAAGTGACCAAGACCATTTGAGGCCTAAGTGACCAAGACCTTTTGAGGTCCAAATTGGGTAAACCATTTGGACACCTAATATGATCAAAGGTCAAATAGCTACTTGATTATTAATGATGTGGACCAATGATGATTATGAAGGTTAACCCTAACTATGTGTACTTAATTGAAGAGTTGACCTAGATCAATCTTGGAGTATTTAACATCCTAGAGAGGATGAGAGGGAGAGAGAATGGGAGAGATGATTGCTTAAACAATAAGCTCTAATTCTCTCATTATGAATAAATATGTAATCATGGTTTGATCCATAATGATGAGATCATGAAATCCTCATTGAAAAGATTGATGTACCTCGACCCTAATTTAGGGCAAGGACACGTGAAACCCTAATTTAGGGCAAGGACATGTGAAACTCTAATTTAGGGCAAGGACATGTGAAACTCTAATTTAGGGCAAGGACATGTGAAACCCTAATTTAGGTCTAATCTCAGCGAAACCATAATCTAGGGTGAAGATGTAACCCTAACTTAGTGTAACAATGAAGGAAACCCTAATTTAATGGGAATTGTGCATCCTAACCCTAATTTGGGTATGAGGTAAGAGAACCCCTACTTGGATGTGAATGGTAAACCTTAAATCCCTAAAATGGGGTAAAGGTATATGAAACCCTAATAAAGGTAGTGCCACTAATGCTAGGTGAAGCCCTATCACTGGGTGATGTGTTGTGAAATCCTAATTTCATATAATACTAGGTGAAACCCTGATATAAAAGGATGTTATGTGAAATTCTAATGAAGAGTAATACTATGTGAAATTAATATAATCTATGAAAAATGCTATGTGAATCCTCAAATTATAAATAGTGATTAATGTTTTGACAAATGTAACACCTAGAGAGGTTGATAATGGATATCCTTATATCAATAGTTCCTAACTCAAGGATGAGTCCATATTATTGGCAATGGTTGTATATTCTAAGTGAGTGTCTAATGACCAATACATTGCATGATGAATGTGATGATCTGGTATATAAAGTATTAGGATGGGAAATACCCTAATACAAGCTAATTGGATGAACTCATGTAAGATAAAGGTGTTGAGGGAAGTGATACATCAAGATATGATAGATATCACATCCAACACCCCAATACTGATATACTTGATGTGTTTAAGTCCAATATAATTAGATGAGTGACACATGAGATGTGTCATGTCAGTGTTATATTGAGATGGTATCAAGATGTTATGGACCTTGTTGAATGTAGGCTAACATGCCCTATGAAAAGGTTAATCCCAACCTATAGACTATGATGTAATCATATTCTGATTAAGATGAGAGAGAAACTCATACTTGGTGTTGATAATACATTCAATGATGAATGATGAGAATAAATAAGTATGATTGAATAATTATGTTATCAATATTGGCTTCTAGCTGTGAGAAGCAATGAAATAGGACTGATCATTAATAATATGATCTTAAGAACCTAAGTGGTTATTTATGAAAAAACCCTAATAGAGGGTGCTGATATGAAAGAGAAACCATGAACCCTAAAAAGGGAATAGTGGTATTACTTAGTGTTGTATGGTGCTGATACGAAAAATTATAATTTCTATCATGAATACTAATCATGCAGGAATGATGAGATGAGGAGTATAGCCAGGTATGGGCTATGATGCTCTGTATTTTGAGAATGTTTTATAGGCTTTATAAGTCTTCATATGTTTTGAGTGCTTAGTGAGAAATAATCTGAAAATTTATGAGCCTTGTGTGTCATATGATGTTTTAATTATTGAGCTTATTTATGAGTTTTATAAGCCATAATATGCCTTATTGATTTGAGGGGGTAATAAGTGGTGATATGAGCTTTGTGCACTATGTGCAATGCTTTGTGTAACAAGAATCATTGAACTTTGTGTTCTACGTAAAAGACTTTATGTAGAAAGATTCCTAATGTCCTTGGTCAGATGACCTGAAGGTATGAAGTTACCTAATAAGTGGGAACAAGTGTTCCATGATGAGTTAAGGGTTCAAATAACCATATTCTATAGTTATGATGATGAACTTGTTAGGAAATGGAAATGTACTTGATGAGATGAGGGATTAAGATCCCAATACTTTGTGAAATGAGTATGGTTACAGGCCATGACTCCACAATGACAATGCCAGGAATTAGATATATGATCTAAGCCTAAAGAGAGTTAATGATGTGTAAATGATTCTATAGTTAATAAATGTTATACATGTTCTTCATATTCCTTAATGGATACGTGACATATTTCTCTATCAAGTTATATCTGCTTATGCTTTTAATAAGAATAATGTTCTAATCTGTTAGACATTGAATTAACTGTTGTCAAACAAATATGATTCCTATGTTCATATTTATCTTCTTAAGCTGCAATAATAATGTTACTGGCAGAGAGTTATATCTCTCACTAGGGAAATTTACAATTGTCTCACCCCCATGGGAACTATATTTTTAGGTGGTCGCGGACGAGGAGACAAGAATCCTTCAGTAAGAGAAGGACAGCAATAGCAACAAAAGAGATAGTAGTGAAGTCTCAGGTGGAGACACTGGCTGTTATGCCTTGTATATATGTAAATAGAGTCCTATGTATTGTCTTTGTACTCTTAGGTCCTCAGAGTAGTAGTTAGTGCTTTCGATATTTTGGCTCAGTGCCTCGAGATTTTACACTACTTGTGTTTAGTTCAACAAGAGTAGTTGATGCTTGTAATTTTTAGAAAGAGATGATGCAAGTCATGTACCTTTAAATCAGGATGTAAATATGTTACTTTTATTCTATGCGAGAAAGTTTTCATTTGATGGACCCCATGGTAAAAAGGTTTTAATTTTTAATGATTTTCGGTAATGCACTGCTTAGTGAATGCTTCCACATTAGTTAATTATGTTTTTGTGAGTTGTATGCCACAGTCACGATGTAGGGTTTAGCAGCGATCGCGATCGTGGGAGAGTGAATGGTGTTGGTCACAATTTGTTAGTGGGAAGGTGGGGCCCAGCGGTTTGCTGAGAGGCGAGTGAATAAAAGAAGAGAAGAGGGGGTGGCACTCGTTGTTGATCAAAATCTAAACAAAGTCCAACAAAGAAGGGTATGGGCCTAGGAGATAAGGCCCAAAGCTCGAAATGACCTGCACAAGGGTGCAAAAAATGCAATTAAATTTGTGATAGTTCAATTAAGCCCAATATAAGTTGCATATAAGAAGATAAGGCCAATAAACGCGAAAAAGCAAGGCAAAACTGGGCCAGAAGAGGTGATTGAACTGAGATGAATATGCATTCATCAGGTTACTACTTACCATCATGGCCACCGCAATGAGATCTTTTTATGAGAAACATCATTGATTATCATACCAAACAAATATAGTATTAGCTAGAACTTTTTGAAAATACCCTAAGGGAGGGTTGTGAAGACAACTTGCCTTAAACTTTCCGATTGCAAAGGTATCATGGGTGGTGAGCCCCTTCCAACTAGCTAAAAAGTTGTTCCTTGAATCCCTATCAAATCAACCCTCATCACATTTCTTTGTAATTTCCAGGTCTGGAGCTAAAACCATGTTAAGATGAGAAGCCTTAATCACATATGTAAAATCACAAAGCCTGAATATGATGGCATCACTCACCCTAATATTTGATCTTATCCAAGGACCCAAAGAACTTATGTGTAGTTTCTTCATAAGTCTCTTGGAACTTAGTAAACACCTCATACAACCAACATGAGTTTGGAAAATGTTTGAGTTTGTATTGGATCCACAAGGTTTGCATAGTAGAAATGCATCCATACCTTTTGGAAATCACCCTCCTTGTAGTATAATTAGAATGGAAAGGTTTCACATAAACTTTCCTCCTCGTTCCTCTACCAAAAGTGGTTCCCTTGATTTGTTTCCATAACACCTTCAATCTATATGCCTTAAGCTTGAATAACATGACCACCACTCTTCATCCAATTCTTTGATTTCTATACCTTCTCTTCATTATTCTTGATAGTGATGTGACCCCAAACTCGTGTCCAACTTAAGAGGAAACATTTCAATAATTCACAGTCTTCCTATTCTTCAATTAACAACCTCCTCCTTGTAGGTCATTGTGCAGCATGTGGCTACATAGAAGAGGTGGAGTTTCACATTGGAGTAGACCACAAAGGTTGGCATGAAGATGAAGTGGCTACATAGAAGAGGTGGAGTGTCACACTGGAGTAGACCACAAAGGTTGGCATGAAGATGAAGTGGCTACATGATTCCTACTTTTTTTCTCTCTAGATGAAGCATGAACTTTTTTAGAATCTAAAACATCTTTTATTTATTTCTTTCTTCCTCCTTGTGATGGATGTAGCTTGGGTCTGAGGTGTGGATGCTTGAGTAAGAGTGAATACGAGAGCCTATCATTCATGTGGAACATGGAAGAGAGCCCAAAATGGAGTTGGTTGGTGATGGAATGGGGTTGTGGGATGGTGGAGTGATGTTGGAGGCTCTCATTGTGTGGGCTTTAGTGTCAATGATAGCTTAGATGCCATCTTGTAGACCTTTCTTCACAATGTTAGGGATCTTCATTGGAGCTATTTTTCTGGAGAATTTTGGGTGGATGACATGAAAACACAGGGATGGGTAAATTTTCAATGCGGATGGAGAAATGGAGATGGAAATGGGTTTGAATGAAGAGCTGGAAGTGGAGGGAGACTCCCAAGAATCGGAGGAAACTTGTACAAAACTTTAAGATGAAGATTTGGAGGATTGGAGGTGTTTGGAGGCTGCCCTAGGTTGCCCCATTCATGGCATGGATGTTATATATGTGGTGGTATGAGGGAGGTCATAGTGAGCTCCCCTAAAATTTGGTCACATATTTGGTGGGGTCAGGCCAGCGTGACCGTGTTGGCAAGATGCCAAAATGGTCATTTTGGTCAACACGGTCATTGTTTCTAGCCAAAAAACCATAATTTGTATTGTGATTTTGATGCCTCCAACATGGTCATTCCACGGTAGCACGTTCATGTTAGCCACTTTTAGTCCAATTTTCTTCATTTTTTCATATTACTGCTCAAACACTATATTACAATTAACTCCATGACCCACATAATCTATTATCTACTATCTGCCTATGATTTGAGCCTTCTTTCTCAATCTCTAACATGTTTTCCTGTCATACTGCAAAACTCAAACAAAAAATATTAAACACATGTGTGTGTATTTCTTGGACAACATGTGAAGGTTGGTTGCAAAATTTCTAAAATCTAGGCAGGTTTCCTCCCACTAGCGCTAAGTTTAATGCATTTAGTCAGGCATCTGGTTACTTAGTCAATCAACCTCTGGAGAACCTCAAAACATCATTGACATAATAAATCTTCTTTTCATGTGCATTCAAGCACACTTCCTCATCAAGAGGAACTTCTTCAATCAACATGATGATATCAAAACTTTGATTGGACTTGTTGAGATCAACCTCAATAAATGCCTTCAACCTTTGATCATTCACTATGAATTCACTGGCACATTTGCTTTATTAGATCACAACAACTCTAGATGGATAAACATGCCTGATTTGATAAGTGATCTGAGAAACCGTTACACTAAATGAGATTACTCAAAACACAAAACACGATTACTCATTAATTAAACACAAACCCAGAAAATAGGGTAAATTAAAATTGATTTCAACATTTCCCAATTGCTCAGGAACATTACATAATGCTCAAAATTCTTTACAACTGCCATGTAGCCTCAGCTACAACATAAACTTTACAAAGGAACACTATCCAAATATTTCATATATACAAGCATCAACATGCTATCAGCATCTAGATTAAATCAAAACATCATATATAAACTTTTCACCTGGACTTGAGAGTACAAGGATGACTCTAGAACACATTAGACACTAAGATACCATTTCTAGGGTTCACCACCTTAGTTTCCCTTCCTACCATGGTTCTACTACTATTGTTGTTGATCACCTAAAAAGATGTGGTGACCCACGAGGTGAGACCAATCCCAGTGAGAGATATAACTCTCTCTAAAAGATATTGATTACATCAGATAAAATAGTAGATAACTGAGTAGTTGGAGTATTTAATAATCAATTGAACATATTGAACATTTCAAGTATGCTAAACAGATTAAGCAAATAATCTTAGTAACAAGTATGATTATCAATGTATATACCGGTAACAGATAAATTCATTTTTCTGGATAGATATGTAATCAAATTTCATCAAATTGCATATAATAACAATCATCATAATTAATCCGAATGTCATCATATGCCTTTATAACAACACAAGCAATCTAATAGCATAATCATCCCTAACATCATGAATATGTCAAGTAACATAACATGGCTATCAATATTGGCATGTCAAATAAAGGGAATAGATCTATATCATTAGTAGAACTAACATCATAGCACAATTAACTGCAAAGGCATGATTAGCAGTTTAAGCATTTCTAATTACATAGGCATGGATAGCAATATTAAACATAGCTAGCAAAATCATCTTAACTATCAGTGTCGATATATCCGACAACATAAGGAATACAACATGAACATAACAACATCATAAGAATATCTATCAACTTTTATTGTACGATACATGATCTCAGTAAAAAGAAAGCAAACAAGGGTTGCCATCCAATATGAAGCATTGTTTATAACCCTAAACATATATGCTACATGGCTATCTTACATCTTTTATTATGCCCTAGGAAATTTAAATCGTACCATCCAAAGTCCAACTGACCCTTGTGAAGGGTATTCAGTTCCATACAAGATCTATGAGTGTCGGTACCTTAAGATCTCACCCCCTCGGTCAATACGAGTAAAAAGGTAGTGACATATCAGTCAATGCTACCACTACAATGACATATATTCAGGCTGCTAACAACTAGTCTGCCCCTTATATAGGTCACGACACTAGAGAACATGCTCACACATGGCTGTTCTATAAGAGGTGCATGCAATTATACTACTGGCTTTCACATTTCAAAATATCTGAGGCATGACTGCAATCATCCTCCATAACCTGCAATTGTGGATGACAAGGATATATCTCCAACTTTCCACCCCCACATACTCAACAGTATGCGCTCCGAGTTTCCCATAGGAATACTCATTTCACCATCCAATGAGTTCTGACACTGAATATGGTTCTATGATATAGGACACTACATGATTAAAGTTTCACTTCTTTAGTTATATCCAATTGAGTGAATTAAGGATGCATCAAACAAGTGGCCATAAAAACCCTAATTCATATCTAGCAAACATTGCTATATAACAACTTCAAAAGATATAAAACATATGATACATAATTTCTCATCTCAACATCACATGGAAGTATTCAACTGCCAATCAAGAGATTATACTTATCATCAAATCATCATCACATGATACTATAGTCTTTCCAGTCATGATACTATACTTGTCATCATACTATCATAGGATATAAATCCTTAGCACAATATCACTGGGTATTAACCCTTCTCAAAATAAGAGGATTACACCTCATTCAGGGCTCAACCATGCCCAAAGGTCATTAAGACCATCATATCATTTCCTGCAAGTTCATAATTATCTTTCTATGCCTTATAACAAGGTTCAACAAACATCATCACACATGTGATACACAAGATCAAAATAATTTGTATTAAAGAACTGGAAGATGTTCACATGATAACATTGTAGGATTACCTTAGCAATTAAGAGCATTCCTTGATTATAACAACATATAAGGAAGCTATATAGGCCATCATTATACTTATAGTATACAAGTTTAGCATAAGAAAGCATAGATCATGAAACTATGATGACCACCAATTAAACACATTAGAGTTTCAATCAATCATTAGGTAGGATATTCCATCATTACATTTATCATTCTAAAAAGGATAACATGATTAACCACCATTCTCTTCTTACATTAGGGTTAGGTTTAGCAAGGTAGGTTACATTAAAGTTATAGTTCAATATTCATTCACAAACCTTAACCCATAGAATCCTCATATAATCTTGGATGCATAAAGGCACATCATCATCATCACATTCCATACCATTCTCAAATATAGATCCACACATAACTCCAGGTGTAACTATTAGGTTATAGTATACTAGAGTTACACAACAATAAGAGGGACTCCAATGTTCTATTGTTCCACTAAGGAAGGCTGATCATATTTAATCACCATCACCTATGTTGATTAGAATTAAGAGTAACAATCTACGTCACTTTAGGGTTACATATCAACATAATATGGTTATTATCCATTTTATTCATATTAGGGCAAAGGTAAGAATACCTTATTAAAGGAAACCCTCCATTGGTTCCAGAAACCCTAATATGGACCATCAGTTAATAGTTTCTTAGCACCATAGGTGGTGATACCAACTTGGACTAAATCATATACTTCCTTAGAAAGAACGTGAACATGATTACAGGTTCATCTAGAACTGGAAACAAAATAGGAAACACCATAAAAATCGAAATTCTAAACAAGCTTAGCTTCTTAAGGCTTAAATAACCATTTTTAAGCAAGAACATGAGCTAACAAGCTTATAGTAAGCAATATAAGTAAAGAAGATTATAAAACTCACCTCTAATGAAAAAATAGACTTTTAGAAGCAAGAAACTCAAGAAAATAAGGCAATAAAACCCAAGGTTTCAGATCTGAAATCGGCCAAGTAGGCACTTTTCTCCATAAAGAAGCAAAACCCTAGAAGAAGAAGCAAGACAGGTAGATTATTGAGTTCTAGAGCAACTTCTACCATGGAACAGCAAGGTTCTGACCTGGATAAAGGTAGGAGGAAAAATACCAGAGAAAAAAATGGAGGAAAGAAGGGGATACTTACTTCTTTAGGTTAAGATCACCAAGAAGGAACTTTAGAAACCCTGAAGGAAGCAAATTGTAATCGTAGATGCTTCTACCAAGAAGATCCACACCTTATTCTTACTTGGACAGAAGCTCCATGATCAAATAGAGGAAAGATGATGAGCTTATTAGGAGGGAAGTGGTAGAGAGAAAAAGTTTTATTTGGGTGCTTAACGATAGGTATATAAAGCTTGGAGCATAAGGTAGAGAAGAAGCATGAGGTGTACAAGTAGCTCCCCATGTGTCCATGGCCTTAAAATATTAAGGATATACAAGAAACCACACAAGAAGCTGCCCCACCATTCATGGAGACCTGCTTAGGCACCGTTTTTTGAAATTCCAAGCCAAACAAATAAACCATTGGTTGATAGCTCCTAAAGGTAGCTCATCCATAAAGGGGTGAACCCTAAAATACCCTTGTAGAAAACACCTCCAAATGAAGGTACAGTTGAGCACCCCATGGATCAAAAAACTCAATAATGATAAGATAACATCTAAGGAACATAATGCAAGTTACAAACTGTAAAGAAAACCTCTCATTTGGGTAAATTGCATAAAGTCCAAAATGTGCATAAAATTACATAACTTGCATAGACAGTGTCCAAATTGGACCAAATTTGAAATTTAAGCTTGTCACATGATTCCAAAACATATCACTAGGTTGTATTAGGGTTCTAAGAATTCAATTATGGTAACTAAGAATGTTCAACCATTTAAGTAAGGTTAGGGTCTCACAACCATAAACCCCTAATAGGGATTTCACCCCTGAAATTCAAGGTACACATAAATGGACACTTCTCTTGCACGTCATCCTCAATCTTAAACATGGTTACTTTCATCACACGGTAATGTCAAATCATTCTCATAGAATACATATTATTCTCCCTCAACTCTTGCAGGTGTCGCCTTGGTTCAACATTAGAACTATTGTACCACCTGTACATGTCTGGTAGTACCTTTCAACTTGGGACTCTAACTGTCATCCTGGACTATACTATTTGTTGTAACACACATCAGAGGGCATACTTGCTGACTCTTACCAAACATAGAACATCATGTATCTCTTATCATATGTGACTTTAAAAGGTTTCATCTCTATGCTCCTTTAATGATTGTTGTAATTAGCAACTCAATCAATCAGGTGGGTATCCCCTAATTGTCAAGAAATATAAGGCATATGTTCTTAAAATATTCTTCAATCATCTCAATGATGGACTGACCATCTATCTAGTTGAAGAATCATACACTTATCTGCAACAATAATGAAATATAACTTCCCTATTGACCTTGTTAGGGGTAGGGGAACAACACTATCTTCATCTTACCGGGATTCATACAACCCACTTAGCAGATGTGCCATAACTCCAAGAGGGTACTCTAGTTAACCCCCAACTCACTCTTGCTAAAAATTTCACACATAACTATAGTTTATTCAACATTCTCTAGGTTTATCAAAGATGCTAACCATGCCAGTGACTATTTGTAAAATACTTTAAGATGTCATCATTCAAAGCTTGTCACAACTTATGAGACATAACCTAATTACTCTATTCCTCCTATTTATAAACACTATTGTTACATTGGTTAGTCTAAATGACATAACCCTAAAGTCATCATGGTCATGTATCTTATGTCATATACTCTATCTCTTATCCATTGATATTTTGATCCTTGGTTTATCTTAAAGGAACACGGTAGCACATGTCTACTGGTCAACAAACTATCTATCATTGATAGTGGTCTCGCCAACTATCAACAGACCATAAACAACATCATAGAATCGCTCCTTTCTTCTAAACAATATTTGGAGCATCAACATCAACTCTCTCTCTCTCTATAATGGAGAGGAACACTAGACAGTTCATCTAATAGATATCTTTAACTCATATATAACTGGTACACTTTGGATACTAGGATTCATTACCACGGTAATCACCTCATGTGCTATAAATAACTCATACCCTAGTTTCATCCACTTCCTCATCATCATAACTAGATAAAACATATAGTTAGGACACCCTCTTAGAAGGCTCAAAAAGCATACTCATACAAAACATAAATATTTTTTGAAGTATAGTCCAAGGCAATTACACATCATATCAAGATATCCATCCCAGGATTATAGCAAATCCACGTGTACCAAGTGGCATAAGATCCAGTTGAAGGCTACACCTCAAAAAGAAGGAACACAAATGGAAACACACTTCCCACATCAAAGCAACATTGTCCAGGGGTCACTAGAAAAAGGTAACCATTTCTATCTTCCCCATGAAAGTTACACTTGTTATGCATCATGTTACCCTTTTACAACATGGGTTCATGCCATTAGCATAGGAATTATTAATATTATCATATCTCATTGCTCTTTTCTCATTAACTGTTCATTATTCTTGTATATGTCCTCTCATGTTTCCATGTTTTTCAACCACTGGTCAAGGAATAAGTCATCATATTCCATATTTTCTTCATTAAACAAGGAGCTTCTCCCCTGATTTCTTTCTCATACCATGTATATATTACATTAACACATTCTTACACACACAGGTTGGTCTAAGATTAACTGAGGTTCCACTTGATTTATCTATCATGTTCTCATTCATCTTCTCATATTATACTTATAATATGAGCTCTCTCTTTCTTATGTGAATTTCATACCTTGAATCACTTTATTAACACTGAATTATCTTTCTTTTACTTTATTATCTTCTTGAGTTATAGCTTCAAGAACTCCTCTTTAGCTTATCGGTATTCAAATTTAAGTTTCATGGTGTTGTATCTTTCCCATATAGTCACCAAATATTCAAGTTTTGATAGATTATGATGTAATTCTCATCTTCTTTAGAGTAAGATTAAGATATATGCACCATGATTTAGATTTGTTATGCTCTTTAGATTGTTTCAAAATGACTACTTGATCAAAGTAATCAGAAAGAGAACAATCTAAGAGTTCCATACTTACCTTTTCTTCAATAATTGAATACCTGTCCAAGGCACCCAAATACTGAGATTAGGTAGTATGCACCATATTTTTATGTCATATTCCTAACTTAGATATCATCATGGTCTTAAGTCCTAGTATCCCTGTAAACCTAGAAAACCTAAAGCTCTGATACCAACTTGTGACAACCCATTACACTAAACTATATTACTAAAAAAATATTATTACTCATTAATTAAACACAAAACCTAGAAAATAGAGTAAATTAAAACCAATTTCAACATTTCCCAATTACTCAAGAACATTGGCATAATGCTCAAAATTCTTTACAACTGCCATGTAGCCTCAACTACAACATAAACTTTACAAATGAACACTATCCAAATATTTCACATATACAAGCATCAACATGCTATCGAAATCTCAATTAAATCAAAACATCATATATAAACTTTTCACCCGGACCTGAGAGTACAGGGACAACTCTAGAATACACAAGACACTAAGCTAAAATTTCTAGGGTTCAGCACCTCAGTTTACCTTTCTACCATGGTTCTACTACCACTATTAACGATCACCTAAAAAGATGTGGTGACCCACAAGGTGAGACGCAGTCCCAGTGAGAGATATAACTCTCTCTAACATATGTTGATTACATCATATTAAACAGTAGATAGAGTAGTCAGAGTATTTAATAATCAATTGAACATACTAAAAGTTCAAGTATGCTAAACAGATTAAGAAAATAATCTTAGAAACAAGTATCATTATCAATGTATATACAGGTAACAGATAAATCCATTTCTCTGGATAGATATCTACTCAAATATCATCAAATTGCATCTATTAACAATCATCATAATTAATCTAACCATCATCATATGCCTTGCTAACATCACAAGCAATCTAGTAGCATAAGCATCCCTGACATCATGAATATGTCTAGTAACATAACATGGCTATCAATATTGGCATGTCTAATAAAGGGAACATAATTATGTCATAAGCAGAACAAATATCATAGCAGAATTATCTGCATATGCATGATTAGAAATTTAAGAATTTCTAATTACATAGGCATGGCTAGCAATGTTAAACATAGCTAGAAGCATCATCTTAACTATCAGTGTCAGTATATACGACAACATAAGCATTCTTACAACATGAACATAACTACATCATAAGAATATCTATCATTAAGGTGCATTAAGCACATAAAGGAGAAAACTTCAAGTCATGATATGTTAAAGGAACACTAAGGTGCATATAATAGGTCCAAGACATTTAGGTCACATGAAAGTATATGATCTATGCTCATCATAATTTGCATTAAAGAACTGAAATATGTTCACATGATAACATTGCAGGATTACCTTAGAAATTAAGAGCATTCCTTGATTATAACAACATATAAGGAAGATATATAATTGTCTATCATATACTTACAATATAAAAATTTAGCATAAGAAAGCATATATCATGAAACTATGATGGCCACCAGTTAAACACATTGGAGTTTCAATCAATCATTAGGAAGAATATTCCATCATTATATTAAGCATTCTAAAAAGGATAACATGGTTAACCACAATTCTCTTCTTACATTAGGGTCAGGTTTAGTAAGTTAGGTTACATTAAAGTTATAGCTCAACATTCATTCACAAACCTTAACCCATAGCATCCCCATATAATCTTGGATGCATAAAGGCACATCATCATCATCATCACATTCCATACCATTCTGAAGTATGGATCCAAACATAACTCCATGTGTAACCATTAGGTTATAGTATACTGGAGTTGCACAACAATAAAAGTTCATTAGAATTAAGTGTAACAAGCTATATCACATTAGGGTTACATATTAACACAATATGGTTATTATCCATTCTATTCATATGAGAGCAAAGGTAAGACCACCTTATTAAAGGCAACTCTTCATTGGTTCCATAATCATTGGACCCATATCACCATACCGCAACATCATCTAGAACCATTGGGTGTAGAAAAGGAAAGACCATTGGCTATTTACATAAGTAAACACCTTGTATAAGCCACCTATCAAGTCATTGAGTTGTGACCTAGAAAGATTCACCATTAAACCCCAAACATCCCTCATTTAAGAACATAAAGGGGAACCATATGTTGTAGGATTAAAACCCATCATCAGTTGTATATTTTAAGCAAGTTATCATGTCAACAATCAAGCTCCTTAAATTGATCATATGAGGGAAACCATCAAATTCAGATTATTAGAAATCATATCTAATACTATAGGTTTCAATCCAAACCATTGGATGTTAAAGAATCCAATCTCAACCATTAGATAAAGTCTATTATTCAAAACTATTAGATGAAGAAGTGTAAGATCTTAACCATTGGATCAGGTTCATATTTCAAAACCATCAATTGGAGTATAAGTCTAACCATTAGATCAATTGAACCAAGAAACCATTGGTTTATGGCTTAATTGAAGCTACATTTAAAGCATTGTCTCACCATTAGTTGTGGTGACCTGATCTACCATTGTTTGTGACATCTCAGGTCACCATTGGTTGATAGGATCAACACTATATTCATTTTAACACCATCAAATATTAAGCTAATGTCATCATTGATTGATAGCATCATTAGAGAATCTAACCCATTTCTCATTGATATTCCAAGAGAGCCTAACACTGACCTAAGGTGTGATGATCAGTTCACACCATAGTTCATCACCCTTGGTCACCACCTTCGGTTTTCATGAAGACCACACCATCTAGTTATGTGTTTAGAGAAGAAAACAACCTAGAAACCCTAACATGGACCATCTGTTGATAGTTTCTTAGCACCATAGGTGGTGATAACAACCTGGAATAAATCATATACTTCCTTAGAAAGAACGTGAACATGATTATAGGTTCATCTAGAACTAGAAACAAAACAAGAAACACCATAAAAATTGAAATCCCAAACAAGCTTAGCTTCTTAAGGCTTAAATCACCATTTTAAAGCAAGAACATGAGCTAACAAGCTTATAGTAAGCAATATAAGTAAAGAGGGTTATAAAACTCACCTCTAAAGAGAAGAAAAGACTTCTATAAGAAAGAAACTCGAGAAAAGAAGGCAAGGAAACCCATGTTTCAGATCCAAAATCGGCCAAGTAGGAACTTTTCTCCACAAAGAAGCAAAACGCTAGAAGAAGAAGCAAGAAAGGTAGATTCTTGAGTTCTAGAGCGAATTCTACCATGGAAAATCAAAGTTAAGACCTGGATAAAGTTATGAGGACGAAGAACAGAGAAAGAAATGGAGGAAAGAAGGGGATACTTACTTCTTTAGGTTAAGATCACCACGAAGGAGCTTTAGAAACCCTAAAGGAAGCAAATTGTAACCCTAGATGCTTCTACCAAGAAGATCCACACCTTCTTCTTCCTTGGACAGTAGCTCCATAGTCAAACAGAGGAAGGACTATGATCCTAGAAGTAGGAAAGTGGTAGAGAGCAAAAATTTCATTTGGGTTCTTACGGATAGGTATATAAAGCTTTGATGATAAGGTAGAGAAGATGCATGAGGTGTACACGTAGCTCTCCATGTGTCCATGGCCTTAAAATATTAAGAATATACAAGAAACCACACAAGAAGATGCCCTACCGTTAATGGAGACCTTCTTAGGAACCATTTTTTGAATTTACAAGCCAAACAAATAAATCATTGGTTGGTAGCTCCTAAAGGTAGCTCATTCATAAAGGGGTAAACCCTCAAATACCCTTGAAGAAAACACATCCAAAACAAGGTACAATTGAGAACCCCAAGGGTAAAAAATCTCAAGAATGATAATATAAAATCTAAGGAACATAATGCAAGTGAAAAATTGCAAATAAAACCTCTCAATTTGGTAAATTGCATACAAGTCCAAAATGTGCATAAAATTGCATAACTTGCACAAACAGTGTCCAAATTGGACCAATTTTGAAACTTAAGCTTGTCACTTGATACCAAAACATATAAAAAGGTTGGATTAGGGTTTTAGGAATTAAATTATGGTAATTAAGCATGTTCAAAATTTAAGCAGTGTTAGGGGTCTCACAAGTGACTTCCCTTCTCGACATTAGCTTTCCAGGACATAATATCATTCTCGGGTTGTACAACCATGCCCATTGATGGGGCTCAAATAACCTTTTTATGATCAACTTATCATTCAAGAACTTTAGCCTTTCCTTGTATCTCTTAGATATCTATGTTTAGAGTTTACTATTTTGTAGATCTACCGACAAGTGTCATCTTTTTCCATATATGGTCTTGATAGAAGTAGTGTCAATCCGGGCTTTGAATGTAGTTCTATATGCCCATGAAACCTCATTGATACCTAGAGATCAATCCTTTTAATTTGGCCTCACCCTCTTTTCAAAAATTACATCCATATCTCCATTGTCAAACTCAACTTGTGCACTCATTTTAGGATGGTATGGAGTAGATACACAATGATTCACACAATGTCTTTTCAACAAAGTTTCAAAGCTTTTATGAACAAAGTGGATTCAATCACAACTCTTGGGACTTGAAAGTGGCTAAATATGTTATAATTCATAAAATCACACACGGACTTGTGTTTGTTGGTACTTGTAGAAATGGATTAGACCAATTTATAAACATAATATACAACTTCCTAGATGTACACAAAGCCAAAATAGGGTGGAAATGGGCTGATGAAATCAATGCCTCACACAACAAACACCTCTACAACATGAATAGAGGATGGAGGTATCATCTCCCTTTTTGAGATTGTGCTCACCTTTTGGAACTTAATGCAAGATTTTGGATAGTTGTGTGAATCTTTGAACAAGGTTGGCCAAAAGAAGCCACATTGTAGAAATTTGGATGCCGTCCTCTTTCCTCCAAAATGGCCTCCACATACGCCAAAATGGTGCATGGAGAATATGTCTTGCTGCTCATTTTCCAGAATGCATATCCTAATGAGGTCATCAGAGAAATACTTGAAAAGATGTCTGTCATCCCAAAAATAGTTCTTCACTAGAGAAAACAATCTCCTTCTTTATTCCTTGGTCCATGTGCTTGGTACTCTCCCACTATCCACAAAATTGGCTATGTGCTTGTACAACGACCTTTTGGTAGAATAAAGAAAGAGAAGATTCTTGTGAGGGAGTGTCACCTTGATCTAGTTCATTTCATAATAAGGTGCTTCAATGTGAGAGGGATGATCGAATGCTGAATTTCAACCCCTTTCTTATCAACAGTTTCAGTACCAAACTCTTGGAGGAGAAGGATCCATTGAATCAACCTTGTCTTTGAATCATTCTTAGAAATTAATGACTTAAGTACAGCATGATGCATTTAGATAATGACTATTTTGAAGCACATAAGATTGAACTTGTCAAGTGCAAACACTATTGAAAATAACTTGTTCTTTATTATTGTGTAGTTTCTTCAGGATTCCTCTAGGAGTTTTCTTTCTTAATAGATAACATGAGGTATCTGGCTAATCCTTTGGCCTGGGAATGATGAAGTGACTTTTGCCCCATAATAGAACCAAATAGACTTTCAAACATCTTTCTGACACAACAATGATGTGAGACAAATAATCATCAAAATACTTCCCAAAGTCCTAGAAGTCAATCATGGAACACTTCTAAAAAGGAATCAATCATGTTGAAATAATTAATGTCACACATATTTGAAAAGTGGAGGGGGCATTGCAAAGCCCAAATGACATACTTCTATAAGAAAATGTCCCTACTAGACAAGTGAATGTAGTCTTCTCCTAATCATTCGGGTGCACTGCCACTTGGAAATATCCTGATAGCCATCAAGGAATCAGTAGAAGTTTTTATCTACCAATCTCTCTAGAACTTATTGAATGAATGGTAGAGGGAAGTGATATGTATTTGTATTAGAATCCATCTTCCTATAGTCTACACACACTTGTCTACTCTCTTACATGCATCAAACTCCCTCTTCACTAGGTGCAACAATGAACACAAGTGATTTACAACTTCTTGATTCACCACTTCCTTAAACCTAGGATTCAGCCATATTTGCATTTCAAGACATGGAATTGCATCATCCTAAAGATCGATTTGATGAACACAAGTGGAGCGGTCAACACCTCTCAAATTAGAAGTGGACCATCAATTCATGAATACTCTTCTTTAGGATAGAAATAATGTCATCTTATTGTTTTAGAGAAAGAATAGAAGAAATGATCACTGGGAGGGTGTTATTTGGACCTAGAAATGCATACTTTAAGCCTTTAGGAAGTGACTTCAGCTCAAGGATATGAGGGTCTTCTATTTAACTCTTCAATAGCTTGGTAATAATGAAAGGTAAATCTGCACTTGTAGTCACTTACACAAGGTCATTATTTTCTTCATCTGGAAGATCAACAATGAGATTAAGACCTCTACCTTTGGTGGCAGTTTCAGTATTTCAAGTAGGCATTCTTCTACAATTTCCTCTCAAAAATTAACAAGATTACAATCTTCTTCAGTGGAACCTATTAACTTGGCTTTGTTAAACACTTTGAAGATGTTCAAATGGATCTTCATGCACATGAAGGTCACATACATGGTGCAGGTCCTCACAGGTAGCACTGCATCAACTGTTTCTAGGAAGGGTCTTCCCAAGATAATAGGTAGTTTCCTTGTGTATTTTTCCATATCAAGCACAATTAAATCAGAAGTAAAGAAGGCAAATGTTTCATCATCAAGTCTAACCAACACATCATCAATTTTCCCTTGAGGCGTCTTTACAAATGGTCGATCAATTTCAAGGTGCAATTAGTTGGCTCCAGGTGCCCCGAATTCAGCTCAACATACACAGAATAAGACATCAAGTTGATTTGTAGTAGAACCTAATTCAAGAAGAGCTTGGTATACAGTGTGTGCCTATGTGACAAGGAATAATGGGGGAACCCAAATCTTTTCTCTTCTTAGTAGTGGTTTGTTTCATAATGGAGCTCACTTGCTCAATGGTCTAAACTTGTTTTAGAATTCTTCCAGAAAAGTACACATAACCTTGAGAAACTTAGCATAAAGAGGAGATTTGCTTGATATCATCCAACAAATGAATATTTGTTCACACTCACTTCACGGTCTTAATGATTTATTTGGTGTGCTTTTGCTTCCTTTTTGGAAGTGGAAGGCTCTTCAATTATGTTGAAGAATTGTAGTAGATACTCACATGCCTTGTCAACATCAACATAATCCTCAATCAATATCACATGAATCACACTATCATCATTCAATATCATAGTATCACCTTCACTTCTCATCACACTACCATGCATCAGAGTATCATTGTCATGCATCACAATATCATCCCTTTTTTCATTCATAGAAACATCAACTACTTTATTCCTTGACTTTATAAGAGTCTTTCCAACCCTCATCACCTTCACCAATTTCACTTGCTCATGAGTTGAAGAGGGACCTTTTGGTGACTGATGTGCTCCTTTAAATTGTGGTCTTTGGCATGGTAGGTTTGGATTTTGGAGGATGTATTGCAATTGCGGTGGTTGTTGTGGAGGTGATTGATATTGCAGTGGTTAATGATAATGAGATGGTGGTTGTTGAGAGTACTGAAAGTTGTATGGAGGTTATGAAGGTGGAGAAGAATAGGGGTTAGGAAGACCTTGGTAACATGTCAAGGTTGAAACTTGCCCTTGTGGTGGGATAGAGGTTCCTTGAGGAGCACACATTGGTCCACTAAGACTATTTGAATTAACCACAATTTGTGAGAGAAGTCTTCCCTCCATATGGCTAGTGAGTGACAAAGAGATCTGGTCAACCTTTGTTCAACCCTAATAATATTTTGTACATGGGAGCACACATACATCTTCGGGATTAAGAGAGAAACTTTTCTCCCCCCTTCCCATGCTCGTGGCAGAGGCCGAATGCCCGGGAGGGTGGTAAATCAAGACAACAATTGGGATTTGAACCCGGGTCCCTTTGTCAGGGGACACCGTGCTTGGCCACTTGAGACACTCCTTGTCGATGCACACATCCTTCTTCAACTCACCTAGACTTCTTAATATTCGAATGACATATTCCTCAACCATGGATTTATTTCTTTTTCCTTGACATTGCATTGGCTTTCCTTGTCCTTCTTCTCCTTGCTTCCAAGAGAAGTTGGGTTGATTTCTTCATTCCTTAGTGTAAGAGTTGGACATAGGGCCTTGGTTGTTTTGGTTACCATTGTAATAGATATCTTAAAATTCTTCATTAAGAGGCTCCAAAGAGTGGGTAGATTGTCTTGAAGATCCTCCAACCTGTGTCTTCATTAGATAGATCATGTTAATCAAGATTTTAAATATTTGAGGATTGGTATCATCCTTGGTGTGAGAAGGTCCAGATCCCATGTTTCTATCACAATGGTAGTCTACACTTGAAGCATGGTACCTTGATTTTTTAACTAAGCATTCAAAAAATGAGTGTGATTCTTTTGGTGGTTTGTCCATGAAAGCACCTCTAGAAAATGAGTCGACAACTATTTGACCCATCTCAGAAAATTCGATGTAGAAGGATCAGGTCAATTTCTATATATGCACCTCATGATGGGAGCATCTCTAAACAACTTTGGAAACCTCTCCCATATCTCATTTAACTTCTCATTCTACTTATGATTAAAATACATAGTGTACCCCCTCATCTATGTAAGCTTAGAAACATGGAAGAACTTTTTCAAAAATTCATTTTTCATTGCTTCCCAAGTGACTATTTGTGTCTTTGAGGAGTATCATTCCTAATCCATGTCTTTAAGAGAGAAGGGGAATAAGGTAAGCCTAATAGAATTGTTAGTAGTTGCATGTGTTGTGAAGGTAGAAGACATTTCTAGAAAGGCATTTACATGCCAGTATAGATTCTTATTTTTAAGTCCATAGACGTGGAAAGAAGCCCAGGAAGAGCAGGTGGAATGGATAACTACTACCATGACATCTGCTTCACCCTAATTGCAATAGGAGAATTGTAATTTCCAAACACAAAGTAGTCATGAAGCAGCCTATGGACAGGTGGAGGAGGTGGAGTTTGCTCATGTTTCTCCTCATGATGGTGTGCATTTTGGTCTCCTATCTCAGTTTCTAAGTGTTGATTTCTCCAATTCCTCTATGTTTGTGTCCCTATCTCCATATCTTATAAGAAGGAGTTAATAGAGAGAGAGACGTCTGAACATGCACCAAGTGTCACCTGCACAAGGCACAACCAAACAATATAAGATAAGTTTGTAAACCAATATTAAAAAAGTAACTCAAAAAATAATGGATAGATATGGTAAGGGAAATGGGAAAAGTCAATAAAGTATCTAGGTCAAGTGTCACTCTCACCGACGACAACACCAGAAAGATCGATGTGTCCAAGGTTACACCCAACCAATTGATATAGTTGGATTCTCCTTAGGAACATATCTAGGTCTTTCAATATTTATAAAACCCATCCCATCAGAATATTTATAAAACCCAGTTTAGAAACACTCTAAACATATCCAGAAGTGCACGTGCTCAAGAGTATTATAGGAATGGAATGTCAGGGTTGAACCTGAGGGAGAGAGGGGCAATAGAGATGATTTCTCTTATGCTAGGTTCCTATAAAGAGACTAGGGTTCAAGGGATTTGATCTTGGATTTGGAATTACACTAAAGTCTTAAAGCAAATAAAAAGAGGAAAGAACAAGAACTATATTAATCCTAGAAATTTAGGTCTACTTAACAATGCAAGAAAAGAAACATACAAATTACACTAGAGAAAGGCAAGAAAGAGATAATACTCAAGGCTACACTAGCAAAGCAACTTTATTTAGCAAACTAGGAGGAAATTAGCTAAACAACACTAAACTAGTAACTAGACAATAAAGAGCAATTGAAGCACTAAACTAGAAATTGACTAACTAGAACAAGAACAAAAATAAAAGATTAAATTATAGAAATAACTATCCTAACAAGATTGAATTAGCATGAACAAGGAAAAAGTCTAATTAGGCAAGTAAAGAAGCTAACTAAGCAAGCACTAGCTAAGCAAGATAGAAATTAGGGTTTCAAGCAATTAATGGAAGTGTGGGCCATTTGGGGGAAATTTGACTATCATCTAGGTTGAGGTTCATACGTGAAAGCATCAATCATCCATTTATATTATGAAACCAAACAATCAAATTATATGATAAAGAATTGCCCTAAACTAGTAATTGGTCATGGATGGAATATGGTGTGTATAGGGGAACTAGTACCTATCACCCACTATCCAACCATGTGAGGATCATTTAATTAGGGTTTAGGTGGAACTCAACTAAGATATGACAAGTCTAGATTCTAGTATGGAAGTATTTAAGGTAATTGGGGGGTAAGGGTAGTAATGGAGGGTTTAGACAATGGATTAACACCTCATGTCACCTCCCAACTAGCCTTTAAGTAGATTCAAGCTAATAGCATTAAGTGTCTTCAAACTAGATACATATATCCCACACCTAAGGGTAAGAGAAGGGTTAGATATGTAGGAAGATGGGTAGCTATCTAGGGATCCACTATTTGGACCTAGGAGCACATCCCAAAATAGCTACATATCACCAATTGCTCCTACTATTTATGTGTTTTAAGGAACCACCCACAAAGTGATGTATGTGAAATAATATAGAAGTATAAGATAATTATTGGGAATGAAATGATAGAACCTACATATCATTTCCCCACAACATGGTTTCAAAGTCACATTTATAAATCCAAACAGCCCACCTAAGGGGCATATCCACTCATAATACAAAATTGGGAGAAAGAATAAGAATTAAAAGAGTAAAACTCCATGGATGTGTGGTGAAGACTCTTCCTTCTTCATATTCAACTGTAGATGCATGTCTTCCTCCATCAATGGATGTAAAATGGTGAATAGGAATTGACAAAACCCTAGAAAACTAGGTTTTGAGGTGGAAGAAGGTGGAAATGAAGTGGGAGTTGTAATTAATGCTCTAAAGGGTGGAAATGAATGTTAAGGTATCTAACCTTTAGTTCCCAACCACCACTATTTTTTATAAAATGGGTAGGGAAGCATAGGGTTAGGTGGGGTAATTTTGGTAAAATGATCACAAGGAAGCAATAGGATTTGGGTGGCAACATGGCCACTTTTGGTCAAAATGATTGTGGTGGATGGAAGGTGAAACAGGCATGCTGAGGAGAACACCCATGGTGGAATTGGTAAAGTGTTAGTGGAAATAGTTTTATGGAGGCTAGTAGTATGAACGTGATAGGAAACTCACCTGTGGTGGCAATGAAGAGAATGATCATGTTGGGTGGAACACTTGCATAAGGAGGTTTGATCATGGGTCGTTATCCTAGATAGGGGCTTGCTGGTCACTTGGTAGCATAACCATTTTGGATGGTACAACTATTTTGGGTTCTTATGGGAATGTCCATGCTAATGGGCTTACTTGAACCTAATTATAATTTGTGACTTTATTATTTTTAGCATGGCCATTTTATGATAACATAGTCGTGTTGAGGGTCTTCTAGTGCAATTTGATCTTGAATTTGGTTAACTTTCATGCTCTTTTCCTTAGTTTGATCCTTGACCACTAGGGGTAGGTTGGGGAAGTTCTTGCACTCTCTGTAGGATCCTCCTATGACCCTCCTCCTTGTATCCCTTACATCAAATGCATGGTCTAAGTACCTAAAAACTATGTGCATTTTACAATCATATGTTTATTTAGGGAAATACAATGCATTATATCATCTTTAGATATGATATAAGAGAAAAATGACCCAAGATGAAGCCAAAAATTAAGGCTGCATCAACCACCTTCATGTTTCATGGATATACTAGAGTCCACATCCTAGTGGAACATGACTGAAAACATCTCATGACTTTTTGTAGTGGATCGACATATATGTCATTGAATTGCTTGGTGATATTATCAAACTTAGAATTGAGAGTGATGATTGTATTAAAATGATGGATGTATTTTCTATTTATATATACACCTAACTAATAGGTCATGGACATTTTCTCCAATAGTTTTGTACCTTTAGTTGCATTCTTCACCAAGAAGTTCCCTTCATCAACTGTATCTACTACGGAAATTGTGACATGGAATATCCCACTAGTGATGCATTGATTTGTGTCCACTCAGATAAATTGTGGTTTGGACACTTCTGGAGTAGCTCCTTATATATTTACCATTAAATGTCAAAGTTCTCCATCCTATTTCAAAAAGTTGAGAATTTTCTTTAGGATCTCACTTGTCTTGCTAAGTGTGAAGAATTTGCAATTGAAGATCACTAAGGGGGAAAACCATGTTGAATGGTACCCTTTTTTATTACTTGTGCTTAAAGCTCTATTTTTTCTCTCAATGTGATAAGGAAAAATCAAATTCGTAGTCCATCCTCGGTCATCCCATCAAATTTTGTAGTGCACTGAGTTTAAGAAAATTATCCACATGATGAATATTATCCTCAGTATTAGTCTCAACAATTGTTCTTGTTGCATCAAGGAAATCAATCTTGGGTCCAATTGGGAGTGTGCAACATCCACTGTTGGTATTACTATTACTAAAGCTAACACCTCATCAATATGTGGGGAGGTTAAACCAAGCAATTCTTTTTCAACTGCCATTATGGATAAATGGTGGTTGTTCTTAGATAAAATATACTTCTTTCTTCCAGATTGTGATCACCTACTGGTATCAAAACAACCTTAGGGTTTTCAAGAATCTCAAAGAAAGAATCCAAAGTACCCTAAGTATGAACCATCCATGGTTCCCACTAGAAAAAATGAAGGATTCTAGTTTTATAAAAAATGTATGAAACACCATAACTAAACAATTAATGAGGTTAATTCAATGAAATTACAATATAAAGTAGAACTAAATTACAATATAAAGTAGAACTAAATTAAGATGAATTTGGAAAGATATATGTTCCACAAAAATGATGCCAATAATTTATATGTGCATGTAGGTTCAATCAATAATAAAACCAAATGAACTCCTTCCACCCGTAATGATTCAACACACAGGTAGTATAACATTTAGGACGAATCTATTTTTTTGTTGAACTAGGACGAATCTATAGAAAGACATAATAATTCATACAAACTCAATCTAGTTAAAATGCAATTTAAAGTAGAGAATTGGGTCAATTGATAAAATCCTATAATTGTTCTATAGTTAAACTAAACATTGTCATGAATATCTTTCAAATTATCAACTTAAAAGGATGCATTTGGTACTTATACACCTATTGACCATATATTTAACACTTACACAAAATGGATTCCAATTTCTCTCTCATCCATATCTCACACATCATTATGATTAATGCAATTTGTCTAATTATTGAATAGGTATATATGTTTACTTAATTTCAACAAGTTAAACCAGAACTAGATTTATTCTCTCCTAGATTTCTCTTGAAGAATCATAAACCCACCTTTGTTTATCGGACTAGGAGACTATCAAATGTACAAACCTATATACACTCTCATGTAATAAATATTAAATCTCTAAGTTCCCTCCAATAGACCTTCTTCTATTTTAAGATATTAAGTTGGTGACACAGAGGACCTAGGGATTTGAAACCCATATGAATTTAACAACAACTGAAGAACAGAGAGAGAAAATTAAAAATATTAAAGTTGTTGTTAATCACATTACTAATAGTTGTCGTTTAGTGACAAAATAAAAATCACATGGATATATAATAATGGGTGATGCCCCAATTAAGGTAAACATCACAAAATTAAGAGTATTCATGGAGTAACAAGAAGAAAATAGATCTATATAGGGGAAGAAGTGAGATGCAACTCTTATAGGGGATATGTCATGTATGGGGATGCTCTAGGTTCTTCCAAGGGTTGGAGAGGGAGGGACCTGCCACCAAGTCCCCCTTTCTTCTCGATTTCAATTCCTCCTTCTTTAGAGTCACCTCCTTTCCTTTCTTGAAGTTAAAACCAAAACACAATAAGAGATATCCTCCCAATAACCATGTGCCTTCTCTATATATTTTTCCACAATTTCAATCATAGGGACTTGCACATCGCGCAACTCGAAAATTTCCCAGATCAAGATCAAAAATCATTTTTCATGATGTGAATTTTGAGGTGCACGTTGTGCATGGAATCATGGGGAGATAGTACTGGTAAGATTGCATGTCATGCTATCAGCTTGACATGTTTTGTGTGGAATTTTATCACCAAGATATTCCTACTATGGTGGCACACATGCTGTAAAAAACATGCATATATTGAATGTTTTTGTTGTTATTTGAATATTACATAATCATGCATGTTGTGCATGTGAGTGTGCACATCATGCAACTAATTTCTTGAAGTGAGGAAGCTCCTGGGTTAGTGTACATGATTCATCTAGCTGTTCAAACTAGACTCAAGCTTCTTGAGCTTTCCTTGTATTGATGAGGGTGATCTTGATTTTGGATGAACCAAAATTCATATGATTTGCATTAAAATGCCCTCAATTAGTCATCGTGATAACAAATAGACTAGTTAAATTGTTTAAGCAACTGCAAGATAATTATGTAGACTAAGTATGAAATTTAAGTTATTCAATGCATGAATTTTGGCCATAAAAGTAGTATGAACGGTTTTCATCACTTATCCTTTAACAGAAAGTCAAACTAATAGTTTGGGGTTTTGACACATATATGAATTCTGAAACTTAATTTTATTGTTATTATATTCTTATCATTGATTAAACAATATGTATCAAGTCAATGTTTCATAATAAGACATTAGGAAGAAAAATAACTCATTATACAAAAATATACTAATAAATAGGTAGAGGTAAGGTAAATTACTAGTTTTTTGAGTGTATACCACTATAATAATAACTTATAACTATGTAAAAATAGTTTTCAAAGTCTCTTGTACTAGGAGTAGGAAATATCATATGAATTAATTGTTGAAAATATTGTATTTTATGCTTCTTCTTCTTTATCAACTTCAACCATTATCTTATCAGTTTACTTAGTGGGTAAACTTGTTCAGGTAAGGTTAGGGTTAATGTTTTCATATAGTGGGTGATCACCAAACCCCTTATCCATATTTTTATGTGGGAACATTTACATGTAAACCTTTACTCTACCTACCCTATTCATTCACATCCCTAGTTTTAAAGATATTTGAATTTATAATATATAATAAAAGATCTTACTCATGTTGTTTCAACATTGTACTGTTATTTTGAAACAATATTATATATATATATGTGTGTGTGTGTACAAACACTAAACCTAATGTTATAAATAGATAGTATATACATTAAGTTCCAAATACATTTACACATATTTGTGTTTATGTATTACATCTAAACCTAAAATACTACCTAATAGATTAATTAAAATTCCATACTTTTAAAACATTTACTTATATAGGTTTATCTAGGAAAGTGAGATATTAGATTTATTAGAGTTAATTAACTTATGATTATGACTACCTTAGAATTATATATATTTATTAGAAGTTGGAGATAAATATTATTAACATCAGATGCATTTTATATTTAATGTGGTAAAAAATAAATTATGCACTAACTCATGTGTTTATAACCAATATTATAAGTTTTATAACAAAATTTATTTTAATGTAACTGTTTGATTCATTTTATATCAATATATGTGATAAGTGCATATCACAGAAAGGTTTTTAATGCTTTATGCTCTTATTTCCTATTTGACTCACATTTTATCTCCACCAATGTCAAGTTCATATTTTTCATGTTTTTACTACAAAGTTCATGTTTTTGTAGGTATGCTTTACTGACACATGTCTAATACCTATGAGAGTCTATAAATGCAAAGATACATTATACCATTATACCTACAAAATCCCAAGTTGATTTGAGTTTTCTTGCTATTTGACAATGTAGATGCTACATATTCTTCTGACATCTAGACAATGTGGGTGTAGAGCCATGGAGAACTTAATATATTGTAATAGTTAGATTATTGTATTTCTCTACCACACTTTGATATTACTGAACGCTCTCATTAAATATGGTGGAGTATACATTACTTGCAAGAAAATATTGTGGAGAGTGTTGTGGATTTAATCATTTATTCAGTTTAGTAATGAGTAATGTCCCTCTTGAGTCCCACTCACTATAAAACCTCAAGAAAATAGGCAAAGAATAAGATGAACATTCTAGTTTGGGTAATTATACATTTACTTGTTTGTGGGTTTATAACTTTAGAACCATATTTACAAACACCTTTAGTATTTTGAGAGACAACTCAAAGACGTTGTGAGAATTGTTTTATAGTGTTTTGATCTGCATAAGTGGGGGCTAAAAAATTTGATGACCCGTGGGATTAAAAACACATTTTGATATGATTTTGTAACTAACCCATGGTTTGGTGTTCAAAATTTGAAAATATCTTTTGAAAAAAATTCCTCTTCTTTGGGAGAACACAAGTCAGATAATAAGTTTTGTCAAGCCTACTTGGTTTACTTAGTGGAAAGATTCTATAAACTTTATGAGAAATCGATTATTGTTGGGGTATCAATTATAGAATCCACTTCACACCCACCTTCGTTTTACTAAAGGAAAAATCCATGATACTTTTCATTTTTATTTATATTACTTCCCTTTTTAATGTCTTATTCCATTAGGAGGGTAAACTACATTGCCTCTTCCTACAAGAATTCCACTAACTAACTCAGCCTATTTATGAATATATTGGGTCTCCCAATAAGTGCTTTTCATTTTATATACTGGAGCTTACACTTACTCCCACTTTACACAATTGAGAAACCTCAATTGTGAAAAGTTGAGGGGAATATTGAATAGTTGGAGAAAATATTCTTTCCACATATTTTGTCAATCTTTATTTAGACAATTTGTTTAACACCCTCCTTCACCTTTTTTAATTGTGGTTTATGTATCCCAAGTCTCTCAAGACAATTTTCTTCATTGGAATATACTTTCTTTAGGGTTTCTTGTGATACCACAAAAATATAGTCTGTGTTTGACATGAAAGAAGAGACTAAGGTGTGAATAGAGTACCTTTACCAAAATACAAAATACAAATAAAAATAATCATTTTTAAACTTTTTTGCATAAATAAACCAAGAAGGCATAAACAAGGATGTCAACCATGATGAATACAAAATTAATTATGTTTCAAGCATCACAAAGAATCCATGTGTATACCTCTTATTGGTTTTTGATCTACCAATATTTGTGAAAACAATACTTATTTACTTGGACAAGGTAATTAAATACATTATTGAAGAAGCACTTAACTATTAAAAGATCATATTGTTGTCTCATTAGATTATGGCATTTGAACACCAACTTGTTTCATTTGCATTGGCATATGAGAATATACCAAACACCCTTTCTTTTTACCTATGTAATATCACCATAAATCCTCTTACTTAGGCTTGGATGTTCGCTAATGCTTCAACACACCTTTAGAACATTCTAAAAGGTGGTTTCTTTGTTGTCCTGAAGTACCTACAAAATTGTCTCACAATAAAAGAAATGGATATGTGAAGTGGATTATAATTCAAATTATAAGGTTGTTGTTAAAAATCGTCTCTAATAAATACTACTATTCATGTTTAAGGGAGGCTTAAACTTGGGGAGTAACTCCAAGGAAAAAAAGACATTTCTAACAATTTTCACGTACTTTTATGGCTTAGGGGTGCTTAAAATGGATCTATATGGTTCATATGTAAGGTTAATGTTTGAGTAGGAAAGTATCTAGAGCCATACAACCATTCAATTGAGTTACAAATTCATCAGTTTCACAATTATGAAGATAATAATTATTATTGGTCGAACATGTATTTTCAAAAATATACACTTAAGTCAAACTATGACTTTGACTTAAGGCTAAAAAATGTTATTTTCATATCCAAAATGAACAGAAGTTAATTTTAAAGTTAGTTTGACTCTCCATTAGCTGAACTTGAAGTTTGACTAAGATGTTTCTTGGTAAAATTAAAGAGTATCACTAGAAGTGAACTTTGAGTCTCAACAAATATTTCTTTATGTCCCAAGAAAACTAAGAGTCAAAGTGACCATCATCTTAGTCATACTATAAGTTTGATAAAAAAATAACTATGATGTATCACATATCAAAGAGGATATAGGAATGTAAACAAATATGTAATAAACTTCAACATTCTCACTATCTCCCTAGCGTCCTAACTAAGGGTAAAATAGGTTTCAAACCTAACACCATTTGTCATTTTATAAAATAAAAAGTAAACATTTTACATAATTTAAAAAGGAAATATAAATAAGATTGAAATAAATACCCACACGAATGATGCTCTAACTGATCTAATCCAATTATGTATATAATAATGGGTATGACAAAGTGGGATATAATTCACTAATAGAAAAAGTGTAGTATCTGAGCTTGGTTCAATAAAATATAGTTTGTCAATCAAAGATTGAAGGAGGTTAGGGTAGTTTCACCATCCAAGGATATTCATGATACCACTTTTATATTTTGTCTTTCCTATGTTTAATGAAAACTGTAAAAGGTGTATTTAAATTTTTGTAATAGTATTCCTTAAGGAAAACACAAATAAGAAAAAATGTCAAGTCTCACCCTTATATACTTGCATGTCTAAAAAATCTCCTTTATTAAGTATCATTATCTTCACTTGTAGGGAGTTGTATGGGTTCCAATGTTGGAAGAATATTCGGAAACAAAGTACAATAATTATAGCCTAGAATCCCTAACCCCTCTTGCTTAAAGATATGACTTTCAGATATGTGACTAAACTTCTCACCATAGGAAGATCAAATCATATAACTAAAAGTATCATTTTCTAGGTCTTATTTAGGCCTTAAATGAATTATCCCCTTTTACACTCCTTGTATCCTTAGGCTTGTAATCCTTGTCGTTTAGGGAGAATTTCACTCCCAAAAAAGCTAATCAATTTGATTCTACCAATGTGATTTCATCCCTTTTAATAATTCATCTAAGATCCCAATTCTTAGTCAAAATCAAGCTCCACTCTTGGCTCTTAGGATACGAAAACTTCTTCTTTTCATGACAATCAGGTGAAAAGGGGCACTGAACATGCTTTCTTATTTAAGTGGGTCATACGATCTCTGCACACATTCTTAACTTATCCTCCAACAATACATAAATTGAACAACTTTGTAAAATTATCATTCTCTATAGTACGTATTTATTTCTAAGAACATTTGAAACACAGACTTTGTGTGACCCCCTCAACCAAGCCCATTATTTACCTCCTTCTCATTGCTTACATGGGTAAATTTTTAAAAGAATGTTTAAAATGTATATACCAAATTATAGAGGAGATTATAATATACACAAACACAAATTATTCTTGTAACATACCTGAATCTAGGTGTCTAGCTTAACATTCCCATTTTTTAATGTCATTTTTATTAAAATAACATTTAGTTCTAATTTCTTTTGGGTTTAGTTTAAATTAGGATATGTGAAATCAATAAATATAATGTTTTAACATAAACCCTTTTTATTTGAGTTCTATAAAAAATTAATTAATTATCTTGTGTAATTGTAAAAATTCACCAATTATTTAGTTTTTCTAATATGGCACTCTAGAATCATCCTAAGTCTAATTTATGAATGGGATCTATAAATGCATAAAAATATATCAAATAAGTAAAAGGATGAATAAACACATTTAATGCATACTTATCACCCTAGTATAAAAATAAACACCAAACATTTTCAAAATAAGAATATGATTAAAAAAATTCTCTCATTTTGATTAGCCTACCTACAAATTTTCATACAAATCATGCATTGTTTACTCCCTCAATTTAATGTAGGAAAGAAGGGAAGTAATTAACCTAGTTTCAATCGGCGTAACATTTAGTTGGGTTAAATGATTGTAGTCTCTATTATTTCTTCCATTGTAACACCATCTCCCTCAAGTTGTTGATGCTAACCCTATTAGCCATATTTTTTCCCTCCTTTTATACTTTTGTTTCTATTATCCTCTTACCATGCACTTTTCTCCCCTTATTCTTATTCTATACCTTCCCTTATTCCATCTATGCACGATAGGAACCCTAGTTTATGTACTACTCTTCAACTTCCCCGTACCATGCCATCGCTAAACTGTTGTGGTTCAAACATTGTCAGCACCACAAGAAATTATCACTGTTAGCACCAATGTACTGGCTGTAAGTAGATTGCCTACACCATCTCTATTAATCACTCGTACATCAATCACAAAAAATCAAATTAACTGGTCATAGGGGACCAATCATGCTGCTTTATTAAAATTAACATGGTCTGGAACTTGAAGTCAGACCAACCTCAATGGTGACCTGCATCAAGTGCACTTGAAACTAGCCACTCAATCTGACTCTGCCTAAACTCTAGATAACTAGTCAAGTAGGGAGTTTTTCACCTCTATGCTTCTAGACACATATGTAATTGGGGTGGTAGTACTTCATTCTTACCGAAATCACATAAATCAAATCACACAAACATTATTTGGCATAATTACCACTACTATAGTTGTTTATGATACCAAGCCTAAATATCTCTAGACCTCGCATAGGACTTTAAGTTTCTTCCCAAACCTTGGTAACCCTTCGTCCTATACAGTCGATACCTTCTTCCATATAATGTTCATTCTATCCTGGAAGATGGGCGAACATAGTAATGGTAGTGGCAAGGTTGATAGAGTCCTCACAACCTCCTCAACAGCTGTATCGATGAGATTATGTCTAGACTTGTCTAAGGAACCCGATAACAGGAATAGAGCCTCCATGGATGCTAGAAGTGACTGAGAAATCTTATTTCATGAGATCATCACCATCCAAGCACTTGCAAACTTATACATTACATAAATATCAAAGACTAATATCAAGATTCAATACTTCAATATCCTCTAATGTATTTCAATTATTAAGATCTTATTTATATGATTGATCAAAATTGTAGGTTATAATCTAAGGAATATAACTTGATTATAAACAATATTCATTGTTTCATAGATACCTAATTGTATCATAATTATGTAGTTATTTTATAACGATGGTAAAGAAAAAACATGTAATTTATGTAACATGATATCAATATGTTAACTAGAACATAAAAAATATAGGTGTTTTAAATAATACCACAAATTGATTATAAAAACAAGACATCTTGATGGTTACTGTAATACTAACTATAGTAGTATATACACTAGAGTGTAAATAAATAATATACTTATAGTGTCTAATTTTAGGATAATAGTTCATACATATGTGAATAAGAGGATTAAAGAATAAGAAGAACATATTCCACATGATAATATCTAACATAATTGAAACACAACTTGTCACATATGAATTTAGACCCTAGATTCAAAAAGATCTATGCGAATAATTCATGGTAACTACATATACAAATTGGTCATGTAAGCATATTCATTTCCCAATAGTAACACAAACATAGTCGACCCTAGTTGACTAAACTTGAACTATATGATATAGAGAGATAATAAAATCACAAGACCTAAATTGGAAGAATGCTAATTACTACCCAAAAATATTTGCAATCCAAGCATATTTTGACTTAGGTGACTGAATATGGACCGGGAAACTAGGATATATATATATACATGATCAAATAGTCACTTAATAAGATTGATAACCCTAATATACCATAAAGTGGTCATCAATAGGATAAGAACAACATGTATAGATATACTAGGAATGTGTACAAATGTTTTCTTTGGTTTCACTAACATGCCTAATGTGTTACTAGGATGAAAACTTGATTTTGTGGATCAAGTATATCAATTGATTTTACTATCATCCTTGATGATTAGGTATGTGCAACTTATGTTGAAAATTGGGAAGACATATGACTTTGACACAAATTGCATTTAATGAGGCATCTTCTTGGTATTATTTTGTCTTACCATCAAATTTTCAACTATATCCCTTTCGATCACATTCTTTTGAAATATTCTCAAATCATGAATGTTCCTATTGCAATTAGTTCCCAACCCCTCCCGTCAGGCAAATCAGTTATATTGTTGTGATAGATTATTAGTCATTTACTTTTCCACGTGAGTATGTATGTTGGCATTATGTATATGCTTATGCATAACCATAGGAAACATCTTTCCACATGGGGTGTGTACTTTTACCCTTTATACACATACAAACACACACACACACGTATATATATATATATATATATATATATATATATATATCTGTATATATATATATGTATATATATATATATGTATATATATATATCTGTATATATATATATATATATATATATATATATATATATATATGCACACACAAACACACACACACAAATATATATATATATATATATATATATATATATATATATATATATATATATATATATATATATATTTTCACCCAACTATTAGTAAATATCCAATGGTTTCTTGGCCCTACCATAGCTACCTTTATTCTATTTTATTTGCATACTATTGAAATATTTTGTGATTCATCAATTAATTATTGGAAAGACACTTTTATAGTCTCTTAGTGTTCTTGCGCTTGCTCACTCTCTTGTTTAGCTTTTATTAAAATTACCTATAAGTTGACAAACTCCTTTTGCATATAAACCCCCTCTTTGGTACATACATGACTATAATTTCCTTATATTTTACATATGGGCAGACTCAGTTATTTTTTCACATGTACCTTTTTATATGATTTACACTATTGTAGATGTTGTTCCAAAACTACCCATATGTAGGTGTCGTAGAGGATGTTGATTTAGGAGGACCTTGAGCCTTGTAATTTGAAGGATAGCCAAGGATGGAAAATTTGTCATTTGCACTAGTCATTTGTGTAACATTTAGATGTACCCTTATCTATTTGTAAAACCACCCTTAAGGTAAGGAATTATGTAATGAGAATAATGTTGAAATTAAAATTTTCTGATGCTATAGATGACTATACTTTATATATCATACTTGATAAGTTCAATTGTATATTTCCCATCATACATATCCATCTTTATGGATTGGATGGTTTTATTCTTGTATTAAGTAAGTAGGGGATCCCTCTTGGGTCCCAATCTTTACATCATGGTATCTGAGCCACTGAAGTTGTTGAATCTGACTATCTGATATCATCATCTATTGTTTCTATACATATGCCTTGATTAGGAAGTTAGGTGGCCCTGTATAGAATGTTTATGTTCCTTTCCCGAGTTAAAGAATACCAACTAGGATTTCAATCCCTATATAATTTGGTCAGTACTACTCCCTGAACCATTTTTATGGAAGGAACTCAATTTTTCGTAGCCATAATCACCGCCTACCCTCTCTAGTTTTTTCAATCCCTATATAATTTCCTTTGTGAAAATTGTATCTTCTAGTTATTAGATCCTATCTCTTTCTTTTAATGAGGTGTTAGTCCACCAATATAGAGAACATGATATCTAAACACTCTTTGATATTCTTTACCTTATTTCCTTCCTTAAGCTATTTCGTTGTGGTCTTCATAGCATGCCTAGGCTAAATCCACATTAAGAATTAAGCATGCATGGATAGAAAATGTTGCACCCCTACATGAATTTTTATAGGTGTGATGCTTTCTTTTATTAAGTGATAGCATGAAAAAACTCCATATGTTGGGGAATACCTCGCCTAAAACATGGAATTTCTTCAATGTATTTGTACCCAAGTCTCTCTATCTTGGTGTCTGATATAAGTTGACATCATGCATCAGGAAATCATGTTCCCAATGTGATGATATATGAGAAGAGATGATTGTGGAATTACCTACTAGATGTTGGGAAAGGAACACTCTCTTGGTGTAAGTATGTAATGATCAACTGGTTATTTAAGATATTGAGATTGTTACTTGGCTACATGTTGATTTTGGCACAATTTTTGGATTTCCACTGCTAAGTTTTTCTTAATCAAACTAGGTTTTTGTTATTATACTATATGTACAAAAAATGTTTTCCTAATTTTATCAGTGGTTTAATGAACCAAGTCACCCCATGTGAAGTTTCAAGAAGTAAGAAGCCACTTTGAGTATAATCCACTAACTAGTTAAGTCAAACCCAAAACCCTAGGCCTAGTGTTGAGCAATGATTAAGAAGAAGTTTTGGATATATATGACTTAGTATATCTAACCTAAATAACCTCTTTAGTGGTTAGTTGGATCATTGGTTAACTCTTCAAGGGGTGAAGTCTTGTATCTTAGCAAATTTATTTTACCTTATTATTGATGGATTTTATAATTAATGCATTTAGTAACTCTTGGGTAAAATCCTTAGATAGTTCTACTCAAATATAACTAGTAAATAAATAGGGTAAATAAACCTTGCCAAGCTGAATACCATGAGAAATTAGTTGGATAAACTAAATCAATAAATAAAATAATTTGTATTTATCAAATTAAGGTAAGTTCTTAGTTTGTTGAAGCCAAATTGGTCGATTATATAAAAATGGAAATTAATAAGTTAAATAATGAAGAACATTCACATATCAAAAATTGACCTTCATGGCCTTATGCATGAACTAATCATAAGGGTAGATGTATGGATATCTTTACGTTGAAAATTAAGTAAATTATTTTAGGAAATGATAAAGATGATGAATTTACACGTTGTCACCACATAGAAACAAAAAAATTATGGTGATGAGAAAGTAAGTAACTATTAAATCATAGTAGGGTTCCATACATATGTGTATTTAATGTATATCTAACTAACCCTAAAGTGACACCTTAACCTAATGGTTAAAGCGTAATGGTTAAGCATTGTGAAATTAAGTACATAACCTATCACGACGAATCATATTATGAATAAATAAATATATAGAAAAAATGTGTATTCTGGTTAATGTCAAGCATAATAGTGGGCTAGGCTATGAATGATAAGAGTTTGAGGACCATATCCCTTTCAAGAGTGGAGTGTCTTAACATACCCAAATCAAGGTATTAACACTCCCCTTTTCTTATGCCTTTTCACTTAAAATAATCATTATTTCCCTTTTCATGTGGTTTATATTAAACAGAGATAAGAAAAGTCAATAACTATAACATTTTAACAAAAATCCTTTGATATGAAGTTTAGAATAAATAAATTAATTAAGTTTCTTGTGTAGTTAATTATACAAAAATAACCAACTATTTTGTTTTGCCTGAATTTGATACTCTAGAATCATCCTAATGTAAAAGGAACTCAAAAAATGAAAAATATTATATAAATTTAAATAAAAGGAAGATATATTTAATGCATATGTATTTCTATGGTAGATGAATAAATCCAAAACATATTCAACTTACAATTTACATTAAAATCATATTTCTCACATCTTATGTAGCCGAGCTAACAAAATATTCATCCCAATCAGATATGATTTTCTCCCTCAATATAATCTAGGAGAGAAAGAGAGTAATTAAACTAGTTTTAACTAATTTAACATTTAATTGGGTCAGACAATCATAATCCATTTTCTTTCTTCCCTAATAACACCTTATCCTCATGTAATTGTTGCTAACCCTATTAGACAATGTATGTTCCCTCCTTTGCTTCTCCTTTTCTTCTCCTCTTCCTATCCAAATTTGCTTCCCCTATTTATTATCCTCCACCATCCCTTATTCTCTCCCTGTACAGTATGAACCGTATCTTCCTCCCAACTGTTCACCTTCTCTCTATCAAGTTATTGCTAACATGTTGTGGTGCAAAATATGTCAACACCACAAGCAATTGTTTTTGTCAGCACCAATGACTTGACTACAAGAAGATTTCTTATACCTCATCTTATAATATTCTTAGACCTAACCAATATAGAAAACCAAATGAACTAATTACAAGAGACCAATCCCTCTATTTTATTGATGAAAATATGGAATAAAACTAGAAGTCAATCTATAATTGATGGCAAACTGGCATCAAGTGCACTTGAAACTAATCGCATAATCAAACTTTGTCTAAATTCCTAGAGACCATGGAAGTAGGGAGTCTCTCACCTCAACACTAATACACACAGTTGTAATTTAGTTTCACCGGCAACGCATAGATTAATTTACAAAGATAATATTTGGCATCATCACCACTAATGATATCGGGTTCAAATATCTCTAAAACTCTTGAAGGACTTGTAGTTGCTTCCCCAACACCTTGTAACCCTTCATTGCACCCTCCATTCTTGTCTACCCTCTTCCATATAATGGTGAACTAGACTAGAAGATGGGATTACCTATCAGTAGAAATGGATAGATGGATAGAGTCATAACAACCTCCTAGACCACAATGATGATGGGATTATCTATGTGCTTGTCCAAGGTCCCCAAAAATAGGAATAGAGCTTTCTTGGATGCTAGAAGTGGCCAATAAATATGATCACATGTATCATCACCACCTTATATCCTACAAAGTTTCCCCTTTATATGAAGATAGTAGATGGATCTTGAGATTCAATATGCTAGTAACCTCTGATATATATCAGTCAATAAGAACTCATTTATACGATAGATCAAAGTCATAGCTTATAATCTCAGGGATCTATCTAGACTATAAATCAAATTAGTGATTCATAAATACCTATTTGTATTGTAGTAACATAGTAATTTTATAATTCTAATAAAAATTAAGCAGGTAACTTGTGTAACATGATAATCACAGATGGAAATATATGTGTTTAGGATAATATAACCAAATTATTATAATCACCATACCTCTTGATTGATTACCATAATTCTAAGTATATTAGTATATACCATAGAGTGTTAATTTTAGCAGTGGATATACTTAAATATCTAATTTTAGGAAGACAATTCTTACATATGTTAAGAATAAGATTATATAATAAATAGAACATGTTCATCATGATAACATCTAACCTTAATGAAATAACAAACCTAACGGTTGTCACATATCAATTGAAAACCCTAGACACACAAATATGTATAAGTATAATTAATGGTAACTAGAAGTGCAATGGGATATTAAGCATATTCATACTTGAATTGTAAAACAAACATAATTAAACCTAACTGAATAAACTTGAATTATATGATGTACAGAAAGAATAAAATTACAAAAGCTAAGATGGAAGAATGAATATTATTACCCACACTAGAGATACATGATATATAAAGAGAGAATAAAATTACAAGACCTAAATTAGAAGAAAGCATATTATAGCCCACACATATACATAACCTAGACATACATTGACTTATGTGAGTAAAATTGATCTTACAACTAGAATAAATTTCTACATGATGACATAGTAAATTAATAAGATCAAAGACCCTAATACACCTTAAAGTGATCAACACTAGGATAAGAATAATATATATGTATATATATTGTTCTTATATATATATATATATATATATATATATATATATATATATAGAGAGAGAGAGAGAGAGAGAGAGAGAGAGAGAGTCAGGCTAAAATATACTTGGGTGTATGCAGAGAAGAATACACTCAAGTAATTTTTTATGATGCAATATTTTTTCCTAAAATCTAATCCATTGATCTTATTAAACATCTTGTGAATAGCTCATATATAAAATTTGAGCCTATTTGGGCATTTATAGGTCATGTTAGGAAGACCAAAAACTTTTTGCATTTCAAATTAGTTTTGTGCATCAATTTTGTTTTCCGTGGATGAGTGACTTATATTCATCCAAATGAGCTCAAAATTTGTATGTAGCCTAATTATAGTATGACAATGAAGATCAATGGTTTAAATTTTATAAAAAGATAGTCTTGATATGCAAACACAACTTGAATGTAGCGTTCAACTAGTACACTCGAGTGTATTCTAGCCTCTCTCTCTCTCTCTCTCTCTCTCTCTCTCTCTCTCTATATATATATATATATATATATATATATATATATATGCTAGGAATGTATGCATAGGTTTGTTTTAATTGGACTAATATGCTTAATGTGTACCAAGATGAAACTTGACTTCATGTACCAAGCATGTTTGTTTAGTTAACCATCAACTGTGAAAATTTGGTCATTCATATGCCTTCGACACCAATTTCATTTAATGAGGCATCTTCTCCATACCACTTCTTCTTACAATCAAAATTTCATTTATACGCCTTTTTGAATTGCATTACTTTGAAATATTTAGAAATCATGAATGATCCCATTATAGTGGGTTTGCAATCCCTCCCATCGTGCAAATTTATGATATGATTGTGTCTTTCCACCTAATTATGCATGTTGGTATTAGACTAGGTTAACCATAAGATGTTTTTCTATCCAAGATGTGTCTTTCCACTATTCTTATTTATAAAAGGGAGCACCTTTCCATCCATGGTGCGACTTTCCATCAATCTTTTGACGAAAGGTCTAATGGTGTCTTAGCCCTTCCATAGCTACATTTGGTGTATTTTATTTACATGCAATTATATTATTTTGTGAAGTTGTGGACTGATAAATGGAAAGCTTTGTATAATCTCATATTTCTCTTATGGAAAATGCCTCATTCTCTTGTTTAAGGTTTATTTAAGTTACCTACATGTTGACATCCACCTCTTGCGTAGTAACTCCCTATTATCTACTTATGTACCCTATAATGTATAAATATAATTTTATGTACATAGTTAGCTATTTTTGGAACATATTTGTTTAGTTTTTTTGGTGTTCTTCTCAAACCATTCATATATAGGAGTTGTAAATGATATTGACTTAGGGCATCTCTGATAAGTGGTTAATGGAGGGGAGTAGAAGGGAGGGAAAGAGACTTTGGCTGTTTGGTTGGAAAAAGTGATGGGGAAGGGAGGGAAATGGAGGGGAACAGAGGGAAAAGACCCAAGTGTATTTTCAACCAATTATCTCTTATTTTCTCTCCACCAAATCTGAGTGGAGGTAAGAAGAAGGGGAAACACTTGCCAAGAAATATATTAGAATGGTTGGAGGAAAATATAATAATATGATAGGAAAAATCAGTATAGCCCCCAATTTATTGAACTAGAGAAGTAGTATGTCACATATATTTTACAAAACTTGGGGAGGCATATGAAATGTTCGATTATTTGATATAAACTGGAGGAAAACTTTTTGTGGGAAAATGAATAAAATAAAACTAAAATACTTTTTTATACATAATTAAGAAGGAAACTTAATGAATTTAGATTTTTTGTTCGAAAATATAAAAGTTTGATATCATTATACAAACATAAAAATTAAAAGAAAGACGTATACTTGGAAGAATGTGGTGGAAAATACTTAGATATGTGGAGGAAAAATTTGTTGCAGATACATAAGTATGAAAGAAAATATTCTTGTAACTATAATAATATAAAAAAAACTCATACTCTCATTTTTAACAAAAAGTCACTTCTACAACGCTTTAAACACATAACAAATTGAAACTTTATGTTACCTTTTTCAACATCATATAATTTTATTTTTATATCTATAGGCTCAGCCTGACTCCTCCAGGACAATATATGTAATATAAATATTAATATTACCAATGTTCTAGGTCAGTACTCATTTTTTGATATTTACATTGTTCTTTATATTTTTCTTCCCTTCCCCTCCCCATGTTGATCAAAAAGACTAACATAACTATCCCCTCTCTTCCCTTATACTCTCCTCCCTTCCCATATCATTTCCTTCGTTCACCACATACCAAACATAGCGTTAGGAGGACCTTGAGCCTTGGACTTTGAAAGATAGATTAGAATGAATAATTTTTTCTCAACATTAGTCATTGATGCAATATTTAAATGTACCCTAATCATTTTGTAATATCATCCTCCGTTGAGGAATTATATAATGAGAACAATATTGAAATAGTTAACTTTTTACTCTTATGAAATACTCTACCTGACATATCAAAGTTGAGAAATAATTTTCATATTTTCTATCATACATATTAGTGTATTTGGATTGAATGGATTGAATGGATTTATAACACTTCACTTTATTATATAGAATCTCAATGATTTTTAATATCTCATCCATCCTTTTCTGGTTTCCTTAAAGATCCTTTGTTGTTGTCCTACGCCTCTGATCCAAAACCTCTATATTGGCGGAGGACGGTGGTGAATACCTTTCTAGAAAAGACTCACCCTTTGATCTTGTGATTTCGGAGGAAAATCTAGGTTGCCACACTTCCTTCGTCATACTAATGTGTTTTTAAATCTTCGATTACATAATAATATGGCCAATGATTTTCTACTCTTTTTCTTATTTTATGTTATTGGAGTTATTTAATGGGGGTCAAACCCCTTGTATTTTGATGGTCCAATTTCTTTTTAACATTTGTCCTTATCTTTATTCTTTTTTTAATTTATCTCCGATGAACCTGGCAAGGTGTGGCTTCAAGTTCTTTTCCAATCCCCTTTGGATAGTCTTTTTAGGATTATTGTATCAATGTGATGCTATATCATGTTTCCGTTCTATCAACAGTAACATGAGGATTTACTGAAAAAATATTTATTAGTAATTACTAAATCGAAAAATCACAATGACACAGTTTCTCAAGTATAGTGTCTATAACAGCATCCCCCCAAAAAATAGTTCATACACTAGCGCACTTTTATATTGAAAATCGATGTGGTGGTTCTATTATAAATTTATGTTTGTTATTTTAAAATAAAGGTCCAACGAAAGACTCTCACTTAATGCGTGGCTTTACTTTCTTTTATTTGGTAAGTGGTTTTTTTTACTTTTTTACCAACTAGAACTTCAAACATGTTGTGTGTTATGTTTAAAGAAGAAAATATGATGTGAAAAGCATCACATCAAATAGAGGCTTTCAAATTGATTTATAAATATAAATTTTTTTTTAGAAACCAAGTATAGTAGTAATTTTATACAGCAGACGGTAAGTGTAACTGAAAATGTGCTTTTATTAGAATTCTTTAGAAAAGTGTAATTTGAACAGTTTTCACTTTTCTGGCAAAGTGAGCTATAATTTTTTTCTTCTTACAGAATTGGCGGTATCTGCGTCTGATGCAATTATTGCCAGTGATCATTACGTTGGTCCAGGTTTACATCATAGCCGGTGTACTTTAATTGCATCATGGCCAGAAATGGCTTTGTTTGGTTGTACATGCACTTTCCTTATGTAATATATGATCCAGTTGGAAGAGGGAACCGTTTCCACGGTTCGATCTGTGTTGCAAGTCGGATATAGCAAATCTACGTATAGATAGATACGACCTCTATGGGAACGGGAAGCACGGCTGTTTGAAGAAATTTCACGAGAAGCTTGCTCCATTCAGCTACAAGCCAAACAAATTTTGTCTCCAACCCAAAAAAGTTTGCGCTTTTGCGGGTTACATTTCTCTATCGGCAATGTGACGTGCGGCCACAGAGCCCTCGCGCTTTGCCCTTGTGATATGAATATAAAATTGCAATGGTCGACGGCTGCCTGAGGGTGTGTAGCGGCGTTCTTCCCTGCGGTGTCAGTCTTCTCCACACTATAAATCGGTACTTGTTGTTGAACATCCCCATCCTCAAGAAGCATTATTGTAAGTGGAGCTAGCTAGCTGATTGTTTACTCTTTCTCCTTTGCCCCCATTACACTCGAAAATGGTACAGTTCAATGGCATCCTCGGCTTCGACAATGGCATCGTCCTCGCTCCATATGGGACCCGACGTCGCCGGCCCGGAGCTTGTTGCTGCCGTCGCTAACAACGGAGGGCTCGGCTTGCTCGCCACCCCTAGTGTACTTAACCACTAACACCAAAGAACTAGTGTGTTTTATGTTTAAATGGGCATTGATCGAGTTACTTATATATCCTGCGAGTAATGTTTGCTGCAGAGCGGGTACGACATTGCAGTCAAATTCATCCAGGCCACCAAGAAACTGACGACCAAGCCTTTCGGCGCCGGCGTGCTGCTGGAGTGGGACCCGTCGCAGAGTGTCAAGGCCATCTTCGACGAGAAGCTGGCGGTGCTTCAAGTCTACTGGGGTGACTACCCCAAGGAGCTGGTGGACGAGGCGCACAAGCATGGCGTCAAGGTCCTGCACCAGGTGGGAACTGTCGAGCGGGCCGAGAAAGCCATCGCCGCTGGAGTCGACGGCATCATCGCCCAGGGATTTGAAGCAGGAGGGCACATCGAGGGAACTGTAAGTTTAATTACCAATCGATATTATCACAATTAAGCACTCTATTAGCTCTTATCTACGTTTATAACTTGTCAGAGGAGTCGAATCATTCCATCGTAACTAATGTTGCTGTTTGCAGACGCCACTCGTCCAGTTTGTTCCCCAGGTGGTGAACTTGGTGAAAAAGAGCGGCAAGAACATCGTCGTCATCGCAGCCGGTGGGATCAGCGACGCCAAAGGGTATGCAGCCGCTCTGGCAATGGGAGCCCACGGCGTCTGCATGGGCACCAGGTTCATTGCCACAGAAGAGGCGTACGCTGCAAAGTACTACAAGGAGCAGCTGGTAAAATATAAAGGCAACCAGACTGAAAACACTCTTTTCTGGGGCCGAGCCTCATGGATTGCTCCCGTGCGCTGCCTCACGACTCCCTTCTACCTCAAGTGGAGGAATGTTCCGGAGACGGTGAAGAACGACGACACGCAGCCCATCATCGGATACACCACCATCTACGGGAACGTGAGTTTTGCTATTGGCAGCTATCTAGCAACGCCTGACTTTTACGGCCATTTTTGCTGATATCAGATTTTTTTCTTGATCATTAATCGTACCTAAAAGTGCATGGTTCAGACATCGGAGATGAGGCGTTTCGACGGCCGCGCGCCCAACCCGACCACCGTCGGCGACCTCGAGGACATGTTGTTAGATAATTGATTACGGTAGTTATTAGTTACGTAACTGTTGTAACTATTAGTTAGTTACTGTAGCAAGTTACTGTAGCTAAGCTATTGTGGTAATCACTTATTTAGCATGGGTTAAGCCCAATGTAGTACAACAAGTACATGTGAGAATGTAGTGTTGTTTCTAGTGCAAATGGCAAAGAAGTTTTATTCCATATTGCTCACACCTAGAACTTTTGTGGTCCTCATATGTAGGATCACATGGGGCACTAGTGTCCAAAGGAGTCCTAGGAAGGAGGTATGTTCACCTCCTTGGTGGGTGGGGTTACCACATCACAACGCACGCACGCGCGCGCGCGCCTCGCCTGTCCGGGCCGGGCCGGGCCGGGCCGGGCCGGGCTTGTGGATTGTGGATTGTGGAGAATGTCTTCCGTCTTCTTTTTGCACTAGGATACAACTACGTAATTAATTACTCGTGTAATTAATTGTTGCTTTCTTATTCGGATTTCTTTAATCCTAATTAGAAAGTGTTTCTCTTTTACGGATTATTCCCGTATTGTGTACAAGAGCAACCGAGTGTTGCGTCTAACTGGGAATAGGATTAGGGACGTACGTGACTATTTATATTACTCCGGTCATTAGGGTTAAACACACCGAAAACAGTTTCTGCCGCCGTGTGTTTTGTGAACCCTAATCCCGAGTGCGAGAGTCGTCGTTCCCGGAGTTGCTTTGCGGAGTTGTCCTCCTGTGCGAAGCGAAACTCGTCCTTCCCTTCAGACGCAGCTGTCAGGCGGTGGTACCTGCGGTGGCTGTGCTGCACTGGTAGCAGTGCGACGTGCGCGAGCAAGACGTGCAACAACTTCCAGGTTCGTGCCGGATCGAGACTGGGAGAACGGTGCCTATCCGCGAGGATTGCCGGGCACTGGTTTCTTTAAGTAACACGTTCGTTTCTCAACGAACGATCTGGTTTGCGAATCTAACCCTTAATTTTGTTCTCCTGTATTGCTTGTTCTTCGAATCTTATTTTGGATCTGCCTGCACTGTTAATTAATTTGCACCTGACGTTGTTGCATGAACGACATCAACTATTTTTTAATAACAGTCTAAAAGAAACCATTTTCTGTCGTTAATTAACATGGCCGGTCAGGGTGGTTCAGGAAATAAGATTGACACAAGCAGTATGCCTGAAAAATTTACCGGTACGAACTTTGCCCGTTGGCAGAGTCGTATGGAAATTTGGCTGAATATTGCGGGTTATGATCAGTACTTAACTGAAACTGAACCCAAATCTGATGAAACAATTCCTGATAATGAAATTAAAATTGCTAATTGGAAGAAGGGTGACAAAACGTGCCGAGGGTTGATTCTGTTTGGTTTAAATAACAAACTGTATGATTCTTACTCAAAGCCGCCAGTCACTACGTCTAAGGTTTTATGGGAATTGTTAATTAAGAATTTTAGCACTGAAAATCAGGGTGTTGAAAAATACTGTGTGTCTAAATTTCTTAAGTTTCAGATGGTTGAGGGTAAGTCAGTTTCGGATCAAACCCATGATCTGCAACTCCTAGTTCATGAATTAGCAGATGCCAAGATGGTGTTGCCTGATAAATTTGTTGTTATGTCTATCATTGAAAAATTCCCTAAGTCATGGGAATCGTTTGGTATGACCCTGAAGCATCGCAAAGGGACACAATCAATGGATGAATTAATGATGGATATAAATATACAAGAAGAACACCTAAAGGAAAAAGGGGTCAAGGTTCCTACTGAAGCTAACCCGACAGTCAATTTTACTTCTGCGAAAAACACCAAAGATAAGAAATCTAAGAATGCACATAAACCTAAGGCAAAGATCCAAAAGAAACCGAAGAACAAACCTTGTTGGACTTGTGGACAGGTTGGCCACTGGAACAAGGATTGTCCTAATAAGAAGGCAAAGAAAGCTACCGCATCTGCAACTGAGGAGGCTGTGGTCAACATGATGACTACATCCTTGAACCTCAATGATGGGTACGTGTCTATTAAACCTGAAATTCTCTCTATATTTGAACCACTTTATTGGATAATTGACACTGGGGCTAATGTACATGTATGTGCTGATAAATCCCTGTTTGTGTCTTATCAGGCCTCTCGAGGTCGGTCCGTGACTTTGGGCGATTCCAGCTCTGCAGAAGTCAAAGGCGAAGGACGGGTGGACTTGAAGTTCCCTTCGGGGAAGGTTTTGACTCTTAACAGGGTCAGACATGTTCCAACCATTCGACACAATATCCTTAGTGGCGTCATTTAGTTAGAGAAGGTTATAGAGTAGACTGCAAATGTAATAAGGCTATTATTACACGCCTTCGTGATTCTTTGTTTTTTGGCAAGGGGTACTTATGTGACGTGGAGAACTTGTTTAAGATTCATGTTGAACCTGTTTCAAATTCCGTTTTAAATTTGAATGATTATAGTTCTGTTTGCATGAATCTTGTTTCATTCGATGTATGGCATTCATGTTTGGGACATGTTAATGTTGCCTCAATGAAGCGTATGATGAATCTAGATTTGATCCCTAAATCTGAAGTTAGCAACAATAAATGTGAAATCTGTGTACAAGCTAAATTGCCTAGGAAACCTTTTCATTCTGTGAATAGGAATTCGGAAATTTTGGATTTAGTTCATACAGATATCTGTGAATTTAATGGTGTTGCTACGAGAGATCAAAAGCGTTATTTTATAACTTTTATTGACGATGCGAGTAGATACTGTTATGTCTATTTACTTAGAAGTAAAGATGAGGCATTGGATAAATTTCAAATTTATAAGAAAGAAGCTGAAACTCAAACCAGTAAAGTACTTAAGCGATTAAGGTCTGATAGGGGAGGAGAGTATACCTCGAATTTGTTTTTGGAATTTTGCCAATTACATGGTATAGTTCATGAGGTAACTGCTCCTTACTCACCACAATCAAATGGAATAGTTGAACGTAAAAACCGAACCTTAATAGATATGGTAAATACCCTACTCCAAACGTCTGGATTACCCAACTTTATGTGGGGGGAAGCTTTGAATACGGCTTGCCATATTCTGAATAGAGTTCCCCATAAACATTCAGAGAGTAGTCCGTTTGAGTTATGGAGAGGAAGGAAACCGAGTCTTAAATATCTTCGAGTGTGGGGGTGCCTTGCTAAGGTACTTGTCCCTGAACACAAAAGGAAGAAATTAGGACCGAAAACGGTTGATGCCATATTCTTAGGTTATGTAGAGACAAGTTATGCTTATAGATTCCTGATTGTAAAATCAGATATCTCTGGCATTGAGGTCAATACAATTGTGGAATTACGTGATGCTACATTCTTTGAGGATGTGTTTCCTATGAAAACTGGTGTACCCAATGAAGTTTCTCAAGAAGATTCATTTACCACAGGTTCCATTCCCGAGCACGTGGAAAGGATGACAAATGTGGGGGGCGACTCAGAACAAGTTATTTCTGAATCTGATGATTCTGAAGAAATAGTTGAACCAAGGAGAAGTAAACGGCCTAGGACATCAAAGGACTTTGGAAGTGAGTTTCTCACTTACAATGTTGAGGATGATCCTGTTACTTTCAAACAAGCTATGGAATCTCCAGAAGCTAAGTTTTGGAAAGAAGTCGTTAATGATGAAATCCAATCAATTCTCTCGAATGGAACTTGGGAATTGGTGGATTTGCCTCCTGGTTGTTCTGCAGTTGGTTGCAAATGGATTTTTAAGAAGAAACTTAATGCAGACGGGACAATCAATAAGTATAAGGCTAGGTTAGTTGCTAAGGGTTACACACAAAGGGAAGGAATAGATTATTTTGATACCTATTCACCTGTTTCCCGTATGACCACAATCCGAGTGCTTATAGCATTGGCTTCCATTTATAATCTCTATATCCATCAGATGGATGTGAAGACCGCGTTCTTACACGGTGATCTTCAAGAAGAGATATATATGGAACAACCTGAGGGATTTGTGGGTCGTGGGAATGAGTCCAAAGTGTGTAAACTTGTTAAGTCATTATATGGCTTGAAACAAGCCCCTAAGCAATGGCATGAGAAGTTTGATTCTGTGATATCATCGTTTGGCTTTATTTCTAATGAATTTGATAAGTGTCTCTACTGCAAGGTTGTCGATAATGGATTCATTTTGTTATGCTTATACGTCGATGATATCCTGCTTTTTGGTTCTGATATGAAAGTAGTAAAAGAGACAAAGTCATTCTTGTGTAGCAAGTTTGAGATGAAGGATATGGGTGTCGCTGATGTGATTTTAGGGCTTAAAATCATAAGGTCTACTGATGGTATAACTCTCTCTCAGTCTCACTATGTTGAAAAGATACTGGAGAGGTTTGAGTACACATCACGTAAACCTGTTAAGACTCCATATGATTCATCCAAACCCTGTTCAAGAATGAGACTGGGGTTCCAGTGTCTCAATTACGATACTCTCAGATTATCGGAAGTTTGATGTATCTTATGAACTGTACACGTCCAGACATTGCGTTTGCCGTGAACAAGTTGAGTAGATACACCAGCTGTCCCGACAAGACCCATTGGGAAGCTCTTGACAGAGTTCTGAGGTATATCAAGGGAACACGTTCCCTTGGGCTGCATTATGGTAAACATCCTTCCGTAGTCGAAGGATATAGTGATGCAAGCTGGATTGCCGTGAATTCTGGGAGTAATGGTGTCTCAGGATATGTATTCCTGTTGGGAGGAGGAGTTGTTTCCTGGAGGTCTAAGAAACAGACCATATTGTCTCGGTCCACTTTTGAGGCAGAGTTGTGTGCTTTAGATGAAACTGGATTAGAAGCTGAATGGCTACATGGACTTATGTCTACTTTACCTATGGTAATGAAGCCGCTTCCTGCAATTTCAGTTCACTGTGACAGCACTACAACTATTGCTAAGATAAAGAGTTCCAAGTACAATCAAAAACAGCGTAGACACATCCAAGTCAGATTGAAATCTGTAAGGGAGTTAGTGTCTAATGGGGTCGTGGCTGTGGACTACGTCGGTACCAAAGATAATACAGCTGATCCTTTCACTAAAGGTCTTACCTTGGCTTTAGTGGAAAAATCCAGGTTGGGAATGGGACTGAAACCCCTATAGATTTGCAGGCAGTAGCAACCCAACCCAAAAGAGTGGAGATCCCACAAATTGGGTTCAATGTGGTAATAACAAGCTGTCGGGTAAATCAGATGACACTATGTATTCTTGTTTGATGCTTCCTGCATCTGTGTGTCTATTCCCTGGGAAACCTGTTAGTGTCATGACTGCAAGTTAGTAAGAGAGTAGTCTCTTAATGGTGTCAAGTCTTAGGACAGGATGTTAGCAGTACATCCTTGGAGACTCCAGCTAAGTGATTGATGTTGTGTAGGCCGCAACAGGAGAATTGGGTTGTTCTCTGTTATCAATCATGATTTATATTTTGTATGCATGGCCTTAATGCATTGTTTTTCTTTACTACCATGTCTTTATTGTGTTGTTACCAACCTATACTCTTGTACCCAAGGTTCAGGTTCAAGACTTTTGTTCACCTAGTTCCTGCAAGGGTCACAGTTGGATAACTCAGGTAGATTCAAACCGAAAGGTATCTACTGAAAGAACAGTATGGAGGACTGAATGGTAGAGCACACTACACATTGGACTTTGTGGGGGATTGTTAGATAATTGATTACGGTAGTTATTAGTTACGTAACTGCTGTAACTATTAGTTAGTTACTATAGCAAGTTACTGTAGCTAAGCTATTGTGGTAATCACTTATTTAGCATGGGTTAAGCCCAATGTAGTGCAGCAAGTACATGTGAGAATGTAGTGTTGTTTCTAGTGCAAATGGCAAAGAAGTTTTATCCCATATTGCTCACACCTAGAACTTTTGTGGTCCTCATATGTAGGATCACATGGGGCACTAGTGTCCAAAGGAGTCCTAGGAAGGAGGTATGCTCACCTCCTTGGTGGGTGGGGTTACCACATCACAACGCACGCACGCACGCGCGTGCGCGCCACGCCACACCTCGCCTCGCCTCGCCTCGCCTCGCCTCGCCTGGCCGGGCTCGGGCTCGGGCTTGTGGCTTGTGGATTGTGGATTTCTTTAATCCTAATTAGAAAGTGTTTCTCTTTTACGGATTATTCCCGTATTGTGTACAAGAGCAACCGAGTGTTGCGTCTAACTGGGAATAGGATTAGGGACGTACGTGACTATTTATATGACTCCGGTCATTAGGGTTAAACACACCGAAAACAGTTTCTGCCGCCGTGTGTTTTGTGAACCCTAATCCCGAGTGCGAGAGTCGTCGTTCCCGGAGTTGCTTTGCGGAGTTGTCCTCCTGTGCGAAGCGAAACTCGTCCTTCCCTTCAGACGCAGCTGTCAGGCGGTGGTACCTGCGGTGGCTGTGCTGCACTGGTAGCAGTGCGACGTGCGCGAGCAAGACGTGCAACAACTTCCAGGTTCGTGCCGGATCGAGACTGGGAGAACGGTGCCTATCCGCGAGGATTGCCGGGCACTGGTTTCTTTAAGTAACACGTTCGTTTCTCAACGAACGATCTGGTTTGCGAATCTAACCCTTAATTTTGTTCTCCTGTATTGCTTGTTCTTCGAATCTTATTTTGGATCTGCCTGCACTGTTAATTAATTTGCACCTGACGTTGTTGCATGAACGACATCAACTATTTTTTAATAACAGTCTAAAAGAAACCATTTTCTGTCGTTAATTAACATGGCCGGTCAGGGTGGTTTGGGAAATAAGATTGACACAAGCAGTATGCCTGAAAAATTTACCGGTACGAACTTTGCCCGTTGGCAGAGTCGTATGGAAATTTGGCTGAATATTGCGGGTTATGATCAGTACTTAACTGAAACTGAACCCAAATCTGATGAAACAATTCCTGATAATGAAATTAAAATTGCTAATTGGAAGAAGGGTGACAAAACGTGCCGAGGGTTGATTCTGTTTGGTTTAAATAACAAACTGTATGATTCTTACTCAAAGCCGCCAGTCACTACGTCCAAGGTTTTATGGGAATTGTTAATTAAGAATTTTAACACTGAAAATCAGGGTGTTGAAAAATATTGTGTGTCTAAATTTCTTAAGTTTCAGATGGTTGAGGGTAAGTCAGTTTCGGATCAAACCCATGATCTGCAACTCCTAGTTCATGAATTAGCAGATGCCAAGATGGTGTTGCCTGATAAATTTGTTGTTATGTCTATCATTGAAAAATTCCCTAAGTCATGGGAATCGTTTGGTATGACCCTGAAGCATCGCAAAGGGACACAATCAATGGATGAATTAATGATGGATATAAATATACAAGAAGAACACCTAAAGGAAAAAGGGGTCAAGGTTCCTACTGAAGCTAACCCGACAGTCAATTTTACTTCTGCGAAAAACACCAAAGATAAGAAATCTAAGAATGCACATAAACCTAAGGCAAAGATCCAAAAGAAACCGAAGAACAAACCTTGTTGGACTTGTGGACAGGTTGGCCACTGGAACAAGGATTGTCCTAATAAGAAGGCAAAGAAAGCTACCGCATCTACAACTGAGGAGGCTGTGGTCAACATGATGACTACATCCTTGAACCTCAATGATGGGTACGTGTCTATTAAACCTGAAATTCTCTCTATATTTGAACCACTTTATTGGATAATTGACACTGGGGCTAATGTACATGTATGTGCTGATAAATCCCTGTTTGTGTCTTATCAGGCCTCTCGAGGTCGGTCCGTGACTTTGGGCGATTCCAGCTCTGCAGAAGTCAAAGGCGAAGGACGGGTGGACTTGAAGTTCCCTTCGGGGAAGGTTTTGACTCTTAACAGGGTCAGACATGTTCCAACCATTCGACGCAATATCCTTAGTGGCGTCATTTAGTTAGAGAAGGTTATAGAGTAGACTACAAATGTAATAAGGCTATTATTACACGCCTTCGTGATTCTTTGTTTTTTGGCAAGGGGTACTTATGTGACGTGGAGAACTTGTTTAAGATTCATGTTGAACCTGTTTCAAATTCCGTTTTAAATTTGAATGATTATAGTTCTGTTTGCATGAATCTTGTTTCATTCGATGTATGGCATTCACGTTTGGGACATGTTAATGTTGCCTCAATGAAGCGTATGATGAATCTAGATTTGATCCCTAAATCTGAAGTTAGCAACAATAAATGTGAAATCTGTGTACAAGCTAAATTGCCTAGGAAACCTTTTCATTCTATGAATAGGAATTCGGAAATTTTGGATTTAGTTCATACAAATATCTGTGAATTTAATGGTGTTGCTATGAGAGATCAAAAGCGTTATTTTATAACTTTTATTGACGATGCGAGTAGATACTGTTATGTCTATTTACTTAGAAGTAAAGATGAGGCATTGGATAAATTTCAAATTTATAAGAAAGAAGCTGAAACTCAAACCAGTAAAGTACTTAAGCGATTAAGGTCTGATAGGGGAGGAGAGTATACCTCGAATTTGTTTTTGGAATTTTGCCAATTACATGGTATAGTTCATGAGGTAACTACTCCTTACTCACCACAATCAAATGGAATAGTTGAACGTAAAAACCGAACCTTAATAGATATGGTAAATACCCTACTCCAAACGTCTGGATTACCCAACTTTGTGTGGGGGGAAGCTTTGAATACGGCTTGCCATATTCTGAATAGAGTTCCCCATAAACATTCAGAGAGTAGTCCGTTTGAGTTATGGATAGGAAGGAAACCGAGTCTTAAATATCTTCGAGTGTGGGGGTGCCTTGCTAAGGTACTTGTCCCTGAACACAAAAGGAAGAAATTAGGACCGAAAACGGTTGATGCCATATTCTTAGGTTATGTAGAGACAAGTTATGCTTATAGATTCCTGATTGTAAAATCAGATATCTCTGGCATTGAGGTCAATACAATTGTGGAATTACGTGATGCTACATTCTTTGAGGATGTGTTTCCTATGAAAACTGGTGTGCCCAATGAAGTTTCTCAAGAAGATTCATTTACCACAGGTTCCATTCCCGAGCACGTGGAAAGGATGACAAATGTGGGGGGCGACTCAGAACAAGTTATTTCTGAATCTGATGATTCTGAAGAAATAGTTGAACCAAGGAGAAGTAAACGGCCTAGGACATCAAAGGACTTTGGAAGTGAGTTTCTCACTTACAATGTTGAGGATGATCCTGTTACTTTCAAACAAGCTATGGAATCTCCAGAATCTAAGTTTTGGAAAGAAGTCGTTAATGATGAAATCCAATCAATTCTCTCGAATGGAACTTGGGAATTGGTGGATTTGCCTCCTGGTTGTTCTGCAGTTGGTTGCAAATGGATTTTTAAGAAGAAACTTAATGCAGACGGGACAATCAATAAGTATAAGGCTAGGTTAGTTGCTAAGGGTTACACACAAAGGGAAGGAATAGATTATTTTGATACCTATTCACCTGTTTCCCGTATGACCACAATCCGAGTGCTTATAGCATTGGCTTCCATTTATAATCTCTATATCCATCAGATGGATGTGAAGACCGCGTTCTTACACGGTGATCTTCAAGAAGAGATATATATGGAACAACCTGAGGGATTTGTGGGTCGTGGGAATGAGTCCAAAGTGTGTAAACTTGTTAAGTCATTATATGGCTTGAAACAAGCCCCTAAGCAATGGCATGAGAAGTTTGATTCTGTGATATCATCGTTTGGCTTTATTTCTAATGAATTTGATAAGTGTCTCTACTGCAAGGTTGTCGATAATGGATTCATTTTGTTATGCTTATACGTCGATGATATCCTGCTTTTTGGTTCCGATATGAAAGTAGTAAAAGAGACAAAGTCATTCTTGTGTAGCAAGTTTGAGATGAAGGATATGGGTGTCGCTGATGTGATTTTAGGGCTTAAAATCATAAGGTCTACTGATGGTATAACTCTCTCTCAGTCTCACTATGTTGAGAAGATACTGGAGAGGTTTGAGTACACATCACGTAAACCTGTTAAGACTCCATATGATTCATCCAAACCCTTGTTCAAGAATGAGACTGGGGTTCCAGTGTCTCAATTACGATACTCTCAGATTATCGGAAGTTTGATGTATCTTATGAACTGTACACGTCCAGACATTGCGTTTGCCGTGAACAAGTTGAGTAGATACACCAGCTGTCCCGACAAGACCCATTGGGAAGCTCTTGACAGAGTTCTGAGGTATATCAAGGGAACACGTTCCCTTGGGCTGCATTATGGTAAACATCCTTCCGTAGTCGAAGGATATAGTGATGCAAGCTGGATTTCCGTGAATTCTGGGAGTAATGGTGTCTCAGGATATGTATTCCTGTTGGGAGGAGGAGTTGTTTCCTGGAGGTCTAAGAAACAGACCATATTGTCTCGGTCCACTTTTGAGGCAGAGTTGTGTGCTTTAGATGAAACTGGATTGGAAGCTGAATGGCTACATGGACTTATGTCTACTTTACCTATGGTAATGAAGCCGCTTCCTGCAATTTCAGTTCACTGTGACAGCACTACAACTATTGCTAAGATAAGGAGTTCCAAGTACAATCAAAAACAGCGTAGACACATCCAAGTCAGATTGAAATCTGTAAGGGAGTTAGTGTCTAATGGGGTCGTGGCTGTGGACTACGTCGGTACCAAAGATAATACAGCTGATCCTTTCACTAAAGGTCTTACCTTGGCTTTAGTGGAAAAATCCAGGTTGGGAATGGGACTGAAACCCCTATAGATTTGCAGGCAGTAGCAACCCAACCCAAAAGAGTAGAGATCCCACAAATTGGGTTCAATGTGGTAATAACAAGTTGTCGGGTAAATCAGATGACACTATGTATTCTTGTTTGATGCTTCCTGCATCTGTGTGTCTATTCTCTGGGAAACCTGTTAGTGTCATGACTGCAAGTTAGTAAGAGAGTAGTCTCTTAATGGTGTCAAGTCTTAGGACAGGATGTTAGCAGTACATCCTTGGAGACTCCAGCTAAGTGATTGATGTTGTGTAGGCCGCAACAGGAGAATTGGGTTGTTCTCTGTTATCAATCATGATTTATATTTTGTATGCATGGCCTTAATGCATTGTTTTTCTTTACTACCATGTCTTTATTGTGTTGTTACCAACCTATACTCTTGTACCCAAGGTTCAGGTTCAAGACTTTTGTTCACCTAGTTCCTGCAAGGGTCACAGTTGGATAACTCAGGTAGATTCAAACCGAAAGGTATCTACTGAAAGCACAGTATGGAGGACTGAATGGTAGAGCACACTACACATTGGACTTTGTGGGGGATTGTTAGATAATTGATTACGGTAGTTATTAGTTACGTAACTGCTGTAACTATTAGTTAGTTACTGTAGCAAGTTACTGTAGCTAAGCTATTGTGGTAATCACTTATTTAGCATGGGTTAAGCCCAATGTAGTGCAGCAAGTACATGTGAGAATGTAGTGTTGTTTCTAGTGCAAATGGCAAAGAAGTTTTATCCCATATTGCTCACACCTAGAACTTTTGTGGTCCTCATATGTAGGATCACATGGGGCACTAGTGTCCAAAGGAGTCCTAGGAAGGAGGTATGCTCACCTCCTTGGTGGGTGGGGTTACCACATCACAACGCACGCACGCACGCACGCACGCGCGCACGCGCGCGCCACGCCACACCTCGCCTCGCCTGGCCGGGCTCGGGCTCGGGCTTGTGGCTTGTGGATTGTGGATTTCTTTAATCCTAATTAGAAAGTGTTTCTCTTTTACGGATTATTCCCGTATTGTGTACAAGAGCAACCGAGTGTTGCGTCTAACTGGGAATAGGATTAGGGACGTACGTGACTATTTATATGACTCCGGTCATTAGGGTTAAACACACCGAAAACAGTTTCTGCCGCCGTGTGTTTTGTGAACCCTAATCCCGAGTGCGAGAGTCGTCGTTCCCGGAGTTGCTTTGCGGAGTTGTCCTCCTGTGCGAAGCGAAACTCGTCCTTCCCTTCAGACGCAGCTGTCAGGCGGTGGTACCTGCGGTGGCTGTGCTGCACTGGTAGCAGTGCGACGTGCGCGAGCAAGACGTGCAACAACTTCCAGGTTCGTGCCGGATCGAGACTGGGAGAACGGTGCCTATCCGCGAGGATTGCCAGGCACTGGTTTCTTTAAGTAACACGTTCGTTTCTCAACGAACGATCTGGTTTGCGAATCTAACCTTTAATTTTGTTCTCTTGCATTGCTTGTTCTTCGAATCTTATTTTGGATCTGCCTGCACTGTTAATTAATTTGCACCTGACGCTGTTGCATGAACGACATCAACTATTTTTTAATAACACATGTGTTATTTGGCGGGCATGGGCGTCGGCCTGATTGAGGAGATACTGCCAGTGAGCGTGCTAATCAACAACATCGTCAAAGAAACCAATGCCATCGTCAATGGTCTTCCGGATGTAGCAGACCACTGAAAGTCCACGTGGTCCTTCTATGTGCATGTGAAATAAAAGTGCCCATAAAATCGTTATTGTTATGGCCTCAAAGCCTTTGGTGTTTATTGCTTATTTTCACGTGGGGATTCCAACTTATAAATATATTTTTTCTGTCATTCTATACGCCAAAAGTATGTTTGCAATTATATGTCAAAATAAAAAGGTCCGTATGCTGATTGTTTGGTTGATCGTGTAACCCTATATCAATAAAATTGTGCTGGTGCTTTGTGGATATTGATAACTATACCATTTTTTGAAAGTAAATGTGTTTAGTTGGATGTGTGTAGAAGTCATGGTGCAATTGATTGATCTCCTTAAACAATATAGTACATTTTCATTTTCACAAAGTAAATGGTATAATTGATTGAGGTAGGTGTAAAAAATATTATTGAGATAGCATTAATGTAATCAATAACATAAAATATAGAGAAAATGGAGTCTACAAGTTACAAACTTTCATTGTCATGTGTGCACCAAGAACAAAAAAAAAATGAGTGTTCTAACAGTCTAATGATGATTCATATTAAATAAGAAACAATAAAGATTTCCCACCAAACGTGCATTTTCCCCACCAAACAGTTAAGACATTATGTCTTGGGTAAAAAATCAATTTAGCACACTTTTATAAAAATATTTATCAACATAGCACATTTTGTAAAATATTTTCCAAAATAAAATACTTTGGTCCAAAAGTGACACTTCCTATGGATCTTTTTGTATTCTTGATTGAAAAGTGTTATTTGGAAAAAAAATAAAGAATTGTTAAAAACGCCACCTCAAGTGGCGCTTTTCATATTGACGCCACATATTCATGTCAGTTGAAAGTGCCATTTGAAGTGACATTTTTTATTAAAAAAATCAATTTTTTTTATAAAAATGAGCATGTCAATAAATGTGGTGTTTTTCAATTTCAGACAAAAAAACGGCATTTTGAGTGACGGGTTCCATACAAAATATGCTATTTTGAGAAATAATTTATAAAGTGTGCTATGTTGGGATTTATTTTTATAAAAGTATGTTAAATTGATTTTTTTTTCCTTATGTCTTTTACCTCCCAGGTCTTTGCATTTCGGGATCTGCTTTGGTCAAATATGATTATCGTCTTATCAGCAAAGAAAAAGAAGAGGATAAAATAAAGAGAAATTGAAGATTCGGGAAGACCCTATTCAACTACCGCTAAATAAAGCAACACCCAACAGCTTCAAGGGGGCGATTTTCAAAGGAGATCTCGATAGAGGAAGGGATATGAAAAATGCATGAAACATATGAAATGTGACTATGTGAGAAATTTCGTTGTATTGATTCATTGGTACTTTGCATGTATATGCTGTGGGAATAGTGGTGAATGTGACAAACAAAATATAGTAATGATAGTAGTGTCGCAAACTGTCAGTTTTTGAAGACTAGGTAAACTCCTCGTCATGTGCAGTAGGATCGGAAACTCGTTTGGCTTGTTGATGGCGTGCATGCTTCTTATGTGTGGTAGGATCAGGAACTCATTCAGGCTATTGGTGGCACACACATATTGTTCTTTACAAAACTTGGCGTAGAAGTCGGCTAAACAATAAGGTGGGACTTAATAAGAATGGACCAAGGCTGGGTAAATGGTTTGCTGAAGAGATCGGCTAGTTGGCAGGTGTTGAGTACATGTTGAGTGATGAGACTGCTGCTAGATAATTTTTCCTAATAAAGCAATAGTCTATTCCAACATATTTCATTCTAGAGTGAAGCGAGGTTGATAGTCATGTGTAGGGCATCGAGGTTGTTAGGTAAAAGAAGAGGTGATTTTTAAGGGAAAATACCATGATCACAAAGAAGGGAACTCAACTAAATTAGTTCAGCTTATTTATAACCATAGATCTGTGCTCCGATTCGTACAGGATTGGGCAACCATATGCTGCTTTTCAAAAGGCCGAGTGACCCAAATGATGAAAAGGAAGGTGAACAACCACTACTTAAACATCATTATTGAGGGCCACCATTCCGGTCCACATAAAAAAATCAAGAATTGAATGGAGAATCCGCGGTCGATATTAGAGCTATAGGTCTATATTAGAGCTATACGAGGTGATATCCGTCACATAAAGGATTCGTTTAAGGATAGAAAATCAAATTTGTGAGTGAATGCATGAATTCACAAACATAGTTGGTTGCATGTATTGTAACAATCTGAACGTTCTAGGATTTTAGAACCCAAGGAGGTTCAAATTGAATTGTATTATTATCATAATGAAGCCCTATTTGATATTAAGTCAAGGGTATTTCATATTTTAGATTTGTATATGGGAATGAACTGGACGTTTCCAGGAACCGTAACACCCTACAAGGTGATCTTGGGTTGTATTTCAGTACACAATTTATATATTGATGTGAGTTGGATGTATCACTTCGAGATATTGGTTGATTTAATGTCAACATTTACAACACTTTACTGTCTTGTTGTGATTGCTACACTAACAACGATTAGGAGATTTTTTTTGTTGCTATTAGTACAGTTATTAAGGACAAAAATATTTTCTTGGTATAAAGCACACAAACTTTCTGTTGTTAAAACTCATCTCTCCTTTCCATCAACTTAAAGCCATCCTATTTGGACTAGTTTAGGAAACGGATCATGCGGCCACACATGCGGCCACTTGAACTATTCAACTAGAAAGTCGCCCGACAAATGTCAAAATGCTACACTAATCAGACCACTATTAAGTATTTGATTACATGATTACGTGTCCACTTAATCAATTTTCTAATAAACAATTATAGATGTCACTTTAAGAAAAAAATATATCACTTATCCTAATATCCCGACCTCTGTCCCTGATATGCCTAATTTTCAAACCTCGACGTAGTTGCTCCAATGCATCAAGAAAACCTTATTGGAATTATTCTTATCATTACACACAATTGTAATTAGGTTTACAGGTCTATTGGTTAAGTAATTGATGTAGATAAGTAACCATAAGAAGATAATAGAGTGGGAAAACATAAAACAAATGGAGTTAGAAAACTTAAACTAGATCGGCCATAAATGAAGTGATGTGTTATAGAAATCAATTATCTGCTACACATAAAAAATGTGTTGTCTCCTAGATGAATTGGGGATGGACCTACATTACATGACCATATCATACACTCGACAATAAATAACAACTACCAGATAAAATTCAGTGACCGTTAGGTATTTCTATCTAAGATTTTTAGTAATTGAAAAGGGTGTAGAAAAAGTAAATGTTCACATAGGAGAAGAAATCATCAAATAGTAATTATGGTGGGGATGGAAGGTGGCAATAGAAAGGTAAAATAATAGAGACAAGGACTGGTCACAAGTGGGAAAGTTGTGATATTAACCCTAAAATCCCAAACCCTTTTTATAGAGCACCCAAGATATCACAATCCCACATATTTTTTTTCGGAAAGACATAAACATGTGTTCACTCTTATACACAAAGAGACACTTTTATGTTCGGTGTAGAAAAATTAAATAGGAAATTATTATAATTACAAACTAAAAGTAAACAGTAGTTATCTTTTTGTACAATAAGATGTGGAAGATGGAAGACAACTCTTACAACCCATGACCTATCACCACATGTCCATGCCCGTGCCCAAGCCCTTCCAGGCCAAGTGAGTCGGGACATGGTGTGGTGTGGTGTGTGTATGCATGCATATATTATGCTCACGATACCCACCATAAGGGTGATTATGCCTTCCTCTAGATTTTCTCAGACAACAATGTCACATGCACTCCTATATAAAAGGTAGTTCTTCATCCAGAGTTGGCCAATGTGGAACAAAACTTCTTTCCCATTTTTAGAAGAAAAAAATACCACTTTATCACCTACACACATGCACTAGTTGCACTTACTTTATCTTTATCCATGTAAAACTCTAATTGGAAAAGCTAATAAAGCCTAAAAAACCCTAACTAGGATTTTCTCGTGTCTTCATGGCTCCAACAGATTCAACAACACTATCAGTATGGGTTGTTGTTGCCTACATCTATCAGAATAGAGGTGGTGATCCCTCTCAGTGAAGTTAGTGGCTCTTTTGGATTCTTTGGTTGTGTCATGCTCCATAGGATAAGATCTACTAACATCGGGATTCTCCAGCAATAAGCATGGATGGAAACTATCTAATAGGGAGCGAAGGAGTACTTGTTCCACATGTAGACATAAACCAATTTTCATGTCTTCTTCATTTAATTCCACTACATGATAATCTCTCTCAAATGAACCGAACATTCCCTTATTCTTATCCTTTGGTTTTCCTTATTTTGGTGCTTCATGGATATTCTTCTATAAGATTTCTTCAGCTTCTGTCCTTCCTGCTTCACCGCTTCCTCATATGTTTTCCCACATATGATCTTCCTATCAAATTCTTTCATAGTTTTATTTCTGTCTTCTTTTGACTTCCAATCAAAGACGACAACGACATAGTGGTGTTTCATATTCCACTAGAGCACCACTTGTTCTCATCACTCTTCTTGTACAATTAGTACTAATATAGTCAACCTCTTCAATATGCATGGATTGTACGGACAATTTGGTAAAATTATGAGATGAAGTTTGAGACCCTTTCTATTTTTGTATAGACTTTGATCTCCACAAACCTTCAAAACTCTTTACCATTGATGGATTGGTTGATTTGTTAACAAATAGTATGTTTCTTTTGGAGTGTTCATCTCCAAATATTTCATATTCCTCCACCACAAAAACAATGAAATTTCTCAACGACACTCATAGTCAAGAGATCCACACACTACACTTAAAAATGTTGAGGTTGAGGTTCTAATTGTTGACCTTGGTGGTACATGACAATGACGAAAATACAATAAAAAAGAAGGATCTAATCTAAGTATAAGTTTAAGAATTATATCTAGTCAAAACAACTAAATGTAATTGGAATGAGACATGTTGGTACCTAGAAGTACCTTTTTAAATCTCAAAGGAGGTAATAATTATGGTGTTGATGAATAATTCAGTAAGAATTTATCAGACCTAAATAAAGAGCCAGTGTCTTATATTCCAATACATGTACTTGTCTTCCACAAACATGGAATTATTCTACTTCTAATGAAAATGTTCCATTTCCACCTATTGCTAGTTTCCATCCACCAATTGAATTTGATCCACCAATAGAAGGTTGTCCTACCCCAATTGAAAATACTGCTCCACCTATCAAATTAGTTCATTCACCTCTAGAAGAATATCTTAATTATCATCAGTATCACATGAATAGTGAAGTAATGTCCACACATTCCATTGGCTAGAATTCATAATGTACAAGCAGTTCCCTTCGCAATAACTTTTTTCTGGTTCTTTTGAATGACAAAACAATGTTTTTGTTGTTGTTGTGCATTTAGTTTTAGGTGTTCACATGCACCAATTAAATTGCATGTTCTTTTGTTTATTCCTAGGTATTTCAATATGTTTTTTTGTAGCCTTTTTTCTTAGTACTATTATATAAAATAAATTTCCAATAATTTTTTTGGACTCGATCAGATCAAATGCCAAAAAGATAATATGAAGCCTAGTAGGTAATAAATGTAAAAGTAATGAAAGACTTAAAGAAGGTAACAAGGTATATATCATCTTTTATCAAGGTTTCCCACTTGTAAACATTGTAAGGTATGAAGTAGACACAAGGAAAGGATTGCTCACAATTAAGACATTTTCCTATTGAAGGTTTATTTGTGGAATTATATCAGCTAAAGACAAAATGATCATATATGGACAACATGTGTGGTGAGTGAAACATGTTCATTTCATATTTATGTAATTTCTTGAATATTCATGAGAAAATGATATTCTTAATGCATATTTCACTTGTTAGGGTAATTTCCAGCAATCGCATGGATGATTTGAAAAGTCATCTAATAATCCATATAAAATAATTATGGGTGAAATGGAGGACAACAATGCATCATTATGTTACAGGGACATATATTGTGGCATACAACTTACAAAAACATAATTTACTAATGCGGAAGCGTTCACTAAGCAGCAAATTACCAAAAATCACTAAAAATTAAAACCTTTTCATCAAGAGATCCATCAAAGGAAAACTTTCTCACATAGAACAAAAGTAACACATTTATACTCTATTTTTCAAAAGTACATATCTTGTATCATCTCTTTCTGTAAATTACAAGCATCAGCTGCCCTGTTAAACTAAACACAGGCAGTATGAAAATCTCGAGGTATTGAGCCAAAATCTCTAAAGTACTAACTACTACTATGAGGACCTGAGAGTACAGAGATGACACATAGGACTCTATTTACATCTATACAAGGCATAACAGCCAGTGTCTCCACCTGAGACTTCACTGTTGCCCCTGCTGCTGTTGTTGCTTCCCTTCACCTACTGAAGGATTTCTACCTCCTCGTCCGCGTCCACCTAAAAATTTGATTCCCACGAGGGTGAGACAATTGTAAATTGCCCCAGCGAGAGATATAACTCTCCGCCAGAAACATTATTATTGCAGCTTAAGAAGATAAATATGAATAGAGGAATCATATTTATTTGGCAGTAGATATTTTAATATCTAACAGATTAGTACATTATTCTTATCAGAAGCATTGCAGCAATAACTTGATAGAATCAACATGTCACTTATCCTTTAAGGAATATGAAGAACATGTAACACATTTATTCACTATAGAATCATTACCACAACATTAACTCTCTTCAGGCTTAGATCATATATCTAATGCTTGGCATTGTCATTCGGGAGTCATGGCCTGTAGCCATACTCTTTTCACAAAGTATTAGGATCTTAATCCCTCAACTCATCAAGTACAATTCCACTTATTAACAAGTTCATCATCATGATTATAGAACCTGGGTATTTGAACCCTTATCTCATCATGGAACACTTGTTACCACATATTAGGTAACTTTATACTTACAGGTCATCTGACCAAGGACATTACAATTCTTGCTACACAAAGTATTGCACATAATTCACAAAGCTCATCTCGCCTCTTATTACTCCTTAATAGGAAACAAGTCATATTATGGTTTATAAGGCCTATAGAACATTTTCAATATACAGAACATCATAGCTCATACCTGGCTATGCTCATCATCTCAACATATTTGTATGGTTAGTAATCATGATACAATTACATATCAGTAGCATGCAATACAAGGGTTATCTTATTACATTCATAACCCATTAGTCTGTAATTGAGCTTCACATAGGATTACTCTGTATTAGATCCTCACATAATAGCATTAACTTGTATTAGGGTTCACATAGAAAGGAAATCAATATGGATAACATAAGTATTCAATCATACTTATTTATTCTCATCATTCGTCATTAAATGAATTATCAACACACAGCATGAATTTCTCTCTCATCTTTGCCAGAATATGATTACATCATAGTTTATAGGTTTGGATTAACCTTTTCATAAGGCATGTTAGCCTACATTCAACAAGGTGCATTACATCTTAATATAACAATTGACATGACACATCTCTTGTGTCATTCATCTGATTATATTGGACTTATACACATCAAGGTATACCAGTATTGGGGTGTTGGATGTGATATCTATCATGTCTTGATGTATCATTTCCCTCAACACCTTTATCTTATTTGAGTTCATTCACTTAGCTTGTATTAGGGTATTCCCCATCCTAATACTTTATGCATCAGTTCATCACATTTATCATGTAATGTATTGGTCATTAGTCACTCACTTAGATTATACAACCATTGTTAATACTATGGACTCATCCTTGAGTTAGGAACTATTAATATAAGGATATCCATTATCAACCTCTCTAGGTGTTACATTTATCATAACATTAATCACTATTCCATTATTAGGAATAGTATTCTCCATATTTATAATTCGAGGATTCACATAGAATATTCCATATATTTATGGATTTCATATAGTATTATTCACCAATAGGGTTTTACATAATCATCCTTCTATATCAAGGATTCACCTAGTATTATGTGAAATTAGGATTTCACAACACATCACCCAGTGATCGGACTTCACATAGAATTAGTAGCACAACCCTATATTAGGGTTTCATATACCTTTATCCCATTTTAGGGATTAGGGTTTACCATTCACATCTAAGTGGGGTTTCTCTTTCCTCATACCCAAATTAGGGTTAGGATATACAATTCCCATTAAATTAGGGTTTCCTTCATTGTTACACTAAGTTAGGGTTACATCATCACCCTGGATTTATAATAACACACAGTTTTACCCTAGATTAGGGTTTCCCACATAGCTTTGCTCTAATTAGGGTTTCACACATAGCATTTCTCTAATTAGGGTTTCACACATAGTATTGCTCTAATTAGGGTTTCACACATAGCATTGCTCTAGATTAGGGTTAGGGCTCATTGATTAGGGTTTCATGATCTCATTATTATGGATCAAACCCTTATTACATATTTTACTCATAAAGAGATAATTAGGGCTTAATTATACAAGCATTCATCTTTCTCACTATCTCTCATCCTCTTTAGGATGTTAAGTACTCCAAGATTAATCTAGGTCAACTCTTCACTTGGGTATACATAGCTAGGGTTAACCTTCACAATCATCATGGGTCTACATATTTAATAATCACATAGTTGATTGACCTTTGATCATATTAGATGTGCAAATGGTCTAATCAATTAAACCATAAATTATATAAGGAATTCAAAAGAATTGACCAATTAAACTTTCAATTCCACAAAGTGATCAATTGGGTTAACCATTGAAATCTTCAAATGCATTAAGTATCTAAATAGGTTCACCATATTGGACCTTCAATTACATGAGGTATTCAAATGGATTAACCATGTTGATCTTCACAAAGTTAATTACTTAGACCCTCAATGATCTTGGTTCTCATACATCACTTGGTTGAAAACCATTTGAACAAGTTGTACTTGAAACCAATTGGACAAAGTAGGTATTGAAACTGTTTGCACTTTGGGTCTCCAAACGGTTTGAGATTGTTTGGTCCCAAACGGTCTTGAGGTCTTGATACCTTTTGGACTCGAACGGTCTTGAGACCATTTTGACCCAAATGGTCTTGAGACCGTTTGGTCCAAACCTTCTCAAAATTGCATGGACCAAAAAGGCACTTCAACACTCAATCGACTCAATGTTTCAATCCATGGACCCATTGTAAATTGAACCACTAAAGTATTCATCAATTGGAACACTGATTCACCATTCAATTAGACCTTCAATTTAGGGTTTTGAACCCAATTGAACTAGGTTTGATAATCAACAAACCATCACTTAGGGTTTGAAATCGAGGATCCATCAATGGTTGACATTGTGGAACCAAATCAATTGAAATCAATGAACTATCATCATCACATGATATGACCTGACCTCAAACGGTCTTGGATGACCACCAAACGGTATTGAGACCGTTTGGTTGATCTCCAAACAGTCTTGAGACCGTTTGCCTATTCCATCATCAAAAACCATGACATCCAATTAGGGTTTTGGACCATTGGATTGATTATCAAATCAGCATTTAGTTGCAATTCAATTTGATACCATTGGACCTTCAAACACTTAGCCATACTTAACCCTAGACCTCCAAACGGTCTTGGGTGACCCCCCAAATGGTTTTGAAACCGTTTGGGTCAATCAACCCAAAACATCATCTCAACCAATTTCAAAATCAGCACTTAGCCGATTAGGGTTTGCAATTAATGAATCAATCACATTTGAAACCATCAAGGTCAACCAATTGGAACCATTGGATCAAGATCCAAGTATCACTTCATATAGCTTCAAACGGTCAACCATCTCAAATGGTCAACCATTCCAAATGGTTTGGAACTCAAACCACCAAACGGTTTGCAAACCGTTTGGTCACCAAACAGTTTGGTGAAACCGTTTGGACTCAACATTGAAACTATTTTCCCTAGATATTTGGGGAGGTGTGTGCTTATGATGATGTCATCACCATCAAGCTCCAAACTCACGAAATCTACTGTGATTTCCATGGAGATTGCATCAATCAACCAAACTTAATTTCGGAAATGTAGAAATGATCACCAATTGATAAGGAATTGATTGCAATAATAAAATTAAGGGTTCAAGTTATAAAACCCGCCTCCAATTGAGCTCAAAAGCTCCAAGATCACGGAAACAATGGTGGATGTAACTCCTTTCACTATTCCAAGGGTCGTCCTCAAGCTTTGAGTGAAAAGAATTGGTTAGAATTGAAGAGGGGATCGAGATATGAAGAATTCATGCATTGATTTTCGATTTTCACCATGGATTCAAGGTGAAAGGAGGTCAAGAACCTTACCAACAGGTTGGGGGTCATACTCCTGATCCTCCACAGCTCCTTGGTTGTTTTCCAAGAAAGGGGAAAGAAAGAAATCTGAAAAAGCCTTTGTTTTGGCTTGGAAAAGGTACTTTTATAAGAAAATTGATGAGAGAGAAAATACTTTATAAAAGTCTTTTAATTCCAAAATTTTTGCCACCAATTCCCCCTTGGTTTCTTGAATGCAAGGACATATCTATCCCCACCGAGATCCCTTCCATTATCCATGGATTAAGGGAAAAGAAATTAAGCACCTTAACCCTTATAATAAGAATATCCATATTTGAGTGGAAATTCTTTTTCTTATAATAATGGTGAGTGGAATTTCACCTCCTTAGGATATGCTCGTGCCTTTGCAAGTCTTTAAGCTCATCCACACACATCTGAATCCAACCATTTTAATTTTGTTTGAAGGCCCTTTAATTAATACATTCATTTTTGCCCTAAATTGAATTAGGGTTTCACTTAGGATTAAATCTTGATTATTTTAATATCAAGATTCTCTCTCCTTCAACTTAATTCAAATGAGGCGCCCCTCTCATTATGTTTTCTCTACATGATGCCAAAAAACATTAGGGGCCTTATTGAAGTGGTAATTTGCATATTGAACCCTAGGTTTTGGGTAAATTGCATATTGCACCAAAACTAGGTTTTAATGCACAAGGATTGCTTTACAAGCTTAATCCTAGTGCCCAAGCTTGTTAAAACCATAATACTACATAATATTCATTCTTATTATGTCTCAACATCATAGGAACATCTTATCATGCAACATTTGCAATTGAACCCCTCAACTTGGGTAAGTTGCACTTTAGTCCAAAATAAGCAAACATTGCTTCAACATTGTTCAAACAGAACCAAAATTGAAACATAAGTTTCTCATGAGCCCTAATTAATTTTCCCAAGATAAGATTAAGTATCTACTCAACCTTATTAGGCAAAACATCTAGGGTTAACACATAACCCAGGTCAGGGATGTTACATATATGATTCAATAAATATCAGAGAAGCATGTGGAATTCAAGTCGATAGTGATTCAGAATAGATTGTAAAGGAAACTTTTCATAGTGAAAATTTAATGGTAATATCACGAGTATTCAATTTCACATAGTTTCATGTTAGCTAAATTTATTCTCATAAATTTCTTTATCTAGTTAATTTTATTAATCTAAATGTAGGAGTTGAGTAAGAGAAACACCAAGTATAGAGAAGAATTTTGAACAAGAGCTACTTTATCACATAGGTAGCATGCCTCTTAGAGAAATTACATGGCATAATGTTGTTTAACTATATTTTTTAGTTCATTCTTTATCTTTCTTTTTGTAGAAATTGTTTTTTGCTAGTTTTATAGGGTTGAAAGATGGGAATGAACATGAATTTATGACTATATATTTTGAGAGGAACAAGAAGGGTGATACATTCTCTAAGATGGAGGTATCACAAGCCCTTGTAATTATTATAGCACACATGATCATGTCACCATTTGTGTGTTTCACTACATTTATTACTTTCTCTTATAAAAGAAAATAGCAAATTCAAACAATCTGAGCCATCCCATCATCATGTACCTATTATGTGACAAATATATGAAGAATTGCATACAAGACATTTCATATATAGTTATGGTGGAACAATGAAACCTAGTTATGTTAAAGGACCATATAAAACCAAGAATGCCCTATTTGATGACCTAAAACCAAAGGAGCCAACATTAAAAGACAAGAAGGAAGCTTTTAGTGCTTAAGAGAAATCTTTGAAAAGTGAGGTTTAAGAAAATGCCACACAAAGTTGCTTGAGACAAGTAGAAAATATACTAGAGATGATAGCCCAAAATCCAAATTCTTGCAACTTATGAAACTTGATGAATATGTTGATGGTTATCCCACTTCTCAACTATATCCAAACATTTTAGTTTAAAATAATTATGAGGTTAGTTATGTTAATGGATAGTTGTTTTAAATTGTTGTATAGTTTATGGTCTGATTTTCCCTTTTTCTTTGTATGATATGTTCTTCTTTGGCACCACATGATCATGATAGCCTGAAAAAAATATAAGGAGAAGATTTTTGGTAGCGTTGATACATACTTGGTTGGAGCTAAGCCAACTAGTAATCCTCACTCTTAATTTTTTCTTTACTAAATGGTTTGTTGATGCATACAAAAAAATAGAAATGATGGTTATTATGCATTGACTTCTAAATTTTGCTTGAAAGACATGCATGATGTCAATTATGCAATTTTCTTATTTTACAATCCAAAAAATGGTGCCACAAGTGGTCCAATGGCAAGGCTGCAAAAGAGTGAGTTTATGGAAGGACAAATTTAAGCCTTTTGTAGACTCTCACTTGAAAGTTGAGTAAAACATTTTAATGTTCCCCAATTGAAATCAATATTCCTTTAAAAAGTGTTTACAAACACTCTTGATTATTTTTTGGCAATAACCAAACTACAGTGCAAATGAGAAGTACCAAACATATATATTTACTAGGTATTTGTGAGTATTCTAACTATAATTGGAAATGTTGCAATTTTAATGTTTGTAGGAAGCTGAGTTGTTGTCCAAGATGGGATACCCAAATGCTTAGATCTTAGTTTGTTACCAAAAGTTCTTACGTTCAATCCAAAATGATGACATGAATATGATCACCGATTTATAAAAAAATGAGAAGTTTATGTGTTTAAAATCATTTACACAACATATCAATATCGAGGTTATAGAGTCCAACCATTTTTGTTATCATGTACTTCATGAGGTACCTATTTTCAAATGAGTACGATAACAAAATTATTCTATATAGGTTTTGGTTAGGTTTTGTTTTGAATTGAGGTTATTCATCAATGTTGCTAGTTTCACCTATCATTGAACCAAATTATTCTGATATTTAAATTTTAAAGTTTTAGAGGGTGATTACTCTGGAATAAGAATGTAAATTACAAATGAATAAAATATTACACTAACAAAGAACTAAAAAGATTACACTAGAACAAGAAAAGAAGGAAGATTGTTAGCACAACAAAGGATTATCTAAAGACAAGAAGTAAAGTGCAAGTAATAAAAGGAAGCAACTGAACACAAGCTTTGAAGGAAACAATTGAGTCAGGCGGGAACATCATCGACCCTTAAGGTTTCACCACCTTAACTCAAGAGAAAACAAGATCGAAGAAATACATGATAAGCAAGATAGGAGAAGGTATCCAAATCATTCATAAATGAAACACAAGAGATGAACTCCATGTGAACCCATTGGTCGTGGTGTTCACTGATGGAGTTTTGCAACACCACTAAAAATCCTAGAGATGATGAATCCCTAAGTTTAGCCTTGCGAGTACTATGGTAAGAACTCCACCCACGTGTGCTAAGACACGCGGAAGTCTTATCGTAGTATAGTTAAGGGTCGAATCCTCGGGACAACGGTCTTGATGAAATCAAGATGGAAAACATTTTTAGTTGAACTTAACTACTTAACAGTTGATATTTAGATCGAAAGTTTGATTTGGTTTTAAACTAAGTGCAAGGAAAGTAAAGTAAGAAAGTAGAGATTAAGGTTGTAAACAATGATTAAAGGCCACTGGGATGTTATCGGGTTTCACACCACTACACATGGATCAAGACATGCAACATAATAAAACAACCTGCAAAGAGAGTCAAAATAGTTAGTATCTTGTAGTCCTAGTGTGGCAACACATCCCATTATCACACAGATAATGAGGTGTTATGCGAAAACGTGCGGAAAACACCATAACCACAGATTATCAAAAACACGGGTTAATTAAAACCGATTGCGGAAAACTGATAAACTGTGAAACTATTACTTTCCAGTCCTCATCATGCACAGAAACATGTCATATAAATATGTACATACACAAGATATGACACGTGTCCACAGCTCAGGAACAACTGTCCATCCATCACATGAGTTCACCACATGTTCATATATACATAAAGGCCCACATCCGGCCAACAACAGGATATACAGATATCATCGAACTATCTTCGTGAAACATCGTCAAAACACTGCCAAGGACCTGAGAGTACAGGGATGACTCTAGACTCTACTACAAAACATCCAAAACAGCAACATGTCCAACGCTTGCCTTCTACTGTTCCTCAAGCTGCTCGTCCGCAACACCACAACCACGACCACGTCTACCTTGACCACCTAAAAAAGGGTGTAAACCAGCGGAGTGAGACAATTGAACAATTGTCCCAGCGAGAAACATAGCTCCCCACCGCAACTATAGAACCTCAGCAAGATAAACCATAACAGCAATTATAACATGAGCAGATATATCAGAAGCAGTTATATATATAGCAAGATCATTCTTACCGGCAAGCATACCAGTTGTACTAAAGCGTAAAACCAGATGTCTTTCAAAGGAACATGACTATCAAGATGAGATATATCAACATGTAACAGGATTATTAGAACAGGGTATAATGCCATATAACCTGATTATCAAGATAAGGTAGATTACCACATGACCTGCAAGGTATAACGGAATATTACACAAACAAGGCCTCAACCAATGTTTCGTATTTGATATGACTAGTAAATACTAAACGGCTGTATTACATTTTATTATGCCCTGAGGATTTGAACCGTACCGTTCAAATACAACCTTCAGTTACGAAACCCAAGACGGTGCCATACAAGGTCAATGGAAGAGTCGGACTCCACGACCTCCCACCTCATGGTCAGTACATGAGTACAACACAAGCAGGACCGCAGTCACCTGCTGAAGTGGTCTAAGCCACAGGGTTAGCTCCATAGGCTACCCATTCTCTAGCCCGCCTTGGTACAGATCACGGTGCTAGTAAAACTGAGCCACGGGCCTGATCACCGTGCTCTGAGCCATGAACGCATTCATGCTCCATACATCACATATCCTAAGCCATGGGCCTGTTCACCATGCTCTACACACATATCTGAGTCTGCAACCGAAGTTACACTCTTACCTCCTCATTTTCAGGCTAGGAGCAACCTACACATATTCAACAATATGCGCTTCCAGGTTAACCCGTAGGAAAACCTGTTTCACCATCACCAAGTCCTGACGATGATGGATCTATGGCCAGGGCAAACTACATGATGTATTTCACTGTGCTTAATTAGTATCTTTTAGATGGATTGCAAGATTCAACCAAGTTGTATGACATGCAAGGTATAACAGAAAGTAAAGAACATTATATTATGATCTATTCATATCAACCTGATCCATCTTAAGGATCCAACATCACATGTTATCACTTGGCCTCTTGCCAACCATCCAGATCCATCTCAAGGATCATCACATACCACAGGGTCTCAACCCTTCATCATGCACTACCGTTGTCTCTTAAGGCTCACCTCATCATCATGGGACAGACATATCACATGCATACTCTTATAGAGTAATTATCAAAGCAATGTTACTCATTACATATGTCACATAGCCCTTTCATGGCTAAAACATCACCTGCAAGGTTAGAGTACACAATAATCGTAGATTCAACATAAGGCATATGCTCGCTATCATGAAAGATCATTCAAGATAATCTAATTACCAATTTTTACACTTATTTGGTAACCGAGTATGTTAAGTACATCATTAATCAAACCATATTGATGCTTACTCTCAATCTCAAGATTATACAAGCAATCAAAGTATATAGAAATTATGTTAAGTATACAGAACCAACACTATTATTAACAAGGTCATTACTATTGCCACCAACTATTGTCAACTTTATCATGAGGCAACCTTTAATGTAACTGTCACTTAGCATCATTATTACCAACATTATTATCATTAAACAAACTACTAGAGTAGTTATCATCATCTCCTTTATCATTAACAATTAAGCATAAGGGTCACATCATGCATCAATTACATGAGGGCTAACATCATATACATTACTATAATTAGCATCCTTATTGTTTGCAAGGCTTCATATACATTGTTGATATCACAAACACTACCATCGCTCATTGGTGCATAGCTAACCACTTCCATCACATGAGGGACCGTCACCAAAGAAACTCATACCCTCACTATAGCCTCACAACCCTCATCTAAAGCCTATCACCCAACATGGGTATCGACTACCACACTATCCCTATCGGCCATCACCCACTACTACCCTATCGTCCAACACACTCTACTAACCCTATCGACCATCACACTCATGCACATAGGGTAGGGTATCGCCCAACATGGCTATCGGCCATTAGGGTATCGCCCACCATGGTGTCGGCCATTAGGGATATCGGCCATTAGGGTATCGCCAATCATGGCCCAAGGCTTATCGCCCAACCCTAACACTCATGGCACTACATGACCCTATCGTCCATCACATGGACAAGGAGATAACTCGACACAAGAGCACCCACTCTATCATCCAACACAAGGACATCCATATCGGCCAACAAGAGGAAGGGTATCGTTCATCTCCAAGGTACTCATCATATCGACCAACAAACCCTAGCTCACCCTATCGTCCAACACATGGGCAAGGGTATCGGCCAACCTCAAGGATACAACATATCATCCACCAAGGAACCATATCGGCCACAAGAGAGATCACCCTATCGCCCAACCTAGGTCACTATCGACCTCCAACACAAGGAACTCAAACCCTAGATCACCATATCGTTCAACTTAAGGGCAAGTGTGTTGCCCAACACACCCACAAGGAAGGGGTATCGCCCAACCCTAGGTCATATTCAACCTCCAACACAAAGAGCACAAACCCTAAAAAGCAAGGTTTACAAGGAACCCTAAACCCTAGAGAGGGATATCGGCCACTATGGTACATAAGCAGGATGTACAAGCAAGGAACTAAGCTAGACTACTAACATATAACAAGATCAAAGCTAGAGGTAAAAGAGTTAGGGTTAGAAACTATGCAACCCGCCTTAAGCTCCACGCTTCAAGGGAGAAGATGCACTCCAAGGTCCAAAGCTATCGTCCACCAGGATGTTCTAGGAAGGTGTATCGGCCACCACTTCAGCTCTAAGGAAGTGTATCGGCCAACACAAGCAAGATGGAGAGGGATATCGTGCACCAAGGGTGGAGGGGAGACCAAAGGACCAAAGGAGACTAAGGCAAGGAGAAGAGCTACCTATATAGGAAGAAGGGGAGGAGAAACCAAGGTACAACCATGCTATGTGTCGCCCACCCAAGGGACACATGTCCACCAACTCACGCCACCTCTCATGCAAGCCATAAGGCACTTGTCCAAGATGTGCACCATGTGTCCATCAACCAAGCCAAGCCATCTGGGCGACACAACAAGAGCTACTGGGCGACACACCAAGCAATTGGGCGACACACCACCTGCCCTGGGTGACACAAGGCTCAAGCAAGCCCAAACAAGGAACTCCAAGGCCCAAACAAGCTCAACTCAGGACCAAAGGACTCAAACAACAAGCCCAAGCCTTCCTCTCAACCCTAGAGGAAGCAAAGAGGAAAAACATCTCACAAGATGGCAAACTTGCCCACAAAACCCTAAACTTGGGTTATTTGCAAGTAGCCCCTCGAACTCTCAACAAAGCACAACCAAACCCTAATCACCACTAAAGGTGATTAGCAAGCACCAAAGCACCAAGATCAAGCAAAACAAACAGGGTAAACCCTAAACACAGGTCAGGGTCCTTACAGCCATAAACCTCTACAAAAGGATTTCGTCCCCGAAATCCGAAGAGAAAAGCGAGGGATACTTCCTCCTCATCTCTTCCTCAAGCTCCCACGTGGCCTCCTCAACGCCACGGCGATGCCAAAGGACCTTCACAAGAACCAGATCCTTTCTCTTCAAAACCAAGTTGTATGACATGCAAGGTATAACAGAAAGTAAAGAACATTATATTATGATCTATTCATATCAACCTGATCCATCTTAAGGATCCAACATCACATGTTATCACTTGGTCTCCTTTGGTCCTTTGGTCCCTCATGTGATGTAAGTAGTCTAGGGTTGAGAGGAAGGCTTGGGCTTTTTGTTTGAGTCCTTTGGGCCTGAGTTGAGCTTGTTTGGGCCTTGGAGTTCCTTGTTTGGGCTTGCTTGAGCCTTGTGTCACCCAGGGCAGGTGGTGTGTCGCCCAGTTGCTTGGTGTGTCGCCCAGTAGCTCTTGTTGTGTCGCCCAGATGGCTTGGCTTGGTTGATGGACACATGGTGCACATCTTGGACAAGTGCCTTATGGCTTGCATGAGAGGTGGCTTGAGTTGGTGGACATGTGTCCCTTGGGTGGGCGACACATAGCATGGTTGTACCTTGGTTTCTCCTCCCCTTCTTCCTATATAGGTAGCTCTTCTCCTTGCCTTAGTCTCCTTTGGTCCTTTGGTCTCCCCTCCACCCTTGGTGCACGATATCCCTCTCCATCTTGCTTATGTTGGCCGATATACTTCCTTGGAGCTGAAGTGGTAGCCGATACACCTTCCTGGAGCACCTTGGTGGACGATAGCTTTGGACCTTGGAGTGCATCTTCTCCCTTGAAGCTTGGAGCTTAAGGCGGGTTGCATAGTTTCTAACCCTAACTCTTTTACCTCTAGCTTTGATCTTGTTATATGTTAGTAGTCTAGCTTAGTTCCTTGCTTGTACATCCTGCTTATGTACCTTAGTGGCCGATATCCCTCTCTAGGGTTTAGGGTTCCTTGTAAACCTTGCTTTTTAGGGTTTGTGCTCTTTGTGTTGGAGGTTGAAGATGACCCAGGGTTGGGCGATACCCCTTCCTTGTGGGTGTGTTGGGCGACACACTTGCCCTTAAGTTGAACGATATGGTGATCTAGGGTTTGCGTTCCTTGTGTTGGAGGTCGATAGTGACCTAGGTTGGGCGATAGGGTGATCTCTCTTGTGGCCGATATGGTTCCTTGGTGGATGATATGTTGTGTCCTTGAGGTTGGCCGATACCCTTGCCCATGTGTTGGGTGATAGGGTGAGCTAGGGCTTGTTGGTCGATATGATGAGTACCTTGGAGATGAACGATACCCTTACTCTTGTTGGCCAATATGGATGTCCTTGTGTTGGATGATAGAGTGGGTGCTCTTGTGTCGAGTTATCTCCTTGTCCATGTGATGGACGATAGGGTCATGTAGTGCCATGAGTGTTAGGGTTGGGCGATAAGCCTTGGGCCATGATGGGCGATACCCTAATGGCCGATAGCCCTAATGGCCGACACCATGGTGGGCGATACCCTAATGGCCGATAGCCATGTTGGGCGATACCCTACCCTATGTGCATGAGTGTGATGGTCGATAGGGTTAGTAGAGTGTGTTGGCCGATAGGGTAGTAGTGGGTGATGGCCGATAGGGATAGTGTGGTAGTCGATACCCATGTTGGGTGATAGGCTTTAGATGAGGGTTGTGAGGCTATAGTGAGGGTATGAGTTTCTTTGGTGACGGTCCCTCGTGTGATGGAAGTGGTTAGCTATGCACCAATAAAACGATGGTGGTGTTTGGGTTATAAACAATGTATATGAAGCCTTGCAAACAATAAGAATGCTAATGATAGTAATGTATATGATGTTAGCCCTCATGTAATTGATGCATGATGTGACCCTTATGCTTAATTGTTAATGATAAAGGACATGATAATAACTACTCTAGTAGTTTGTTTAATGATAATAATGTTGGTAATAATGATGCTAAGTGACAGTTACATTAAAGGTTGCCTCATGATAAAGATGACAATAGTTGGTGGCAATAGTAATGACCTTGTTAATAATAGTGTTGGTTCTGTATACGTAACATAATTTCTATATACTTTGCTTGCTTGTATAATCTTGAGATTGCGAGTAAGCATCAGTATGGTTTGATTAATGATGTACTTAACATACTCGGTTACCAAATAAGTGTAAAAATTGGTAATTAGATTATCTTGAATTATCTTTCATGATAGTGAGCATATGCCTTATGTTGAATCTACGATTATTGTGTACTCTAACCTTGCAGGTGATGTTTTAGCCATGAAAGGGTTGTGTGACATATGTAATGAGTAACATTGCTTTGATAATTACTCTATAAGAGTATGCATGTGATATGTCTGTCCCATGATGATGAGGTGAGCCTTAAGAGACAACGACAGTGCATGATGAAGGGTTGAGACCCTATGGTATGTGATGATCCTTGAGATGGATCTGGATGGTTGGCAAGAGGCCAAGTGATAACATGTGATGTTGGATCCTTAAGATGGATCAGGTTGATATGAATAGATCATAATATAATGTTCTTTACTTTCTGTTATACCTTGCATGTCATACAACTTGGTTGAATCTTGCAATCCATCTAAAAGATACTAATTAAGCACAGTGAAATACATCATGTAGTTTGCCCTGGCCATAGATCCATCATCGTCAGGACTTGGTGATGGTGAAACATGTTTTCCTACGGGTTAACCTGGAAGCGCATATTGTTGAATATGTGTAGGTTGCTCCTAGCCTGAAAATGAGGAGGTAAGAGTGTAACTTCAGTTGCAGACTCAGATATGTGTGTAGAGCATGGTGAACAGGCCCATGGCTCAGGATATGTGATGTATGGAGCATGAATGCGTTCATGGCTCAGAGCATGGTGATCAGGCCCGTGGCTCAGTTTTACTAGCGTCGTGACATGTACCAAGGCGGGCTAGAGAATGGGTAGCCTATGGAGCTAACCCTGTGGCTTAGACCACTTCAGCATGTGACTGCGGTCCTGCTTGTGTTGTACTCATGTACTGACCATGAGGTGGGAGGTCGTGGAGTCCGGCTCTTCCATTGACCTTGTATGGCACCGTCTTGGGTTTCGTAACCGAAGGTTGGATTTGAACGGTACGGTTCAAATCCTCAGGGCATAATAAAATGTAATACAGCCGTTTAGTATTTACTAGTCATATCAAATATGAAACATTGGTTGAGGCCTTGTTTGTGTAATATTCCGTTATACCTTGCAGGTCATGTGGTAATCTACCTTATCTTGATAATCAGGTTATATGGCATTATACCATGTTCTAATAATCCTGTTACATGTTGATATATCTCATCTTGATAGTCATGTTCCTTTGAAAGACATCTGGTTTTACGCTTTAGTACAGCTGGTATGCTTGCCGGTAAGAATGATCTTGCTATATATATAACTGCTTCTGATATATCTGCTCATGTTATAATTGTTGTTATGGTTTATCTTGCTGAGGTTCTATGGTTGCGGTGGGGAGCTATGTTTCCCGCTGGGACAATTGTTCAATTGTCTCACCCCGCTGGTTTACACCCTTTTTAGGTGGTCGAGGTAGACGTGGTCGTGGTTGTGGTGTTGCGGACGAATAGCTTGAGGAACAGTAGAAGGCAAGCGATGGACATGCTGCTGTTTTGGATGTTTTGTAGTAGAGTCTAGAGTCATCCCTGTACTCTCAGGTCCTTGGCAGTGTTTTGACGATGTTTCACGAAGATAGTTCAATGATATCTGTATATCCTGCTGTTGGGCGGATGTGGGCCTTTATGTATATATGAACAGGTGGTGAACTCATGTGATGGATGGACAGCTGTTCTTGAGCTGTGGACACGTGTCAGATCTTGTGTAAGTACATATATGACATATTTCTGTGCAGGATGAGGACTGGAAAGTAATAGTTTCACAGTTTATCAGTTTTCCGCAATCGGTTTTAATTAACCCGTGTTTTTGATAATATGTGGTTATGGTGTTTTCCGCACGTTTTCGCGTAACACCTCGTTATCTGTGTGATAATGGACTGTTCATATATACATAAAGGCCCACATCCGGCCAACAGCAGGATATACAGATATCATCGAACTATCTTCATGAAACATTGTCAAAACACTGCCAAGGACCTGAGAGTACAGAGATGACTCTAGACTCTACTACAAAACATCCAAAATAGCAGCATGTCCAACGCTTGCCTTCTACTGTTCCTCAAGCTGCTCGTCCGCAACACCACAACCACGACCACGTCTACCTTGACCACCTAAAAAAGGGTGTAAACCAGCGGAGTGAGACAATTGAACAATTGTCCCAGCGGGAAACATAGCTCCCCACCGCAACTATAGAACCTCAACAAGATAAACCATAACAGCAATTATAACATGAGCAGATATATCAGAAGCAGTTATATATATATATAGCAAGATCATTCTTACCGGCAAGCATACCAGCTGTACTAAAGCGTAAAACCAGATGTCTTTCAAAGGAACATGACTATCAAGATGAGATATATCAACATGTAACAGGATTATTAGAACAGGGTATAATGCCATATAACCTAATTATCAAGATAAGGTAGATTACCACATGACCTGCAAGGTATAACGGAATATTACACAAACAAGGCCTCAACCAATGTTTCATATTTGATATGACTAGTAAATACTAAACGGCTGTATTACATTTTATTATGCCCTGAGGATTTGAACCGTACCGTTCAAATCCAACCTTCGGTTATGAAACCCAAGACGGTGCCATACAAGGTCAATGGAAGAGTCGGACTCCACGACCTCCCACCTCATGGTCAGTACATGAGTACAACACAAGCAGGACCGCAGTCACCAGCTGAAGTGGTCTAAGCCACAGGGTTAGCTCCATAGGCTACCCATTCTCTAGCCCGCCTTGGTACATGTCACGACGCTAGTAAAACTGAGCCACGGGCCTGATCACCGTGCTCTAATCCATGAACGCATTCATGCTCCATACATCACATATCCTGAGCCATGGGCCTGTTCACCATGCTCTACACACATATCTGAGTCTGCAACTGAAGTTACACTCTTACCTCCTCATTTTCAGGCTAGGAGCAACCTACACATATTCAACAATATGCGCTTCCAGGTTAACCCGTAGGAAAACCTGTTTCACCATCACCAAGTCCTGACGATGATGGATCTATGGCCAGGGCAAACTACATGATGTATTTCACTGTGCTTAATTAGTATCTTTTAGATGGATTGCAAGATTCAACCAAGTTGTATGACATGCAAGGTATAACAGAAAGTAAAGAACATTATATTATGATCTATTCATATCAACCTGATCCATCTTAAGGATCCAACATCACATGTTATCACTTGGCCTCTTGCCAACCATCCAGATCCATCTCAAGGATCATCACATACCACAGGGTCTCAACCCTTCATCATGCACTGTCGTTGTCTCTTAAGGCTCACCTCATCATCATGGGACAGACATATGACATGCATACTCTTATAGAGTAATTATCAAAGCAATGTTACTCATTACATATGTCACATAGCCCTTTCATGGCTAAAACATCACCTGCAAGGTTAGAGTACACAATAATCGTAGATTCAACATAAGGCATATGCTCGCTATCATGAAAGATCATTCAAGATAATCTAATTACCAATTTTTACACTTATTTGGTAACCGAGTATGTTAAGTACATCATTAATCAAACCATACTGATGCTTACTCTCAATCTCAAGATTATACAAGCAATCAAAGTATATAGAAATTATGTTAAGTATACAGAACCAACACTATTATTAACAAGGTCATTACTATTGCCACAAACTATTGTCATCTTTATCATGAGGCAACCTTTAATGTAACTGTCACTTAGCATCATTATTACCAACATTATTATCATTAAACAAACTACTAGAGTAGTTATCATCATCTCCTTTATCATTAACAATTAAGCATAAGGGTCACATCATGCATCAATTACATGAGGGCTAACATCATATACATTACTATCATTAGCATCCTTATTGTTTGCAAGGCTTCATATACATTGTTGATATCACAAACACTACCATCGCTCATTGGTGCATAGCTAACCACTTCCATCACATGAGGGACCTTCACCAAAGAAACTCATACCCTCACTATAGCCTCACAACCCTCATCTAAAGCCTATCACCCAACATGGGTATCGACTACCACACTATCCCTATCGGCCATCACCCACTACTACCCTATCGGCCAACACACTCTACTAACCCTATCGACCATCACACTCATGCACATAGGGTAGGGTATCGCCCAACATGGCTATCGGCCATTAGGGTATCTCCCACCATGGTGTCGGCCATTAGGGTATCGCCCACCATGGTGTCGGCCATTAGGGCTATCGGCCATTAGGGTATCGCCCATCATGGCCCAAGGCTTATCGCCCAACCCTAACACTCATGGCACTACATGACCCTATCGTCCATCACATGGACAAGGAGATAACTCGACACAAGAGCACCCACTCTATCATCCAACACAAGGACATCCATATCGGCCAACAAGAGGAAGGGTATCGTTCATCTCCAAGGTACTCATCATATCGGCCAACAAGCCCTAGCTCACCCTATCTCCCAACACATGGGCAAGGGTATCGGCCAACCTCAAGGACACAACATATCATCCACCAAGGAACCATATCGGTCACCAGAGAGAGCACCCTATCGCCCAACCTAGGTCACTATCGACCTCCAACACAAGGAACTCAAACCCTAGATCACCATATCGTTCAACTTAAGGGCAAGTGTGTCGCCCAACACACCCACAAGGAAGGGGGTATCGCCCAACCCTAGGTCATCTTCAACCTCCAACACAAAGAGCACAAACCCTAAAAAGCAAGGTTTACAAGGAACCCTAAACCCTAGAGAGGGATATCGGCCACTAAGGTACATAAGCAGGATGTACAAGCAAGGAACTAAGCTAGACTACTAACATATAACAAGATCAAAGCTAGAGGTAAAAGAGTTAGGGTTAGAAACTATGCAACCCGCCTTAAGCTCCAAGCTTCAAGGGAGAAGATGCACTCCAAGGTCCAAAGCTATCATCCACCAGGTTGTTCCAGGAAGGTGTATCGGCCACCACTTCATCTCCAAGGAAGTGTATCGGCCAACACAAGCAAGATGGAGAGGGATATCATGCACCAAGGGTGGAGGGGAGACCAAAGGACCAAAGGAGACTAAGGCAAGGAGAAGAGCTACCTATATAGGAAGAAGGGGAGGAGAAACCAAGTTACAACCATGCTATGTATCGCCCACCCAAGGTACACATGTCCACCAACTCAAGCCACCTCTCATGCACGCCATAAGGCACTTGTCCAAGATGTGCACCATGTGTCCATCAACCAAGCCAAGCCATCTGGGCGACACAACAAGAGCTACTGGGTGACACACCAAGCAACTGGGCGACACACCACCTGCCCTGGGCGACACAAGGCTCAAGCAAGCCCAAACAAGGAACTCCAAGGCCCAAACAAGCTCAACTCAGGCCCAAAGGACTCAAACAACAAGCCCAAGCCTTCCTCTCAACCCTAGAGGAAGCAAAGAGGAAAAACATCTCACAAGATGGCAAACTTGCCCACAAAACCCTAAACTTGGGTTATTTGCAAGTAGCCCCTCGAACTCTCAACAAAGCACAACCAAACCCTAATCACCACTAAAGGTGATTAGCAAGCACCAAAGCACCAAGATCAAGCAAAACAAATAGGGTAAACCCTAAACGCAGGTCAGGGTCCTTACACCTAGCTTCCTTTCGGATAACTAGCCACGAGAAGTGTGGAGTATTGCAACGCCAGCCATACCATAATGAATGGTCACATGCTCTGCATTACTCCTTCATGAAATGCGTTCCTCGACCTTACCAAGATTGCACTTCCATACGTCAACTGATTCCATTTCATAGTATGAAAGTGCAATGATGGGGGTGAGTTTACTCCACTCATGAAAGCACTCCTAGATACCGAAACAGACATATGGTGACTACATACATCTAAGACCAACATTCAATCAATATTCTGATCTAAGGGTATAAACATAGACAATTCATACCAAAAGATAATAAGTAACACAAGTTGATGATCAGGCAACTAACATTCATTAAACAATTGATGTTGAACTGAAAAGAAGAGTATCTCTATTACCAATTGTTGAATTACATTGCATGAAATGAAAACATGGGTAGCGGGGCTACTCCCCACACCCTAGTGAATGAAACTACTCGCTCATGTCAAGGACAAAGAAGGAGGCGAGAAGAGAGAGAAAGAACGTCATCTCCACGGAGGAGGGAAAGTTGAACCCTTGGTGAAGAGAGCAACGATCTTCGCACTTCGTGGTTGACTTGATGAAGGATCTTCTCTTCCCACCTTCTTTGTTGTTGAGAGGAGAGAGAAGATAGCTTGGTGATGGAACGCGGATCTCAAACTGGCAGCCTTGGGGCAGTGGATGGAATACAAAAGTGCTCTGGAGCTAGAGAGGCAGCCTCTGGACGTCTGAGAATCGATTCCTTTGAAGTGACCCTTGAGGTCCTATTTATAGGCTCACGTTGAGCCCAAACGGTCTAGAGACCATTTGGCCTCTCGCGGTCTTGGGACCGTGAGACCTTCTCGCGGTCTTGGGACCGCGAGGCCTTATCGCGGTCTTGGGACCGTGAGGTCTTCTCGCGGTCTTGGGACCGTGAGGCCTTCTCGCGGTCTTGGGACCGTGAGGCCTTCTCGCGGTCTTAAGACCGTGAGGTCTCCTCGCGGTCTTGGGACCGTGAGGTCTCCTCACGGTCTTGGGACCGTGAGGCCTTCTCGCGGTCTTGGGACCGTGAGGGGTCTCCTCGCGGTCTTGGGACCGTGAGGTCTTCTCGCGGTCTTGGGACCGTGAGGTCTTCTCGCGGTATTGGGACCGTGAGGGGTCTCCTCGCGGTCTTGGGACCGTGAGGTCTTCTCGCGGTCTTGGGACCGTGAGGGGTCTTTGTAATTTTTTTTTTGTGTTTTCTGAAATGAAAAAATAAGAAAAGTTAGTTTATTGGTGTATCTGCAATAAAGTAAAAAAGTTTAATGATTCTATCTAGTTTATCTAAGAAAGAGTATGGAAAATTAAAGATAACTAATAAAATAACGTCACAAAATGGGAGGTTATCACCCCCCTAACTTAGAGTCTAGCTTGTCCTCAAGTTAGATAGAGCTAAGGCATGTAATGGTGAGGCGATTTTATTTAATTAGGGTTTCCATACTCTTGCTTCAATTCTAGGTCAGAGATCTACCGAGGTCTTATCAGGGCTTCTGCTTACACTAACTCTTTCGAGTATCAAAAGTTGCATGGATCTCAGGTTCCTTTTATATCGTGAATCTCGCATTGGGACCACCTTTCTTTTTATGTGCATGTCATCGACTCTAATCAGTTTTATACTTCTTTAGAGAAACCTACTGGTAGCTAGAGTGGGTATGAGGGATGGCTTAAAAGGCTTATTGTGTAGCTCCCCCTTCAAGTGGGGAAGGGCTTGTCTATGCTTTTTAGAGACTCACTACCGGGCACGACACATCTGCCTTCATGAGGGCAGCTGAATGTACCGGTCGGGTGAGCTCTTTTATCAGCCTTTTCATATATTAGGAAACCTTAGGATCTCTTTACCGGGCACGACACATCTGCCTTCATGAGGGCATCTATATGTACCGGCCGGGTGAGATCTTTGTTGGCTCTTCATATAGGTCTGTATGCGTGGCACAACTCTCATGCTTTTTTATTCAACACTCTGGCTTTTATTCGAAACTCGCAGGCTTAGGAAGTGGGTTTTGTTAGGGTTTTTGATTGGGCGGCCAAGCCTCTTTTATTGAAAGAAGAAAACTGTTCTTAGGGTTCCTGACATGCACTTATTTTTAATTGGTGGTCCGCTCGCGAGATTTCTTGATTTTGGATTTCCCTGATTTCCCTCTTGACTTTGAGAGTTTTCGGTTCGCTTTGGCCCTGAAGTTGACCTGTGAAGAGTCTGAGATAGAATTGAAGTAAAAGTATAGAAACCAATAGTGAATGAAATTTATGAATTCGCCATTTCATGCCTGTATGCTAATCTTATTATTTATATGAGGACTACTTTATCTCTAACTTAGTTAAGGTGATTCTTTCCAGGATGAAAGTTATACTTAAAAGTTATTTAATTGAAAAAAATTACTGGAAAAAGTCTAAATATGGACAGAAAGTTTGAAAATTGATATGCGAAAAAAAAGGGTTGAAGCAGAATGATACCTCGCCCTTGTCCAATGCACTCCCCCCCTAACTTATCACGCACTCTGTCCACAGAGTGTCAAAGTGATAGGTTGAAAAATGCATGGACAAGGGCATTCAGGCTTAGGTTAATCCTTTATTTGCCCCATGTGTTCTGAGTAAGTTGGCTGCGAACTTTCCCCGTAGTGCGTGGTAATCCACCTCTATCATGTCCTCTACCGGCTTGTGAAGGGCCAGAATTATATACATCCAGTAGAGGACGTGGAAGCCGCAGTCATTTGATTCTCTGATTTTCTGGGGGCACCTGTGGCAGAAGGCTGGTGATTTGAAGTGATCTCTGTCATATGCATGTGTGTGCTGACCCAAAAGATCGTGTAATTTGTCAGCACACTCCTTCGCCACCTCCTCCGTTGGTGTCTTTGGAGTTGTAGTGTATGCTTTCCGTTTTGGATCATACTGGCTGTCGGAACTGTTGTAGATTATTGTTGTTCCTTCGTGAAGATTGGTTGCCAGTAACATCCAGTGCTCTTGATGAAGGAAAGGTAACATGATGAACTTCGGAGTTGTATGTTGGAGATAAGAGATGGTTGACTCCTTTGTTCCGAAGTTCTTCAGCCCGAGAAGATCATCCTTCATGTAAGCTGACACCATATAGACCGTGTTGTGATTCCGTGCAAGCAAGTATTGATAAGCAGTCATTACACTTACAGACATGGAACCCTTGAACTGTAAGGTCTCACGGAGGGCATCTGCCATAACCAATATATCCCCGTCAATATATACCATCTCGTCTTTTTCGGCATATAGCCGGGACATTATTAGTCGGAGCTCGTTATCTGAAAGAGTTTTGCAAGCTTCCGGATCGAAATCGGGAAATGAAGGTTCAATGGCATATTGGGGTACCATATGTGATGAAGATGTCTTGATGGCTACCCCTGATATCAGATCAATGTCACCTTTATCTGGAGCCAGATCGAAGATGGAAGGATTCCATTGGCTTTGCTTGGTGACATTGGATGGGTGTTTTTCTTTTGTCAACGCCGCTAGGGTTTGTCTGAAAGGTCTCCTCTGCGGACGTTGAATAGATGAAAAGAGATAACGAGGGACGTCGTCTGCCGCCATGGTAGGGTCGTTGAAGAATCTTCTATCGCAGATAAGCTCCATGGCGTAACGTCCTCGCATGGAGTGGAAATCGTCATTAATAAGTTCAGCGAAAGGGACCTGCTGGTTTAGCGCTAGGATGTGCCTTATGACGTAAAAAGCGCTATCCCAGGAACCTTCGGCGGCTTGGACTTGTGGGTTAATTATTTTGAACCAGGGGGAGCTCCAGTCCTGGCGGAGAGAAGGGCACGTGGCCCATATGAGCTTTAGCAGCCGGAAAGGGATGCATCTCGCCTCCCCGGCTTTAATTCCAATAAAATTGATTATCCCGGCCTTTAAGTCACTGGCACAGAAATTGTACACTTTGGCGTCGCGGGCGACAGTGTCCACAATCATGAGCAACCAGTGTTTACAAACTTGGAAAGGCACGGTTATGTATCTTGCTTTTCTTGCGATCCCCCTGTGCAACCTTGTAATGGATTTGTGCTGGAACTCTTTGTACAGTAAGCACAATCCCAGTGTGGGTGAGGCGTTGAGAACTGGTTGTTGACGCCAAGAGATTTTGTAGATCTCGATAGAGTTGGCGAGGAGAGTACAAAACATTGCCATCTTCACCGGCGACTGGGGTCGAAGTAAGGAACGGAAGTCTTCACGCGTCATATTGCGTTTGGTCTTCGTGTTTTGATATATGACATCCTCCCCTGCTTTGGCATCATCTACTATAGTGTTGAGGATGAAGATATCTTGTGTGTCTAAGGTAGAGATGGCCGCCATATCTAAATCGTGCATTTTGTTAGGTAGAGGTGGCGGAAGAGGTAGCTCTTGCGGTGTGGGGGAAGAAGTTTGTTCTATGCTGTCCATGTACTGCTGCAGCTCGTAATCTTTATCAGAATCAGAAGGAGTGTCTAAATCGTCATCAGTGTCTAGGCATACTCTTTCTGATTCTTCAAGTTCAGGCGCAGACGGTTCGAGTGTAGAGATTTGCTGGACTGTTGTGGCTGGTGTAGTGCTTCTGGTTCCCTGAATGCATTTTTCGAACTCAGCAAAAGCCACTTCTTTGGCAGCCTCCCCCAGAGATCCCGCAGAAAAGTTTAGAAATTGATCCCCGAAGTATATGTTGACATTCTCTGTATGAGCAGGGGATTTGTGATCTTTATCACCAGTTTGGTGATCTTGCTGTTGTTTTGGTTCTGCTCCTTGGCTGGGGCCTGCCCCAGCATCATCTGGCTTGTCGGAGTCATCAGTTGAGGAGGAACTATTGTTTGAGTCAGCGGAGGAGTCAGAATCTTCCTCGTCATCAGCATCATCTTCATCGTCATTCGTTGTCTTCTTTTGTGCTTTCTTCTTGCACAGACGATGGATGGATTGGAGTTCATCATATGCCACTTGCACGTGCTCGTGTGTTTCGAGTAGTGCTTCGTGGGTTTCTTTTAGATTAGAATAACGTTGTTCGGCCAAGAGGAGTCGTGCTGTGAGATCGGTTACTTGAGCTCTTAGCTGAATAAGCTCATTATTTGATGACTCCTCCTGGCGATTATGTAGTTGCGTGAGGGTGGTGGTGATGTCATCCAGGCGCGTGCTGAAAGCTTGCTGTTGCTACTTCAGCTCGCGGAGGGTTTCTGGCAGAGGTAGAGTCTGCGTAGAAATCCTATCGACTTGCTTTGCCAACACTTCATGCTGGCGTTGTACTCAATGGATCAACTCGGGCAAGTTGTTGCAGTGGTCGTCGATGTGGTCGACTTGCTTGGCCACTGAATCTTGACGTTGTTGGATTCCTTGGAGGATGCCTGGCATGGCGCGGTTCTGCTCGCCAATCTGGGCAACCTGTTGTGTTAGACCCTACACACATGAAAAAATAGAATTTAAAATGTTAGATGGGTCGGTGAGGAGGTTTTGGATGGTGTCGAATTGACGTCCGAATTCTGCACCGACGTTAGTATAAGGGACCCCAGTAAATGAAGAGTGAGGCAGCTGGGGTCGGGGTGGAATGGTAGTGTCATGCGGAAAAGACATTGTTGATGGACCCGCGAATTGCGTGGTGACTGTAGATGGGGTCACCAGCGATGTCGGGGTGGTGGTGGGTGGAAAAAGTGGTGGCATTCCCGGAGAGAGAAATGGATCTGGGAATGTTGATGGAAAGTCGGTGGATGTGAAGGAGGAGAATTCGGGCATTGTGGTGGAGAATGGGGTGGCCGAAGTGAAGAAGGGTGGGGGTGGTGGTGGGGTGGTAGAGGAAGGTGGTGTGGAGGATGATTGAAGGGTGGTTGATGGTGGTGGGGTGGTAGATATTGGGGTGGTGGAAGGTGGAGAGGTGGTGGCGAGCTCAACATTTAGACTCATTATAAAAGAGTCTAGTGATGAGGATGTAATATGTTCTTCTGGGAGGGGGGGTTCAGGTTCGGGGTTAGGCTTTGATGTAGGTGTCCCCGACAGCTCATGTGCTTTTACGAGCCTTCTGCAAGGTCGTTTGACTAGAAGTTTTGTTGTTGTAGCTGATGGGGCAGTTATACTGAGTTCTGCCTGCCCTGCCTTTACTTTCTTTTCTTTGGCCTTGACTGAGGCTATGATTTTGGTGATCTCATCCTCGGTGAATAGGAGCTTGTCCTTGTCATAGTCAGCAAGCTCTGGAAGTGGGAGCAGGGTTCTAGTAGATTTTGTGGGGCAGAACACGTAGTGCAGCCTTCCATCCTTATCTTTTAAGATATGGGAGTTCTTTAGTGTCTGTTCGTTGGTAAGGATGTCGCCCTTGATTGGGTTGCATTTGGGTAGAAGTCTATCCATCTTAAGATATTTGATGATAGATGTGATATGACCTCCCATGCAAATTTCTTTTCTGAGGGCAAAGGCTGATAGCTTGAGCAGCATATGTCGTCCAATGTTAATGGACATTCCTTTTAGGACTGACCAGAGGACAAAAAGGTCGGATATAAGAACATTTCCTCCTTCAGGTCTGGGGAAGAGTGCGCCGATGATGATTTTGTGGAGCGTGCGCACTAGGCCAGAATGAATGTTGGAGGCCTTGCTTGTCCTTGCATCGAAGGTTGGTAACCCCGTTAGTGATTTCCATAAGGTATGTTTGTTGAACCCGGGGTGTTTTGTGCCAGCTGCCTTAGCTTTCTTCAGCTGGTCTTGATTGTCAAAAAAGATTTCATTCAGAAGATTTTCGGTGATGACCACCTCGATGTTAAAGATTCTGGTGGTTATTCTGCGGTCACCACCGTCCCTTTCTCTATGCATGATGTCCACCACTTCTTTGTTGAAGTAGGTGAAGAATTTTGTTGTGGGCTCAGTGTAGGAAAATTCAGATACAAAGCAGAGCCGGGAAAGGTTTGAACTGTCAAGAAGAGTGAGGATTCTGTGGTAGATCCCCATCTTCATAAGTATGTTGGGGCAGACATACTTGGTTGGTTTAAGGAGTTGGCTGATGGAGGTGATGTTATGGAGATGAAGGTTTTCGGGTGGTGGTACTGTGGTGGTGATGGGAGGAAAATAGGAACAGTTATTGTGGCAGGGGTGGTAGTGGTGGTGGTGGATGGTGGGATGTACCCTGCCAGGATTTGTTCCCTTGCAGAGGCAGGGTGAACCTGCTTCCTGGCTCTCTTCTTAGGTGCTGGCTCAGCTGTGGATTCTTGAGCCATTCTCTTCCCCTTAGATTTTGTAGTGGGTGATTCTTTCTCAGGGGAAGGCTGGTATTCTGAGGCCTCTTCGGATGAAATCTCTTCTACCTCCTCTTCAGAAGATTCTTCATCTAAGCAGCGGTTGATTCGCTTTATGTCTTTCATGACTTCAATCAGGTTCACTTGTACTGGGACCTGTCCAGTCTTTTTGTACTGGTCAACTATGTTTTGGAGATTTGTTCATTCAGCTAGTAGTTTCTCCTTTGTCCAGAAAGGAGCATCTGTTGATCCTTGCTTCACAGGTGAAGTCATTCTGAAATGATTGACAATAAAACAAAAGTTAGAAATTGTAAATTTTGGAATTATAACAAAGTAAAATTATTTTGAGTTTGAGATTTAGTAGTTTGATTGAGTTCAAACGGTCCTGAGACTGTTTGGTCTCAAACGGTCTTGAGACCGTTTGGGCTCACACGGTCTTGAGACCGTGAGGATCCAAACGGTCTTGAGACCGCGAGGATCCAAATGGTCTTGAGACCGCGAGGATCCAAACGGTCTTGAGACCGCGAGGGAGACGAATCGCGTGGGGCCACAAGGGAGACGAACCGCGTGGGGCCTCACGGTCTGGAGACCGCGAGGGAGACGAACCGCGCGGGGCCGCGAGGGAGACGAACCGTGTGGGAGACAAACCGTGCGGTCGTTCGTCGGCAGAGAACCAAGAAAACGACGACGGCGACAAGGGCGGAGAGGAGTTCGAACGCGAGCTATTATTTAATGAATCGCCGGGTTGTCAACCTGTCGGTGCGGTCAGCTAATCGGCGAAGAGCCTAGGTGCGGTGGGCGTTACAGCAGGGGCGCACGAGTGACGATGAGCCGGAGATGACAGCGGCAAAGCCGAGTCGTTGGCGAAGAACTTGAAACGGAAGCGGCATCAGAGAGCGCGGAGATGGAGCTCGGAGATGAATGAAACAGCGAAGCTTGGAAGTTCGGGGTTCAAGAAGAGAGAAACGTTGGTGGGGAGGGTATATTTATAGGTTTTAGGTGGGGTCGTCCTTCCAAACGGTCTTGAGACCGCGAGGAATCCTCACGGTCCGGGGACCGTGAGGGCCCAAACGGTCTTGAGACCGCGAGGGCCCAAACGGTCTTGAGACCGCGAGGGCCCAAACGGTCCTGAGACTGCTAGGGCCCAAACGGTCCTGAGACCGTGAGGGCCCAAACGGTCTTGAGACCGCGAGGGCCCAAACGGTCCTGAGACCGCGAGGGCCCAAACGGTCTTGAGACCGTTTGACCTCAAGATCATGTGGATCTTTTTGTATTTTTAGATTTAAAGAAGAAAGAAAAACAAAAAACGAAGAAGGTAAAAAAAACAAAATAAAAGGCTAGAAAATTAGGGAGGGTGATACTCAGGTCTTGGGTTGCCTCCCAAGAAGCGCTTTGATTTAACGTCGCTGGCTCGACAAGATTTTGCTCCGGCTATGCTGACTTTATAGGATCATGGATCTCCATGGTTTGCCTTGATAATTTGTCTGTCGGAGTGTGGTATTTCTTCAATCTGTGACCATTTACGGTCCTTTCTCCTCCATTATCATCGAGAATAATGACAGCTCCTGTCGGGTATATGTGTTTGATTGTGAACGGCCCCGACCATTTAGTACGCAATTTTCCAGGAAACATTTTTAATCTGGAGTTGAATAGGAGGACTTTGTCTCCGACGGTTATATCATTTCTTTTTATGTGGCCATCGTGCCACATCTTAGTTTGTTCTTTGTAAATTCTTGCGTTGTGGTAGGCTGTCATTCGTAATTCTTCTAGTTCTTGGAGTTGCAGTTGTCTGAATTCACCAGTGCCTTTGAGATCGAAGTTTAGTTGCTTAATGGCCCACCAAGCCTTATGCTCCAATTCAACTGGCAAATGGCAAGACTTCCCATACACTAATCGAAACGGTGTTGTTCTGATTGGTGTTTTGAAAGCTGTACGGTAAGCCCATAGAGCGTCAGATAGTTTGGTGGACCAATCGGTGCGGTTCCGATTGACAGTCTTTTCCAGGATAGCTTTAATTTGCCTATTGGAGACTTCGACCTGTCCACATGTCTGTGGATGATACGGTGTAGAAACTTTGTGGTTGACTCCATATTTTCTTAATAAGGCTTCAAGGCTCCGTTCCAAGAAATGTGATCCGCCGTCAGATATTATCGTTCTTGGGACGCCGAATATGGGGAATATTATCTCTTTAAACATCTTGATTACCGGTTTTGAATCACAAGAGGTGGTCGGTAGAGCTTATACCCATTTTGACACGTAATCCACAGCAACTAAGATGTACATGAATCCGTAGGATGGGGGGAAAGGGCCAATGTAATCAATTCCCCATACATCGAAGAGTTTGATTTCTTGCCATATGTTCAATGGCATTTCATTTCTTCGGGTAATTCCCCCAGATAGTTGACACTTGTCGCATGATCGCACGTATTCATGTGCGTCTTTTGCGATGGTAGGCCAATAAAAGCCAGATTGCAGGACTTTAAGAGCTGTCTTTTTGGAACTCATGTGGCCCCCAGTGGGGCCTGAGTGACAGTGCTCAATAACCGAAGTGATTTCCATCTCTGGAATGCATCTACGAAAGAGTCCATCTGCGCATAAGAGAAAAAGATAGGGCTCGTCCCAGAAATATTGCTTAGCGTCGTGAATGAACTTCTTTTTGTCGTGATAGGATGCGGACGGGTGAATGATTCATGTTGCCAAATAATTAACAATGTCGGCATACCAGGGGAATCCATTAGCGACTTTCATTAGTTGATCGTCCGGGAGGGAGTCTCGGATAGGTACTTTGTCTTCATCCTCGACTCTAATACGGCTGAGATGGTCAGCGACGACGTTTTCCACCCCGCTTTTGTCTTTGATTTCCAAATCGAATTCTTGAAGCATTAATACCCAGCGGATAAGTCTAGGTTTTGCATCTTGCTTCTGAATTAGATACCGTATAGCGGAGTGGTCAGTGTAGATGATGACTTTAGCTCCAATCAGGTATGAGCAGAATTTCTTGAATGCGTAGATGACAGCTAAGAATTCCTTTTCTATAGTGGTGTAATTTTTATGTGCTTCATCCAGCGTTTTAGATGCGTAGTATATAACATAGGGTTTCTTGTCGATTCTTTGCCCTAATACGGCCCCTATGACATAATCGCTCGCGTCACACATGATTTCGAATGGTTGTGACCAATCTGGAGCTCTTAGAATGGGTGCGGAAATCAAGGCATTTTTTAGAGTTGTGAAACTTTGCAAACATTCTTGGTTAAAGTTAAATTTTGTGTCCTTGGTCAGCAATTGTGTCATGGGTTTTGCTATTTTTGAGAAGTCTTTGATAAATCTTCTGTAAAACCCAGCATGACCTAAGAAAGCACGTACCCCTTTTACATCTTTTGGTGGCATCAATTTTGAGATGACGTCAATTTTTGCTTGATCCACCTCGATCCCTCTGTCGCTCACTCTGTGTCTGAGGACAACACCTTCCATTACCATAAAATGGCATTTTTCCCAATTTAAGATGAGGTTTGTGTCCTCGCATCTTTGTAGAACTTGAACCAGGTTGAGCAGACAGTTGTCGAAAGAGTTTCCATAAACTGAGAAATCATACATGAATATCTCCATTATAGATTCTGTTAATCCTGCAAAGATAGCAGACATGCATCTCTGAAAAGTGGCTGGCGCGTTACAAAGCCCGAATGGCATTCTTCTGAAAGCATATGTCCCAAAAGGACAGGTGAAAGTAGTTTTCTCTTGATCTTCCGGGTGTATAGGGATTTGGTAAAACCCAGAATAACCATCGAGGTAACAGAAGAATTTCTGATGAGCTAAGCGCTCGAGGACCTCATCTAGGAAAGGCAGGGGGTAGTGATCTTTTCGCGTGGATTTATTAAGTTTTCTATAGTCAACGCACATTCTCCACCCAGTCACGGTTCTAGTAGGTACTAGTTCGTTTTTATCATTAAGGACAACAGTGGTCCCCCCCCCCTTTTTTGGGACCACCTGTACTGGGCTAACCCACTGAGAATCTGAAATGGGGTAGATGATACCTGCCTTTAGAAGTTTGAGGACCTCAACGCGAACCACCTCCTTGAGGTTGGGGTTTAACTTTCTCTGGTGTTCTCTTGATGGTTTAAACTCTTCAACCATGGGCAGTTTGTGCATGCATAAAGCGGGACTTATACCTGTCAAATCAGTCATTTTATACCCAATGACTTTCTTATGCCTCTTTAATTCATCGAGAAGCCTATTTTCTTGGTCTTTCTTCAGAGTGGAGCTGATGATTACTGGACAGAGCTTCTCTTCATCAAGAAAAACATGTTTGAGCCCCTCAGGTAGGGCTTTCATTTCCGGAGCCTTAGGTGGCTCGGTAGCTTCTATAATTGTGACGGCATTAAGTTCTTCAAAGGTGGCTGTTGGGGCTTCTTCAGCTTTTTCTAAATATTGAAGGCATTATTTCACTAGCTCGTTTGCCGAAAATTCTACTTCCGGGTTTGTCAAGGCACTTTCCAGCTCATCGGAGGGTTCGGACATTTCTAACTGGGACATTTGATATATAGCATCCAGGAGAAAAACTTCCTCTTGAATGCTTGGACCTTTCATGCTGTTAAGAACTCTAAACTGGAAAGCTTCCTTCCCAAGTCTCAAGATTATAGTTCCTGCTTCAACATCGATAAGTGCTCGGGCAGTAGCTAGGAAAGGTCTGCCAAAGATTATCGGGTATCTCAGGTCTTCTTGGATGTCCATAATAACGAAATCACACGGGACATAAGAATTCTTTCCTATTCTGACAGGAATATCCTCGATAATTCCAAGAGGGGCAGTTATGGTATAGTCGGCTAACTGAATTGTCATTGTCGTAGGTAACAAATCAGTGAAGCCTAATCTTTTACACATCGAATAGGGCATAATAGATATACTTGCTCCTAAGTCTGCCAATCCTTTCTTGCTGGAACCATTTCCAATAGAACACTGGATACCGAAGGAACCCGGATCCTTCTTTTTCTTTGGCATCTTGTTTAGCAGAATGTCTGAAGTGGTCTGAGCAAGTTTCACTGTTTCATGCTCTTCTGTCATATACTTTCTTGACAAGAGGGTTTTCAGGTATTTGGCCCAAGCGGGCACCTCGGAAAGAGCATCGAGGAAAGGAATATCAATGTATAATTTTTTCATATCTTCTTTAAATTTTTGGAACCTAGTATCCATTTTGGTCCCTTTCAGCCTGTCTGGATAAGGAATTCTGGGTGGGACCTCTGGCATTGGTTCCTTTTCCTTTTCTTTCTCAGTAGAATTTTCTGTTTCTATGCTTGAACTTCCTGTTGGAGAAAGAATGGCTACATCATCATCATCATGTATGATTCTGGTGACATCAGGCAGGACACGACCAGACCGTGTGGTGACGGCATTCAGTTGTTCTGGTCTGTTTTGGTTATGTCTCGGTTTTGCCTCTGGTTGCCCAGCAAAAGTGTCGGCTTGTGGCTTCAATTGAGCGGCAATCTGTGCCAGTTGGGATTCTACGGCCTTTTGTTGAGCTTGCTGGTTTGCAAGCATAGTCTGTTGAGATTGAAGCATTTGTCTAATCAAGGATATTTCATCAGATGATTGGGGAGGAGCACCCCTCTGTTGATACTGAGTGACTTGATGTCCTTGTGGTTGTTGTAGAGGTGCAGTTAATTGTGGTTGTTGGGGCTGCTGCAACTGAGGTTGTTGTAGCTGCGGGTGCAGACCTGGATGGCCATATTGGTAAGAAGGGTTTCTGGGATAGTTAGATCTTTGGAAACCCTGTCTATAATTCCCTTGACTGAAGTTATTCTGAAATCCTGGCAGTTGTCTATTGAAAGATCCACCTTGAGTCTGCTGTTGTGGGTTGGCGGTCCCTGCAGGATTCCCGTATTGGAAACCAGGATGGTTCCTTGGTTTGTCTGGATTGTAGTACACCTGGCCAGGTATTGAATGGATGGAGTTGACTTGCTCTGGCATTTGGTCCTCGGGATGCTCAATAATGGGTTCATATTGCGACATAGGTGGTTGTAAATCCATCATGACATTGTACAACAAACCACATGATAATGTGGGATGATCAGATGCATGACAGGCTTCACAAGTTCCAGTAGCTGCTTTTACTTGTTGAACCTGAGAGCTTTTCTTCTTTTCATATTCCCCGAAAGAAGTTTCGAGGGCTTGTTGCTTGCTAGGAATAGTCTTCAGGGCCTCTGCAATGGCCTTGAGTTCCATTGATTCTTCAGCTTTGTATACTTTAAGAATTCCCTTGGGTTGGTTAGATGACCTTCCCCAATTGGATTGGTTCTCGGCCCCTAGTGTAACTATATTCCAAGCATCTTCATAGTTCTTTCTCATAAAATTTCCTCCAGATGATGAATCTAGAAATTGTTTGATATCATCACTTACTCCTCTATAGAATGTTTCTATCAGTTGATTTTGAGATATTCCATGGTGAGGACACTTTCTCAGGAGTTCTTTGAATCTTTCCCAAGCTTCAGCAAGTGTTTCTCCAGGTAGTTGGGAAAAGTGATTAATCTGTCCCCTAATCTCATAGGTTAGCGACGGTGGAAAGAATTTCTCAAGAAACTTTTCTTCTAAAGGAGTCCAAGTAGTGATGATGGGATGTCTATCCAAAGCGTTGTACCAGCTTAGTGCTCTTCCAGATAAGGTGAAGTGGAAAAGGTGTAACATTATTGCTTCCAAGGTGATTCCTGCTTGGGGTACAAGTCGGAAGAGTGACTTGAATCTCTTAAGGTGATCCATGCAATCGTCCGCGGGTGCTCCAGAAAAAGAAATGCCTTGCATTATCTGGATCCATTGCATCCGGATTTCGAAGTTTGGTATGTTAATAATCGGTGGTCGGACTGGATGATCATCTTCATAATTCTTCGGGACTGCGTAATCCCGAAGTTGCTTGTTTCTTAACGCAAGTTGAGCAGCATCATGCTCTGCTTGGATGCGGGCTTGTTCCTCAGCTCGAATCTCAGCTTGCACCTGAGCACGAGTGTCTGCAATAAGTTGTGCTCGTTGTGCTGCTATGGCGGCGTTAACTCTTTCTGCAACAAGGCGTTGCTCTTCAGCCATCTGTCTGTCTCTTTGGTGGTTAAGTCTAATCCTTTGGTGGAAACTTCTTTCTACCTCAGAGTCGTACTCTGGTTCAGGGAAGAATCTGATGCTATGCGGGGGTTGCATACACATTTTCTACTTGAGTAGAAAGAAAATCACACGTTAGGATAATGGAAGGAAATGAAGAAATCAAGAAGATTTGGATTAGTTATCAAGAAAAAGTGTAAAATCCTAATCAACCAAGAAGTTGTTAAGTAAAAACTAAAACGTTCCGTTGTCCCCGGCAACGGCGCCAATTTTTGATGGAGTTTTGCAACACCACTAAAAATCCTAGAGATGATGAATCCCTAAGTTTAGCCTTGCTAGTACTATGGTAAGAACTCCACCCACGTGTGCTAAGACACGCGGAAGTCTTATCGTAGTATAGTTAAGGGTCAAAACCTCGGGACAACGGTCTTGATGAAATCAAGATGGAAAACGTTTTTAGTTGAACTTAACTACTTAACAGTTGATATTTAGATCGAAAGTTTGATTTGGTTTTAAACTAAGTGCAAGGAAAGTAAAGCAAGAAAGTAGAGATTAAGGTTGTAAACAATGATTAAAGGCCACTAGGATGTTATCGGGTTTCACACCACTACACATGGATCAAGACATGCAACATAATAAAACAACCTGCAAAGAGTGTCAAAACAGTTAGTATCTTGTAGTCCTAGCTTCCTTTCGGATAACTAGCCACGAGAAGTGTGGAGTATTGCAACGCCAGCCATACCATAATGAATGGTCACATGCTCTGCATTACTCCTTCATGAAATGTGTTCCTCGACCTTACCAAGATTGCACTTCCATACGTCAACTGATTCCATTTCATAGTATGAAAGTGCAATCATGGGGGTGAGTTTACTCCACTCATGAAAGCACTCCTAGATACCGAAACAGACATATGGTGACTACATACATCTAAGACCAACATTCAATCGATATTCTGATCTAAGGGTATAAACATAGACAATTCATACCAAAAGATAATAAGTAACACAAGTTGATGATCAGGCAACTAGCATTCATTAAACAATTGATGTTGAACTGAAAAGAAGAGTATCTCTATTACCAATTGTTGAATTACATTGCATGAAATGAAAACATGGGTAGCAGGGCTACTCCCCGCACCCTAGTGAATGAAACTACTCGCTCATGTCAAGGACAAAGAAGGAGGCGAGAAGAGAGAGAAAGAATGCCATCTCCACGGAGGAGGGAAAGGTGAACCCTTGGTGAAGAGAGCAACGATCTTCGCACTTCGTGGTTGACTTAATGAAGGATCTTCTCTTCCCACCTTCTTTGCTGTTGAGAGGAGAGAGAAGATAGCTTGGTGATGGAACGCGGATCTCAAACTGGCAGCCTTGGGGTAGTGGATGGAAGACAAAAGTGCTCTGGAGCTAGAGAGGCAGCCTATGGACGTCTGAGAATCGATTCCTTTGAAGTGACCCTTGAGGTCCTATTTATAGGCTCAAGTTGAGCCCAAACGGTCTAGAGACCGTTTGGCCTCTCGCGGTCTTGGGACCGTGAGACCTTCTCGCGGTCTTGGGACCGCGAGGCCTTATCGCGGTCTTGGGACCGTGAGGTCTTCTCGCGGTCTTGGGACCGTGAGGCCTTCTCGCGGTCTTGGGACCGCGAGGCCTTCTCGCGGTCTTGGGACCGTGAGGTCTCCTCGTGGTCTTGGGACCGTGAGACTTTCTCGCGGTCTTGGGACCGTGAGGTCTTCTCGCGGTCTTGGGACCGTGAGGTCTCCTCGCGGTCTTGGGACCGTGAGGGGTCTCCTCGCGGTCTTGGGACCGTGAGGTCTTCTCGCGGTCTTGGGACCGTGAGGGGTCTTTGTAATTTTTGTTTGTGTTTTCTAAAATGAAAAAATAAGAAAAGTTAGTTTATTGGTGTATCTGCAATAAAGTAAAAAAGTTTAATGATTATATCTAGTTTATCTAAGAAAAAGTATGGAAAAATAAAGATAACTAATAAAATAATGTCACAAAATGGGAGGTTATCATTCACGCATCCTAGTCCATCATCCTAAAAGGGATTTTTCTACAGTCACATCCAAATCCACATGTAAATAGCTTAGTTGTTCTAAATCTTAGTTTCCACGGTCGCATCTGCTGAGATTAACCCACAATAAAAACGATCAATTACTTCATTAAAATTGATGATTTATAAACCAAAAAACCATCTATCTAAAAAGTCATGTAAAACCTCGGTCCAATTAACACATGGATAAGGGCTACTCCCCTTGTCACAATAGAGAAACTACTCAATAGCCATGGTAAGGAATAGAGAAACTAGGGAAAGAAGGTAGGAATCCATAGACTAGAAGGATAGAATCTCCAAGGAGACCAATGTTGGTGACTATGAAATGGCTTGCCTCTTAACTCCCTACTCCAAGAGAACGAACAAGAAGTAAGAATGAGAAATAAAATGAGATCTAGATCTAGAGACAAAGAACAAAATTTTATTGCAAATTGAAGATTATACTATGAATTAAAAGAAATAGAGATTACTTAAAAGATGCAAGTACAAAAATTAGGATCCTTTTCTTAGTGGAGTCCCCCCTCCTTTTATAGGGAAAGGGGGTAGAATCCCTGAAAGGGGGGAGAAACAAATGTGAGAGGTGGTTGTTGATTTGTGTTGCTCGCGAGCCTCAAAACCTCCATCTCTCTAGATGAGACATTCGTCTGACTAATGACATGGCATGGCCTGAGGGGCAGCAATCAAAAACCTTAATCGAAGGGTGGCGACACCTTTTGATTTGGTTGCTTGGTATCAAAGAATTGTATGAACCCATCGACTGGGTGTGGGACGCTCATCTTGCACTGTTGTCTGCATTAATCAACTTTCAAACCCTAAGGTTTGAGTGTGAGGTGATCATTTGACCTAGTGTGGTCATGAGATGGCCATCTCGGCGTACTTGGATTCTCGACTGGTGACATGAGCCAATCGGCTTGTTGACTTGAGACGCCCTTCTGGAGTATCAAGATGGCATGTTGAGCCAAGGACCAAATGGTCATCTATCTCTGGGGTTGGAACTTCTTATATATGAACTAACTGTCTAGTGCTATGAGACGGTCGTCTCATGAGCTTAGTAGGTAAGAATCTTACTTTGAAGGAAAAACCTAAAAAAGTTTGACAGATAAGATCAATATTTGCATAAATAATTGCAAAGTCGATAAATTACAATTTTTCCAAGAGACTACTAAAAAAATAGATAAGTTCCAATAGAAAAGACTACAAAATTATGCAAAAAGATAGATGAATATGCATTCATCAAATTATGACCATAAACAGTTGTGAGATAAGATTCCTTCACTCCAATAGAGATTTTGGAGTGAACAAACTAATCTAGTTCAGAGGCTTTTGCAAAGAATAGATAGAAGTATCCTAGAGCACAACCACTCTTCCCAGAACATGACTATAACAATTGGACAACCTAAGAAAATTTCCAAAAAAACTTGTTGAGAAATTTCTGAGTTTTACCCACTCTGACTGTTATTTCAACAAGGATAATCATAGAAGGTCGAAGCCACAAAACCTTCTCCTGAGCTTTAGGTGCCTTAGAGTTAAGACCCCTAATGTTCAAGGAAACAATAGTGAGGCATTCATCATCTACATGCAATGTTAGTAGACAGTGCTTGGCTGTTATGAGACTTGTTACCCATGTCACCTTCTATCTCTAAGTTATCAAACTTATTAGAAAGGGAAGTTTGAACATCTTGAGAAAATCCTTAGTAGTATAAACAACTTTCATTTTCCCTTTAGTTTTTTTCTTCTTTTTTCTTTTAGTGACTCTGAAAATAGCATAGAAGTTAGATGTTCCATAGTGTTTGTATTGGTGGTGAGATCGACTACGGCCCCTTGTTTAGGGTTGTTGTTGTTTAAGATCCCAGTGTGTTCCTTAGAAACAACATCAGAAGAGACTGAACTACTCTCATAAAGGGAATCTTTTGAGACATGGAAAACCTCTTCATCAGTTTCTCTATCTATCAAATTATCTGGGCTAGAATGATTGTAGTCTATTTTTTACTATGGAATAGTGACTTTAATAATATGTACTTCGACATAACTTGAAGAGGTTAGATGATCTACTAGTTTCTTTATAACCCATATTTGTTTTTTTTTACTATCTCTACGATCATTATGACCAAAAAGATTGCAAAGAGGGCATGTAGTGGGGATCGAAATACTCAAACTGAATAGTATGAAGATTTCCATTCTCACTAGCAACCTCAAGTTCTTTCGGAAACTCAAAAGAGACCAGCATTAGAACTTGGATTCTAGCAAAATCTAACCTCCAAAATTCATGTGTGATCCTGTCAGTACAAAGAGGATTTCCAACTTAGTATCTAATTCTTGCGAACATCCTCATGTCCCATGACTCCAAAGGTAAATCATGGATCCTAACAAAAACATGCATATATTGAAACCTTCTTAGAGCGTCTCTAGGCTTCCATTTCATTGTAACCATTAGCTTCCCCATAACATAATAGATTCCTCCATCCAACACATTATCCATATCTAGGTGATTACAGAAGTGTATAAGAAAAAAACCTTGTATGTGGCTCATGACTTTGAGGGTTCCCTTACGAATCCATATCTAAGAAAGGTACCCTTCAAGAGTGGGGATATGTATTGTAAATCCAATAACATAACATGCTAAATAGATATTCCATCGATCGGCATTCCTCTTAGATTTTTCCATTGGGGAGCTAAGTGTCTGGCCTCTCACCTTGATGGCTACTTTCTCCAATGTAGTTTCTCTGAGTTTAAGTTTCAGCAAACCCACTCAAGACTGAGATGTCTTCGTATTAGATTTATCATTCAAGTGTAGATCTATAATGAGAGCTTTGTCCAGTGAGAGGTGGCGGTGGAGTAGTCCATCTCCCTCTCCATATCCATGTTTTTTTCTATACAACATGGACGCCACCATGATCCTTAGTTTTAAATTCTATTTTCATTTTTCATTATTTGGTTCAGTAATATCATTGTATATATAATAAACACAAAAGAGTAATCAGTAGGGAATGAAGTATCTTGGACAAGTATCATAGCCGATAGTGCACATGAAAAGGATACATATAAATCAATATGAGAAATATCATTAGCCATGTCAAATAAGAGTAAACATACCATTCTATTCAAGATTAGAGATCTAGTATGATTTTGAATTCAAAGACTTTGAGTAGACCTTAAACAAGACAAGAGGAAACATGAATTTTTAAAAATTTGGGAAATAAGGACCAACCAATTTAATGTTTTTAGATTCTTGTGTTTAATTTAGGTGATTTTCTTGTCCTTGATCCCAAACCTACAAGATTCCAAGATGTTACTATCCATTTCTACATTATTCAACATAACAATCACAGGATGATCTCCAAAGTAGAGATATATGACAACCCATAAGTCATCATCTAGGGTCAAAATTGTCATTGTTAAGTGTCTCAATGTCAAGAGTCAATAATATTGTCCACAAGATTATCCAATATGATTTTCAATATTTGAAATGGGAAAATATAATATTTGAGCATATTTAGGGTTGAACCCCACAAATTTAAGGTTAGAAGATCACAATTGAGTTTCATATCATTTTCATTAACATAAACATCAAAACTGGTTAACAATTGATCTAGATTCTTCATTAATTGTCAAGATTTAGGTTTGGTCTCAAGTTTAGTCCAAGTTTTCCTCATCATGATTTAGATTCATCAAGTATTAATCAAGGTTGAATAAGGACTTTAGAGTCACAATCACCATTGTGACATCATTAATCAGTTTAGAAAATCAGCAAAGATGGTATTAAGGCTATCAGTCAAACAAGAACTAGAAATAGCCTTTGAAAGTATTTTCACCAGAATAATCATGTTTTTTATCAATCTAGAATACTTGATTATAATTTTTGGACTTAGTTGTGATTAGATATTATTTTAGAAATATTGTAGCAATACATTGAAATTCTAATAGTGAGGTGAAGAAATTTGCCTAAATAGGAAAATGAGGGGGTGTTGATATGTGGTCAAGGCTAGGATCCAGGAAGAGATCATGTGGTTTTTCTTTAATGCACCCACTAAGGGAGATAGATAGATAGGGTATGCATCTGTCAATTTCTAGTCTTGGTTAATGTTGACTAAGATCCACCAATCTCAGTTGGTCACCCCAGCAGGGGCAGGTCCACTTGAGGCCACAAAGGAGGGTGATGAAATTACTTGCAAAAGCAAAAGCAAGAAGGTGGTGGGGTACATACATCATACTTTCCTTCTCATGTACATGAAGGAAGACATCCTTAGCAGAGCTAGGTCAGAGTTTTTGTCATGTTTTGTACATGGTCCCAAGAGCAGTTTAGGTGATAGTTCAAGAGTGCACCATGGCAGGCCAGGCAATTGGACTAGGCCCAGTAAGGAAAAGGAGAAGAAAAGGTGATTTTTGGGGGAAAAACTTCAAAAATGATAACTAATTATATGAAAAATCTGTTTGAAATGAAATTAGGCCATAGGATCCTAATAAAGAGTAGAACACATGGAAAATTTTTGAATCAAAGAGAGCAAGGTATATCATGTAATCGAAAAATTGATTCAAGAGCTTTTTCATACTAGGGTGAAGGGTTTATAGAAATTAGGTGCATATAATTGACTCACATCAAGAATTGTCATTCTAAAGATCCTCATGGGGTCCTTGATCATGAGAAAATTAAGATAATTGAGGGGGAAGAGTATTTTTTTAAATGGTGATTCATTCATCCTATCACCAGGGTTTGAACTCTTGACCTCTCAGTCATACAACGCAACTCTTGCCACTCGGGTGCCACTCCATTGGCGGGGGAAGAGTAATTAAGTAATATATGCGAAAAAATGCACTTCATCACATCCTTCTCTATGTAAAATGAATGTTGACCCCAAAACTATAGTAATAGAAAAACTTCCAAGAGTCCCATGTTTAAAATCATCAACACTTAATCTATAACATTAGATCACATATAAACTTGCAAGGAGTGGGACCCAAGAGGGGATACACTCCTCGCTTAAGTTGATACATAAACCTTCTAGTCCAAGCACACTAATAAGTATGCTAGAATAGTTGTATTTTTTTCATTTCTCAAACAAATGGTATACAAGACCAACACATAGCAACAAAAATAAATGTAATGACTAAAGTAAATTTCACAACTTTACATAATAATGTCCCACTTGGGATTTACATGAAAGAAACTATTTTAATATCTAGATAGAGGGAAGTCCAAACTATCTAAAGTCTATCTCCCAAGAGTCAGTTTCACTAATCCAGACCAAGTCATCATGCTAGGTCCACCATGTACTTCACCTAAGGGGTTAGAAGAACACCCCACGAGAGAATACAAAAGGGAAGTTGTCATCATAAAAGTTGGTATGTGTATATAAATACAAATTGAGTAGTATCAAGGGAAAAGGAAGTCAATAAACAACTCATGGCTTACCAAATCAAGAGAGAAATAAAAGTCCAAGTGGATATTAGAGAGAACATTTAAGGAGGATGATCAATAAGAGATATGTTACCTTATTCAACATCACAACAAAATATCACAATCGTAATAGTTGCATGGTGAGTAATAAGTAGACTAGAATATACTAAAAGTATGGTAGGAACCCATATGTATTCCATATCAAAGGATAGTAGGAATCAGTGGTAAATAAATATAGATTTTGCATGGGAATAAAAACTAGTGCATGGAAGGGGAATAAAACCCAATTCCTAATATCATATGTGGCATGAGAATAAAACCAAGTGCCTGGAAAGGGAATAAAACTCAGTGCCTATAAACATTATGAATGGCAGGGGAATAAAACCAATTTCCTATAATACGATGTCATTACTTATATTTATGACTAGTCAATCACACATGAAAATAGGGTAGGCAAGATAAAGTATAGTCATGCTCAAATAAGGGTTGAGACCATCCAACTGGTATCAAGTGGGATTTGATGATCCAGTAATAAGTATTCAATCATCTCCACAAGTACAATGCATCATAAGATCGTAAAAGTCCACAACTTGATAGTTAGGGTTTCATTTAGTTCAATGACTTAAATTAGGGTCTCCATAAGGAATAAGAGGAACATGATATAAATGAGGATTCAGTCAAGAATATCTAGAAAAATAAGTATATCGCAAGATATGTATTAGCAAACAACTATTCACATGAGTCAACCTCTTAGAAGAGAGAAAAATGTATAGGATAATATCTCGTAAAGGACCAAGAGAGAGAGAGAAATATGGATGATTTCTCAATATGATAATAAGGGATGCAACATACCTCATATCAAATATACCAAGATCTAATCAAAACCCTAGATTCAAATCAGGGATCCAACCCACAAATCAAAGATATATGTGAAACTATAGTTAAGTTCACATTAATTATATAAACACTAAAAAAATTATTTTTATTATTAATGGATTAGACTACTAAAACGATACCATATTCTAGATTATATTTTATTGAGTTCATAACATATTTTACTTTATTTTTCTAACTTACAGATTATTAGATATGAATTCTGACATTTCAAACCAATTGATAAAATCCTTAAAAAATCACATATTTGTTATATTTGACTAGGTGATGAAACTAATATCAGTATATGGAGAATATTTTCTTGACTTAAAAACATATTTTACTTTATTTTTTGGATTTGTAAATAATTTACTATGAATTTTAATTATAGCAACCAATCTAAAAATTATAATAAACCACATTTAATACATTATTTTCTTATAAACCCAAACAAGGTGAACCTGTGAAAGATTGACATGTGACCTCCCATACACTCAAACCCACGCATGGACAAAAGTATAAAATTCAACCTCAAGGACCAAAATATCCCTTGTGGGTGCAAAAAGAAAAGAAGTATGTTAAGGCCATAATAGAGAAAGCCAATAGGGGGTTCATCTTCTTCTTTCTCATGAAGAAGAATGTTAAAGGGGACTAACCCTGGATCAAAACTAATGAGCAAAGATCATATTCTACTAAGGAACAACACCATTGGACAGGGGAGGTCACAGACAACAAGCCTAGACTTGGGGTTTGTTGATGACTGGAGACCTCACATAGCTTGCTGCCAGAATTGATCAGGAACTACCACTTGTAGAACCCCATTTAACGGAAGACAAGGTCTAATTACCATGTTACTAATTTGTGAGAGGACCATGTGAAAATAGAGAAGGCAAAGTCAGGTAGATATAAGAGCAATGGTAAACCAAGAAGGAAACTCATCAGCGCACCGCTCAAGCTAGAAAGCAACGAGTAGGAAGTGTTTGGATAGGAAATGATGAAATGGTTAAATTGTGGCTCAAAAATCTATTGAAGAGGAAGGAGAAAGAATAGGGATTATCAAATTGAGTTCAATTCCTTTTTGGAATCTGGATCCATCTAGTAGAAAATGAGGTAGCCAGAAGCATAGGTCAGGTTCACAGCGGTGCCTCGGGAGGGTCCATGCCCAATTGACGGTGAATGATGGAACGGAAAGTGTCTGAGGTGGTTCTTGATAGGTTAACAAGGAATGGTATACGCTATAAAGGGGTGTGTGAGATCATGGCATCGAGAGAGGATGGTGGATATTTGGGGGTTTCCTATATAGCAAGACATGCGACCTAATTAAGTACTTGAAATGCTAGCAGAGACTTATCGAAGATGACAATGAAAGAATCTCATTGATTAATGAAGAGAATAGTGAGATCTGGAAGACTGAAATCAGGAAACCAGAACACAGGAAAACACATTTGTAAGCATAAGATAGAAGACAGGCGACCAACCATATGGCCAAAGATCTAACCAGAAAAGAGTATGGTTTTTGTTAAGTTAGTAAGGTCCATGTAACTAACATGCTTAAATTGTGCATGTAAAATGCAAGTGCATGTTTCATGTAATATAGTCCTATGAGGCCCTAGTGTGGAACTCGGGGAAACGTTCACCAAAGACTACTACTAACTGAGACCAAATCAGATAGACTTAGACAAAAGTTAATTGTTTATTAACTAAGAGGAAATAATTAAGCCTAAGTTAAGATGGTTGTGATCAAGAATGGATGAATTCCTCATGATTAATAGTTTCACCATGTCATACAATGCATTCAAATTCCATTCTATTAATAAATATTCACCCTTTATTTTGGACTAAATACTATTAGCAAGCATTACCCGCTCCCGTGGCGTAATGCACTACCTAAACTAAAACAAACCCTACTCCCTTAGCAGATTAGAAATTAGTTAGATGCATTATTAAAATCTCTAAGTTATTCTTTCATGGTCGTAAGCCTTCTCCCAAAGAATGATATAGGTTATGTGGATCTATGATTTTTCTGACTCTTAATCCCTCTCCCAAACTGACTAGTGATCTATTAATTTGATTGTGTTGATCATGCATAAACAAATCGATGAAGATATCATAGTTTCACATCCACAGTGAAGCAAATCAATTATCAATTCATGAAACTCAATTATAATGCAATACAAGACTACTCTTGGGTCCTAAGCAATTAGGGGTTTATCCTTGATGATTGTCATCATCGTACAAAGAGAGTAGGAATAAAAAATAGGGTAAACATTAGAAAATTAGTGGTAAAACACCTAGAGAAGTCATCTTAGTGGTCCCCTTTGATGAATACCCTGATCTATAGTGTTTGGGTAGAAAATGTATCCTCCAAAATGGTTGGAGCATCCAGACCGTGGCTATCTCCTTCATATCCTCCTCTATTGGCTCAGTACTCTACAAGAACATGATAATTGTGATATCCTTTTTTGGTCATGCTCCCCTTAGGTCATAAGAGAGGCTTTGGCTGTCATTAGGTCATGGCTGTTGGATCCGACTTTATTTCATATTTGAATAGATTATATAGTGTCTATACTATTGGTAGGGTGTCGGTGGCACCGAGTAATCGATCCACTTGAATCTCTTGAACAGTGTTGGTACCACCAATATTATTTATCAATAGCACTGAGTTGCTATTGAGTTTGGATTCTCTCTGGATGTTGAAGTCGGTACCACCTACATGAATTAGTTGCAATGAGATAATTATTCTCGAGTTTTGATGCTCCCTAGATCTAGAGTCAGGAGTACAATCGACATGTTGGTATGTATGCCCAGAGAGCCAATCATATGATGACTATAATAGCATATCTTATAAATGATTTGATTGATAATAAAGGAAATTATATGTTTGTTCAATTATGAGATAATGGTATAATATGATAGATGTCTAAAGAATGATGTTACTGAATGATGTATGTCTTCAGGTTGAGGATTCGAATAGTGAGATCATATGTATGATAAGAGTGCATATGTTCTTTTTATGTCCCTAGTCGAATATTATTGTGGAATCTAATAGACAACAATAATACATAAGACTATAATATGTGTTTGTTGATGATTGAATCTTGTTAATCATGATATGTGACATCAAACCAACCACATAGGTATTTGTAGTGAACAATGTACTGGGACAGACCCACCTTGAGAGTGATACATGAAATCATTGAATGGTAGTCAGAGTCAACTCTCATAGTGATAGTGGTGATTGCGGTTCTAAGACCTAAAGTGACTACATTCATCACATGTCATTCAGAATACTTTGACACCATCCAATGCGAACTTGAATAAGGGTTACCATAAAGGTGATGCTCATATACGTTGTGACACATGGGGAATGATTGTGACTGATGTAGATGGGATTTGTCCCTCCTATTGGAGTTGATATCATGGGTACTTGATAAGAGAAATTGAGAAATGTATGCCCATACTCATGTGCAATATATGATATGTGAGATCACATCCATCTCATACAGTCTGCTCTAGTTCAAAGAACATGGATTGAATGTTGAGAGGATGATGTTTCCATGCCTCAAGTTCAATCTGGATATCAGAGACAAAGGATCTATATGATCATTGTTACACTAATGACAACTGTAGGTTGAAGTTGTTCTCCAACTTCCTAGTTACTTGGGTAGCAATTATGTGTTGCTAGATAGCGCTCATTGTTTTTGATGTCATAAATTAGTTATGGACATTTACTGCCAATGCAACTTGGGACCTACAAGGTCACACGCATAGGATGCACCTGGAAAATTAGTTTACTCATGAATATGGTTTAACTTGATTACCAAAGTGTTTAGGTATTCAATTGAAACAACATTGGCTAAAAATTGGATGACTACTAATTTGAGTCGACCAACTCAAGTGTGGAGTTGAATGATTCAAGTGTCAAGTCAGTTTGAACAACATTGGTTGAACATCGACCGATTGAGCGATCAGTAAGATTGGATCAAGGATTGATTCTAATGTCATGTTGTGAATTAATCATCACATCGAAAGCCAATATGTTTGCAAATAGGAAATATAGTGAACCAATTGATTCGATTGTTGAATCGAAGAATTCACATGTGAATCGATTGGTTCAAAAGTGAACCGACCAATTCGCGATTCACACAACCATAAATCTGTGAAAATCAGTCTCTTTGATTCCTAGTTGGTTTAGAAACCTTGACCCTACCCCTCCTATAAATGGAGGGGTAGTCAAGGCTTTCACAAGATAGAAATAACAATGACAAATGTTGTCCTCTCACAGGTGTGGTAACATGAGATCCCAAATAAAGTCTTATCGGTAAAAGGGAGAGACAACTAGGGAGAACAAGTCAGTGCTAGCATGTTGACATCAAACGGAAAACTCCTTCCTATCAGTTCCAAAAGAACATAGGAGTTCCCGGTGGTCCGCATGGACTATGTAGAGGTTTTAAGGTTGTTGCCCACCACTCTAGGAGGACGTCATCAAGAGCCATTTGTGATGCAACATCAGGAGGCCATCGACAACAATAGTATGGGTGAGAAAGAAACACGTCGTCTCAAGGATTTTTGTTGGACTTGCTCCAGGACCAGGTATATACCTCGCAAAACTTCCTTCCCAATCCATATTTTTTGATGTGATCTGCTTTTCATGAGGAATCTTGCAAGAAAAAAAAATTTCCTCTGCCATGTCTATATTTCCCTATGTGATATCATAACCACGTCAATTTACTATGTTTGGAGATTTAATCAGATATGCACATTAATTATTTGAATATTCACATCACATGTAAAATTATATGATATGATATGATATGATATGATATATAAGCAATTTATATGTGTCACACTAGAATTGTTTTGATAGTGGATTGGTTATGTCCAATATCCCCTACGTATGTGCATGGTTGAATGGTTTTATTCCTACCTTTTAAATTCAGTCTGCATACGGAGCCTCTCTCTCTTTTTCATTTGTAACTTAATACTTTCCTCCCTATGTTACCCTCAAATGTAACTCGAGGTTTCACTTTTACAATGTAATAAGTTAAATAGGAATATGATAGTTTTATACCCTATTTTGATAAAGAGAAGACATTATGCACCAGACAGAGTCGGCTGACTGAAAAGCCGAATCGATCGACTGGAGGACCAAGGAGGTGAGAAGATAGGAGGAGCCAATTGACCGACTAGAGGCACAACCGATCGACTGGAGGAGTCCAGACACTACTTGAGCTAGGTGCCAGTCGACCATCCGACCAGGAGGCCAACCGATCAAATCAAGGGTTGATTCGACTGACCTGACTGGTTCCAGCATAGATATATGCAAGTACAGGTTGATACATATGATGTGGACCTTAGGAGGTAGCAATTCTTTGTGGCTCCAAAGAATTACATTAGTGTGTCCATAAACATCACTCATATTTTATGATTGCATGTTTCTTTTGTGGATATAGTATGTATATGACACATATTATATGTGGTGATTGGATAAGTATATGTATTTATATATAAATAAAATCTTCCAATATAATATTGAGTTTTAGATGCTTTCCATAGAAGCACACATAAAAATCTTGATTGACTAAGAATGGGCACGCCAAGCATGGTGCGACGTCGATCTCGTAGAAGTGTGATGGTAGTTATGTGGTCCCGCAAAGTAGGGTGCATTACTATTGTGTTGTCTTTAGAGTTAGGCTTAACTAGGTGACTTTAATGAGATTAAGTGCCTAGAAGCATAAAGATGAGATCCAAGGAGTTGTGCATACCATCTATTCATGAATTGAATGAGATGAAATTGGAAAATGTTTCCTACCTTAATAATTATTTATGGACATTGGTGTTGGTTGGGTAATAACTTGATTATTTTGGATCTTAACTAATGATAAGGTTGTACACAACAATCTTCCAAATTGATAGTGAGGGCTATCAATTTGAACAAAATAGTGGGAGTGGTTATTAATTAAAGTCTAAATTAATGTTATCATATTTTCAATTGGTAAAATCAAATCAAAAGTGTTTTGACAAAATGCAAATTTATTTTGTAGAAATAATGGAAAACAACAACACATTTTCCTTGCAATCGGTCCTTGAGAAGGACAAACTGAATAGGAACAATTTTCATGATTGGTTCAAGACATTGAGCATCGTTCTCACACAGTGCAAGCTCTATGTCCTAGAGACACTACAGCTAGATGAACCCACTACCACCATACCTAAGGCTGACATGGATGCTTAAAAAAAACACTTTGAAGATGTTGTAGATGTCAAGTGTCTGATATTATGCTTAATGAATTATGAGTTGTAGAGATATATTGAGAACATGGATGTTATTGAGATGGTAACACATCTTAAGAACATGTACTAGGATCAGGCGAGACAAGAGAGATATGATGTATCTGAGGCATTATTCAAGTGCAATACGATAGAAGGAGATCCAGTAGGTCAACCTAATTGAGTATGTGGAGATCCTTGCTTGACTGTGATTTCCCTTGGGCCAAGAGTTGGCAACATATGTGATTCTACAGTCACTATCATTAACATGCTTCCAGTTTGTCATGAACTACAACATGAATGAGTTTGACAAGCCATTGTCAGAATTACTTGGCATGTTGAGAATATTTGAATCGCAGATGAAGAATGACAAACCCAAATATATGATGATGATTAGTAGAGGAAAAGGGAAGACATTAGCCAAGCTCCCCAGTCTTCTGCACTGAAAGCTAAGGAAGGGGTGAATAAGGGAGGCAATTGTCACCAAGACGAACACTAGAAAAGAAATTGTCATTGCTACCTGGATGAACTAGGGAAGAAGGAGGGGATAGAGATATCCACTTTAGATATATATTTTATTGAGATAAATATGTCTAATTCTTCATCTTGGGTATGAGATACTGGATGTGATCTCAGATATGTTCAAATATGCAGGATCTGGAAAGATGAAAGCCTTTAAGAAAGGGTAAGGTTGAACTGCGTGTTGTGAATGGAGCAAGAGTTGTTGCCACTACAATTAGAACCTATCATTTCCCTCTGTCCATGGGGCTTGTAATAGATTTAAAGAACTTCTAAACTGTACCTTTAATTAATGGAAACATTATTTCTATATCTTGTATGGACAAGAATGGATTCGAATTTCATATAAATAATGGTCAATGTTCTATTTCTAAGTATGAGATTTTTTGTGACAGTGCCTCAATGTCCTATGGTCTTTATTTTCTATATGTAGGGTCAAATGTTTACAACATAAATACCAAAAGATTAAACTCTATGACTCAAATAAAACATACCTTTGGCATTTTCATCTAGGGCACATCAATGGGAAACACATTTCTAGAAACCATAAGGATGGATATCTAGACTCTTTTGATTTGAAATGAATAGAGACATGTGAATCTAGTTTATTGGGCAAGATGACAAAGGATCCATTCATAGGTAATGGTGAGAGAGCAAGTGATCTATTGGGACTCGTACATATGGATGTATGTGGACCTTTTAGAACAAATGATAAAGGTGGTCCCCAGTACTTCATTACCTATACTGATGACTTCAGTAGGTATGGCTATATGTACATAATGAAACATAAATCAGAATCCCTTGAAAAGTTTAAGGATTTCATAAATGAAGTGTAGAACCAACTAGGTAAAAGTATTAAATCACTTGTTCAAACCAAGGTGGAGAGTACTTAAGGAAATAGTTTGAGGACCTTCTACGAGACTGTGGTATTACATCACAATGGTTTGCGTGGAACACCACAACATAATGGTGTATCAGAAAGAAGCAACTGTACATTACTAGGTATGGTGTGGTCAATGATGAGTTATGCTAGTCTTCCGACTTCCTTCTATGGACATGCTCTAGAAACCACACCATTTACATTAAACCATGTACCATCCAATTATGTTTAGAGCACACCACATGAGATATGGTATGGGAAGTGTCCCATTGTGTCTTTTATTAAGATTTAGAGATGTGAAGCATATGTGAGAAAGCAGTTTCCCAAAAAGCTTGGACCCAAATTGGATAAATGTTACTTTGTTGGATATCCTAAGGAAACCAAATAATACTACTTGTATACTCCATTTGAAAACAAAGTGTCTATTTCCATGGATGTTGTATTCCTAGAAAAGGAATTTATTTCCAATGGAATCAACAGGAGAAAAGTAGAACTTGAAGAGGTTCAAGACCAACACAAAAACATTGAACCTGTAGAGGGACAAGAGGAACATGTAGAATCACAAACTGTTGTAGAATCTTAGATTCCTCATTTAACACGGGAACCTCACAAATCTAGTAGGACATACCATGAGCCTAAAATAGTTGGTTATCTTGTGACTCAAGAACGTGATGAGTTTGTCATTCATGATGAGCCAACAACCTACCTAGAAGTTGTTAAGGGACTAAAATTTAAGAAATGGCTTGAGGCCATTAGATCTGAGATGGAATCCATGTATACCAACAAGGTATGGACCTTGGTGGATCCACCTGAAGGGACAAATCCATAGGATGCAAGTGGGTCTTCAAGAAAAAGACTGGCATGGATGGCATCATACAAACCTATAAATGTTGATTGGTTGCAAAGGGTCTCAGAAAAGTTCAACGTGTTGACTATGACGAAACATTTTATCCAGTTTCCATGGCTAAGTCCATCAGGATCATGCTTGCTATTGTAGCTTATTATGACAATGGGACAAATCCATAGGATGCAATTGGGTCCATCAGGATGTGTACATCATTTACACTAAACCATGTACCATCCAATTATGTTTAGAGCACACCACATGAGATATGGTATGGGAAGTGTCCCATTGTGTCTTTTATTATGATTTGGAGATGTGAAGCATATGTGAGAAAGCAGTTTCCCAAAAATCTTGGACCCAAATTGGATAAATGTTACTTTGTTGGATATCCTAAGGAAACCAAATAATACTACTTGTATACTCCATTTGAAAACAAAGTGTCTATTGCCATGGATGTTGTATTCCTAGAAAAGGAATTTATTTCCAATGGAATCAATAGGAGAAAAGTAGAACTTGAAGAGGTTCAAGACCAACACAAAAACATTGAACCTGTAGAGGGACAAGAGGAACATGTAGAATCACAAACTGTTGTGGAATCTTAGATTCCTCATTTAACACGGGAACCTCACAAATCTAGTAGGACATACCATGAGCCTAAAATAGTTGGTTATCTTGTGACTCAAGAACGTGATGAGTTTGTCATTCATGATGAGCCAACAACCTACCTAGAAGTTGTTAAGGGACTAAAATTTAAGAAATGGCTTGAGGTCATTAGATCTGAGATGGAATCCATGTATACCAACAAGGTATGGACCTTGGTGGATCCACCTGAAGGGACAAATCCATAGGATGCAAGTGGGTCTTCAAGAAAAAGACTGACATGGATGGCATCATACAAACCTATAAATGTTGATTGGTTGCAAAGGGTCTCAGAAAAGTTCAATGTGTTGATTATGACGAAACATTTTATCCAGTTTCCATGGCTAAGTCCATCAGGATCATGCTTGCTATTGCAGCTTATTATGACAATGGGACAAATCCATAGGATGCAATTGGGTCCATCAGGATGTGTACATCATTTACACTAAACCATGTACCATCCAATTATGTTTAGAGCACACCACATGAGATATGGTATGGGAAGTGTCCCATTGTGTCTTTTATTAAGATTTGGAGATGTGAAGCATATGTGAGAAAGCAGTTTCCCAAAAAGCTTGGACCCAAATTGGATAAATGTTACTTTGTTGGATATCCTAAGGAAACCAAATAATACTACTTGTATACTCCATTTGAAAACAAAGTGTCTATTTCCATGGATGTTGTATTCCTAGAAAAGGAATTTATTTCCAATGGAATCAACAGGAGAAAAGTAGAACTTGAAGAGGTTCAAGACCAACACAAAAACATTGAACCTGTAGAGGGACAAGAGGAACATGTAGAATCACAAACTGTTGTGGAATCTTAGATTCCTCATTTAACACGGGAACCTCACAAATCTAGTAGGACATACCATGAGCCTAAAATAGTTGGTTATCTTGTGACTCAAGAACGTGATGAGTTTGTCATTCATGATGAGCCAACAACCTACCTAGAAGTTGTTAAGGGACTAAAATTTAAGAAATGGCTTGAGGCCATTAGATCTGAGATGGAATCCATGTATACCAACAAGGTATGGACCTTGGTGGATCCACCTGAAGGGACAAATCCATAGGATGCAAGTGGGTCTTCAAGAAAAAGACTGACATGGATGGCATCATACAAACCTATAAATGTTGATTGGTTGCAAAGGGTCTCAGAAAAGTTCAACGTGTTGACTATGACGAAACATTTTATCCAGTTTCCATGGCTAAGTCCATCAGGATCATGCTTGCTATTGCAGCTTATTATGACTATGAGATTTATCAAATGGATGTTAAAACTACATTCCTTAATGGGAATTTGCCGGAGGATGTGTACATGACACAACATGAGGCTTTTATAAATCCAAAGGATGAAAATAGAGTATGTAAGATAGAAAGGTCAATCGATGGATTGAAGCAAGCATATTGGAGATGGAATCTTTGATTTGGAAAAACAAATAAAGTGTTTGGCTCTAGTCAAAATGAAGATGAACTAGGTGTTAACAAGAAGGTTAGTGGGAGCATGATTTTATTCCTCATATTGTATGTAGATGACATATTATTCACATCCCTACCTCACAAATGGTAAAACCTGAATAGGAAATACATTCTCTATGAAGGACTTAGGTGAAGCATCCTATATTTTAGGAATCAATATCTATAGAGATAGATCTAGAAGGTTTCTTGGCCTAATATAGAGCATGTACATTAACAAATTGGTGAAAAGGTTCAGCATGGAAAACTCAAAGAGACAAAACTTACCCATGTCTCATGGTGTTAGTATCTCTAGAGCTCAATGTCCTAGTTCTTGTGAAGAATGGGAATGCATGAATAAGATTCCATATGCATATACAATTTATCTATTATGTACGCAAAGTTATGTACTTGTCCCATGTCTCATATGCCTTGAGTATGACTAGAAGGTATCAGTCAGATATGGATGAAAGTCACTAGACTATCATAAAGAGCATCCTTAAGTACTTGAGAAGAACTAAGGATTAGTTCCTTGTCTATTGTGGTGAGGAAGAGTTGGTGGTAAAGGGTTACATCGATGAAATCTTCCAAAGTAACAAAGATGACTTTAAATTGCAATCTAGATTTGTGTTTCCCTTAACAACAGAGTTGTAAGCTCCAAGCAAGAAATAGTTAATGATTCTACAATATAGGTCGAGTATATTGCTTCCTCCAATGCAGCAAAGGAAGCTATTTGGATCAAGAAGTTCATCATTGAACTTGGGTTGGTTCCAAGCATCAGTGATGTAGTAGAGTTGTATTATGACAACAATGGAGTTATTTCACAAGCTAAGGAACTCTTATCGCATCAGCATTCCAAGCGCATACAATGATGGTTCTATCTCATGCGAGAGATCATACATCGAAGAGATGTGAAGATTTGCAAAGTACCAACTGAAAGCAATGTCATTGGCCCCTTGACAAAAGCATTTTTGCAGCAGAAGTATGAAGGTCATGTTACATAACTCGGGAATAAGTTCATGGGTGATTGGATCTAAGTTCTAGTGGGAGTATGTTGGTATGTATACCCAGAAAGCCAATCATACAATAATTGTAATGCCATATCTTGTAAATGATTTGATGAATAATAGAGGCAATCTTTGTCTATATGTTTGTTCAATTATGAGACAATGGCATACCATGATATATGTCTAAAGAATGATGTTAATCGATGATGTATGTCTTCATGTTGAGCAGTTGAATAGTGAGATCATATGTATGATAAGAGTGCATAGATTCTTGTTATGTCACTAGTTAGATAATAGTGTGGAAGCTAATAGACAGCAATAATGCATAAGACTAGGGTGTGTGTTGGTTGATGATAAAATCTCATTAGTCATGATATGTGATATCAAACTAAACACATAGGTACTCATTAGAGAATAGTGTGTTGGACAAACCCACCTTTAGAGTGATACATGGAAATGATCAAATGGTAGTCAGAATAAACTCTCATGGTGATAGTGGTTATTCTGATTATTAGACCTAAAGTCACTCATTCACCACATGTTGTTTGATGTACTTCCACACCACTCAGTGTGACCTTGAATAAGGGTTACCATTAAGGTGATGCTCATATACGTTGTGATACAAGGGGAATGATTGTGAGTGATGTATATGGGATTTGTCCTCCTACTAGAGTTGATATTCTAGCCATTTGATAAGCGAGACTGGGAAATTTATGGCCATACTCATGTGAATCAATATAGGATATGTGTGCTTACATGCATCTCAGACAGTCTGCTCTAGATCAAAGAACATGAATTGAACATTGAGAGGATGAATCTTCCATGCCATGAGTTGAATCTGGATATCAAAGACAAAGGAACTATACGATCACTATAACACTAATCACATATGTAGGTTGAAGTTATTCTCCAATTTTCCAGTTACTTGGTTAGGAATGATGTGTTGCTACATATCGTTCATTGCTTGTGATGTCATAAATTAGTTATGGACATTTACTACAAATGTAACTTGGGACCTATAGGGTCACACGCATAGGATGCACCTAGAAAAGGAGTTTACTTACGAATATAGTTTAACTTGATTACTAAAGTGTTTATGTATTCAATTTGAACAACACTAATTGAAATTGGTTAATTGAGAATTTGAGTTGACCAACTAAGTGTTGAGTTGACTGATTCAAGTGTCAAGTCAATTTAAACAACATTGGTTAAACATTGGATGAACTGGAATGTGATCGATCGGTTCAAAAGTGAACTAATCGGTTCATAATGTGAGTTAGTCGATTTACATTGTGAATCGACCGATTGACCAATCAGTAAGACGGGATCAAGATTGATGTTGATATCATGTTGCATTAATGATGACATTGAAAGACAATATGTTTGCAAATTGGAAATATAGTGAACTGGTCAATTCAATTGTTGAAATGACCAAATCACATGTGAACTGACCGGTTCAAAAATGAACTGATGGATTCATTATTTATACTAGCTAGAAATTCATAAAAATCTATCTCTTCGACTCCCACTTGATCTGGAAACCATGACCATGCCCTCCTATAAATAGAGGGGAAGTCAAGGCATTCATAAGATACAACTAACGCTAAAAAATGTTATCTTCTCACAATTGTGGTAATGTGAGAGCCCAAAGAAATTCTTCCCCATAAAAGGAATAGATAGTTAGGGAGAACAAGTCAGCGCTAGCATGTTGACATCAAAGGGACAACTCCTTCCTGTCAGTTCTAAAAGAATGACAACAGTTCGCAGTGGTCTGCACAGACTACATAGAGGTGTAGAGGCTATTGTGACCATCCTAGGAGGATGTCGTCAACTTCCATTCATGTTGATACACCAGGAGGCCTCTGCCGACAACAGTCTGGGTGATGCATGAGAAAGAAGCATGTCATTGCCAAAATTGTCATTGGACTTTCTCTAGGACCAAATATATACCTCACAAACCTTCCTTCCCATTCCATACTTGTTGATGCAATTTGTTGTTCATGGGGAATATGAAAAAAAAAATTGTTTCTACTTCCATCTATGTCGCCATATTTCCCTACACTATAGTCTTTGGTAGCATCGATGAATATCTCAGTAGCATCTAGTTTTCCATCTTTCCCTATTATAGATTTGTGATTTGTCGGTACCACCTACGGATGGGTTGGTGGTACCGAGCCATCCATTTAGTTCTCAAATTGATGGAAACAAGGGAAAAATGACATAAGTCAAAATTATAGATAATAAATTAGTATGATTTTGTAGAAATACTAAATACTTGATGCAACATATATTCCCAGGCTAATGATTAAAAACAACCCATAAACATGTCCCAAAGTGAACATATATACAATTAATGTCCAAAATATAGCATGTGAAAAAGAGGGTGAGGGAGTAGCCCAAAGGTGCGGCTCAGCAATCTCCAATGAAGGGACCTGAGTACGACTCCGACTATTTCCCTCATGGTCAAACAAGGTCCCACATTATTGATCACGTTCCAGTGCCCTGAAAGTATGTAGATGGTTATAGGATTTACCCTTGGTTTGGTCAGTCAAATAGTGACCTTGCTCATGAGGGGTTCCTCGTCATCAAAAAAAATATAGCCTATGAAAAGTGACTGAAAACCAGCGCATCAAAATTCCCTACCCTTGAATGTTGTTCATCCTTGAGCAAGATACTTATGAATCTATTTGAAAGAGTCGGGAAAAGGACAAATCTTATGAATTATTTTTCTCAATTACCCCACCTGACAGCTCTGAACCGGCCATTACCAACCACTGAACAAATAACTACTTTGAATGATAAAACATGTTCATTAAAGATGTCCACAATAAGATCAATAAGACACAATTAATATGGAGCAGTTAACATCAAAGTCAATAGGGCTTGTGCTTGATTCACTATGTGATTTCCCTATCTACATTGCTTTGATATACCTATACAGCTATGTTAGTATCAGTTCTCCATATAGACATGGATGAGGGTTTAATCATATGTGTGTCTGAATATGTAGATCAATGGGTGGAATTGGAATAGGTGGCTATGAAACAAGAATCACAAGTAAAATCCAAATTGTTTATGCATGGAATAAAATATATGATGTAGCTACAAAATGAGAATGATAATGCATGACTCCTAATGTCTTTTATTATGATGGGATGATGAATACACTAAATGTCTCATCCTAATGATGAGTATGGGTGGAAGTATACATACATGTAAGTTGTTTTCACTTTCTCCTTAGAGAAGGTTCAGATTAAGTTCAAGGCATCCTTTTTCCCTTTCTTGATTTCTTTTCATTCTCTCTTTTATTTTTCTTCCCTCTTATTTTAGCATGATTCATGATTAATGCTCAATCTTTCTTCACCATACATCATTTCTTTGCTTCTCTCTTTTTTTCATTTAGAGGTACACAGATGTAGATTTCTTTTACTCTTTATTTTGTGGAGAAAGATTAATAGATACATGATGCACAATATGCAAAACGAAGCAAAGGAAAATGTAATCTATATGAATGTAGTTATGCAACTAAAATTCCTCAACTAACAAAATGACATGTACATCTTTATTTGTTTCTAATGCAATTGGAAATAAACTAACTAACATGCTGCCACAATATGATATGTAATGAAATTGAGAGGATAAAATTTGGATTTACGTAATCATCTAGTGGTGGTGAATGTAATTACATGAAAGGTGGATGGAATCACATGACTAAGACATAATGTCTTTCTTAACTATGGTATATCCCTCTCCTATCAACCTGTGTACAGGGTGACCTTAGAGCTTATTTCTAAAGTTCCATTTAAGATCTCATTAGATGTTTGGTTGGTTTAGATCAAACCTTCCCATCATACACAAGTCTTAGGTACATTAAGATTTTCATTCATAAAAGATTTCCTCAAGCTGACTGACCCAAATACTTCCTCAAGTTGGTGTATTTTAGATTTTGTAAGTAAGCTTACAAGATAGAGCATTCAAGTAAAGTTTTAATTTTACTAAAAATTTTGTTCTTTTTAGATTCATTCCAAGATCAAGAATCACATTGTTTTTTTGGTCGGTCTAAAATGTGTGTTGCTATATATTACCAAAACATTGGGCACATGGTACCCCATTACATCACAGAGGACAGAAAAATAAATCCTAGCAATGAATCAAGTGCCCCACGCAGGGGGAAACACTGGATCCTCAAGATAAACCAGGAAAAGAAGGAGACCTAATAAACTCCAAGAAACTAGTTCCATACTTTCCTACCAGAAGAAGAACTATCTCAAATTGCCATACATACAAAAAAGCACACCCACAAATGGTAAGACAGTTCAACATAGCTCATACAACCGTTATTCGATCCAGAATCAACTGTTGAAGTTGCAGATCTTCTCTAGTCACTAGAAACCATGATCCATGTTAGGATAACACCTGACAAATGGATCTCTATGCATCACGCATCTTTAGAAGCAGCCTGAACCATAGATCCAGCAGAAACTGAGCATTCTTGCATAGGAGAGCGATCAAGAAGGAAAGATTGAGTTTAGCCTTTGCCACTTTGCACATCATCACTCACAATCAAACCACCCACAAGGTGTGGTGACATGTCAAGTTTAGGGAATCCTTCAAGCTTCAATCCTTGAAAGAAGCAACATATGTTGTCCTGCAAGGGTCCTTCATGCCACACCAGAAACACTTCTTACAAACACTGCTGAATGCAAGCAGCATTCCGTCGAACATCATAAGGATGTTCCCAGGGAGGATCTGAAGAGGAGATGAAGAAACACAACCCCCCTTGAATCCAACCTCACACACAGCACCTGCAAACATAGAGCATCTCATCAAACACCTAGCAGACGTTCAAACCTAAGTTGTAGAGGAGGAGACAACCACCGCAGCCACAGATCGAAGCACTGAAGCAGTTGGCGAGGAGAAACTAGAGCAGTGAGCAATCAGAGCCGCATCAGGACCTTCTTGCACGACGACTCCTTGACGAAACCTTGAGGAAGGTGTCGCCTACCATCTATCAGGAATGGCCACCTAATGTAGAACAGAGCACGAAGGCTCACCACACTCCCGCCGCTTGCAGGGCACGACGAGGTGGAGTCGAAAGAGACTCATTACCACCGCCAACTGGAGCACGCACGTCGTGAGCCTACTCCGCCAAACAGCTCAATGTTACCCAGTGAGGAAGCCAGCTGTGAGCGCCAAGGCGGGAGCCTGATGACGTCGTGGCTAGACCTCATCCTTGACAGCCAACGGGGAAGGGGTAAGGAGGTGCTAGTGAAGAAAGGGGAGGATGCCCCTTCCTTCCTCAGCGTGATGAAGCAGCACGCAGAGCCCGTAGGTCTGGGACAGATCGGCCGCTCGCCATCCATCACCCTTGAACAGAATGGCGTCAACAAAGTCAAGATCACCGAGGCTCTGCCCAAATCTGATCACACTCGCGGTGCATTGCATCGTCCTACCACCCCTGACCGTCGAGGAGACGCCAACGACTCGATCAGCCCCCTAGCTCCAGAGATTCGCCGCGATCAACCCACAGAACACCACCCAAGGCCTTTGGGAGCCAGGGGAGGAAAGTGTCGAGGAGGCACTCCCTCCCCCCAGTGATCGCCACCGGAAGGGTAGAGAGAGGGGGGAGCTGCGAAAACCCTAGAGAGAGAGTTAGGGGGCTGATCTATCACATTGTTTTTTAATTATACAATACAATCATGATATATTAAGATCAACAATTACACTAGATATATTATGGATCCTACTACATATAAACAAGAAAAACTAAATATGATTAAAAATAATGCAAGACAAATATGTTCCATCACTCCCCTAAGCTTGATGTTTACTATGTCCTCATAATCAAAAAACAAACTAAGAGGTGGAACATGGGTACATGGTACTAAAAATGGTGGTGGTGGGTGGAATGCTCCCTGCGACATCTATTGATCAGGTGGATAGAAAGTGTTGGTTAATTGGGATGGGTTTTCTGGCATGTCTGGTGGTTGAGGGTATATAGAAAAGTTCCCCTGACTCCAGTAGTGGTCATAGAGTGTTTGATTATAGTACTTGATGCTTTGTAGGTGAGTTTGGATGTTCTACTAGTTAGTCAAGAGAAGACACTCGTCGTTGTAGATGGCATGGTGTTTCAAAAGCAACTACTCCTAAACAGCCTGAATATGAGTTAGCATGGTTGATTGCTAATGCTTCCCTTGTTGAATAGACTACAACATCCTTTACATGCCCTTCATGGAGAAAGAATCTCTTGATGGTGGAGGTGTTGGAGTTGTGGAGGAGGTTGCATATCAACGGGGGATGTGGTGCAAGTGTCAGTGCAAAGTGTAAGGCACAAATGCCTCCTCTTCTTCTTTTTTCTCTTCTTCTTATTCCTAGGATGGTGGGTCAACATACTCCCCATCTGTTGTGGCCTACACATCCTTTGTTTCTCACCTAAGATGGTGCACTCCCTATAGATGAAAGATAGGGTCAGGGAGAACCCTCTCCTTCAATTGGCCGTCTATGGTGCAACAAGTGCACACCCTACCTTTATACCTGAAGATGAGGTGAGCCCACTTGAAGTGCTTGAAAAAAATATTGGAAGACATCTAGAGGGCATTGGCCTTGGAGTGGTCGAGGTGAAGATGCATGGTTAGTGGAGTAAGTAGGGGCCCAAAGTGAATGGGTGGTTCCTTTAAAGTTTCCTCTTCACGACTGGCATGTGTACAAGGAAGAACGAACCAAGTTTGACTATCTTCATTCCCAAGGTCAAGAATGACCAGAGCATGTATATGTTCTCTTGATGGACCTTCCCTTTCCCTTGAGTCAACCTACCATAGATGGTGTTCATTAGGTAGTGGTGAAGAATGAAGTCGAAAGGGTTCTTGATGTCCATGATGGAATAATGATACTAGTTGATGACAAACCCTTGAGGTAATGTTGTCATCTTTCTCCATGCCAAACTGAATTTGAAGTCTCCCACTATGAAGTTCACCTCACCCATGGACCAACCATAGATAGAGTTGAATTCCTCCAAGGTGAGGTGATGCTTGATGATAGCCTGAAATTCGCCTAGTCGGCTTGCCGTCCTTCATTATCCTTAGGGATGGAGTAGACCTCTAACATGGTGATGAAATTACAAAAGATATTGGGGTATGTGGGCCAATCACCAAATAATGGGTGATCACAAACCATTCCCTACCCAGTGCATATGTGTTGGAGGTTGTCGGAAGCCTACTTTAGAAAGGAAGGCTCAGTCCCCATACCAAGTTCGTATGAGATCCCTCTTTAGTAATGTCACATAAAGATTCTTCTTCCCCTCATTTGGGAAATTTATCCTCAATGGCTTAGGTACCACATGAATGGGTGCGCTGGAGGTGGACGGGGTTGTTTTCGGGCTGCCATCTCCTTAAAGAAGAGAAGAAAGAGGTGAAGAAAAGAGCTCAGTGAAGATTTTGAATAGTCAGGATGATCTGGTAACCTCCTATAACTTTCTTTCTCCTACTGAGTGAGAGGGGAGAGCATGGGTGTGCTTTAACACCACCCTTTGCCTCCCTTTTATAGTTGAAGGTGTGTTTTCCCGTGTTTTGTCGATATTACTGACGCTCTATGTAGGTACTACTGACACCATGATATTTGTGGGCTTCTTCGTGTCAACCATTGATATCATGGCTTCGTGCCATTGATACACCAACCCATAGATTCCTTTTTGTAGGTGGTACAGACATATTCGATGGTACTAACTCTTGAGTTGCCATGCATGGACCCGTGCTACCGACTATTGGATGTGAAAATTTGTGATTGTTGGCATCGATTCCATTGATCTAGTCTTCTATTTTAGTGTCATTGATGTGTGTGTTGGTGGTACTGAGCTGAACTTATCTTTCCCTTGATCTCTTTATCGGTGCCACTAAGAGCATGTATTGATGTGATCGAGCATGATGTCAGTGCTACTGAGTTATGTCTTAGTGGTATTGAGGTTTGATTTACTAAATTTTCAGGGGCCTCTTCTTCAAATTTTAGTGCCACCGACATGTGGGTTGGTGGTACCGAGCTGTATCAACCTTTGCCATCTTTGAGTTGGATGGTTTGGTACCATCAATCATCCTCTTGGTGGTATCAACGATCCTATCCATATTTTTGATTTCTTCTCAAGAAATGTCAGTGATAGTGATGGTTGTGTTGGTGCAACTGATCTTGATGGCTCTCACAGTCTATTACTAATAAGGATTTGGTTTTGGCGACCCGCTTGTCAGTGGTACCAAATTTACAAAATTCCTTGTGATTCTCAGAAGATGTGTCAGTCCTATTGAATGTGTCCTCAATAGTATCAACATTGTGAAATTTTTCACACCACACAAAACACATCAAGGTGCCTTTGTTGCATCAACTAAACATATAATATAAAATATATGAAATATAATTAAAGATATGTAAAAAAAGTAAATAACATAAGTGAAAGTGGGTCTCCTCCCATAAGTTCCCTTGCTTAATATTTAAGGCTCAAAAATCATTCAAAATTCTCAAGGATGCTTAATGATCTTCAACCTTCCTCCTCATGTACCACTTCTCCACCAAAATAATTTTTGAAATGTTTTCCATTGGTATAAAATGTCTTGGCACCATTACTAATCTTTATAGCTCCATGAGGGAAAGAGATGACCACCACATAAATACACTCCATCATGATCTCAATTTCTTCAAATGTAACTTCATCCTAGAATTGAATAACAACACCCACTGTCCCGATAGGAATGTCCTATGAAAAATATGATAGTCATGGATCTTATTCATCCTATCCTCATAGATCCTTTAACTTTCATAGGCATCTAGCGTGATCTCATCCAATTCATCCATGTGCTTCCTCCCTTCACTAGATAGATCAAGATTCAATTTCCTCAAGGCCTACTTGGCTTTATGTTCCATTTCCATGGGCAAGTGACATGTTCGGTCATAAACTAGTCTATATGGGGTTGTGCCTCTTGGTGTCTTTAATGATTTCCTACAAGACCAAAGAGAATAATTCAATTGCATGATCCAATTCATTCTACTTCTCAAAACGCTCTTTTCTAGTATCATATTTATCTCCCTATTGGACATCTTCACTTGGCCTTGAGTCTAGGGGTGGTATAGTTTCCTACCCTATGATTCACTCTATATTTTCTCAACAAAGCTCCAAACTCCTATTTGTGAAGTGAGAACTTCCATCGGTTATGATCCTCCTAGGCACCTAAAAACATATAGAAGATATATGTAACATCCCAATTTTCATAGCCAAATTTAAACTTAGAATGGAGTTTTTCTAAATGATGATAGTTGAGGGGTTTTAATGCAAAATATCTATAATGGTTGTCCTTATACGAAAATAGGATGAGAAAACTTATAATAAGACCCAACTTCATATTTCACTTTCAATTATGCATCATGAATATCAAATAACACATATTAATCCTCTTTCATTTTCTCTCTCCTCCAACATGGCCTTAAAGCATAGGAAAGAGGTTAAGGAAGTGATCATGTGTCTCTTGAATGCTATATAGAGTATAACTCGAATATTGACTTAAGAATGTAATAGGAAAAGCCTTTTCAAATTATCTCACCATTTAAATGCATTAATATTACGAATAATAGCCAATATAGGTGTTGTGGACCATAATGTGTACAAAAACGAATTCTAATTGCTAAGGAATATTCTAGGCCTTCTAATTTGCTTATGTTTCAAATTTGAACTCATTTGGCCCATGTTTGACCCTCCAATTAATTTAGGATAGGTTTGAATATAGTTTTAATTGAATTTACATTAAATACTTTAATTTTCATAAAGTTGTGGTCTGGTATTGATGTCACGTGTTACATTTCAATTTTTACTTCACGGACACCTATTCACAATCCAACAGCATAGACATCATCATCAACCTCCTCTTTGTCATTGAGTCAATGGTTGTTTCACCACGATTACTTTCCCGATCCATTAATCTATCATCTCTTAATCGTATTCAAAGACATCTATTGCTCTATGTTTGTGAGACTTTTCCAATTTGAATGAGCCATTACTCATCCTCTCTCTTGTTCCGTATGCAAAATTCCCATTTAGGGCTTTTCTCTCCTAGTCACCTAGAGTTACATAGGACGTTGTGACTCATCTCTTGCTCATTTAAAGATTGTATAGCACTGTTGGACCTCAGGCATCTCAACTCTTTGCCCAATTTCACCCCTTGTGCCTCGAGATGACCCTGCCTACTCACCCTCCACCTCTGGCCACCACTGCCGCACCATGGACCTCGACGCGGCTTTCTCTACAATTGGGTGCCTGGTAAGCATCTATGAACTACCGGCCTAATTTTCCTTTTTGTCATTTGCCCCTCTTCAGCCTCAGTCTTTGTGCCCTGTAGTCGAGCTTTAGGCCCTCTCTGAAGCTCGTCGTTGTGGCCCCTCCATGAGCCCTTGGTCCCGAAACCCTACGGCCTCGCTCAATTTGGCCTCACGATGTTCGAACCTTAAGGGCATGGTTTTTGTGTGATATTCATAGATAATGAGCCACAACTTAGTTCCCATGTATCTCTTAGCTTTTTTATGAGAACCTCTGATGCAAAAGTCACCATCCCTCACTGCTTACTTCTTTGGTTTCATCAGGTAACGAGCAACTAGCTGACAATCTCAGTTTCATAAGAAGGACTTCCCCTGTTTGTGTTCTGATCAGAGGAAGTATCTACAGTTGAGAACTTCACACCATGATTATGGGGGGAAGAACCATGGTCGTGTAAGGACTTGGGTAGCCATGATGTTTTAATTGACTGATCAATATCTAAGGGGTATTTTTGTATATTCGCATGCATGCTTTGATTTATTAGCATTGATATATGTTTTATGTGGAATGACCATGTTACCCCCACTATTTTAAAAGTATGTAACGTGCACCCAAGGTTTTATGGTATTTCAACATTATATTTACATCATATTAATCATTAATTTAAATAATGTCACGCATAATGTTTCTTGCTCTCTGATTGGTTAGTTTTTGGAAATTCATTGTAAATCATATAATGCTTAGAAATTACGAATAGATAGTCATTGGAAAGGAATTTTTGAGAGGAATCCAATTTTAAGGCTTTCAATCCATGATTTGCATTCCAATTTTGATGTTTTCTCAGAAGCCTTAGTTTGAATTATGAAACCCTAATTATGTACCACATATGATTAAGGTGATCTAATCCAATCTAATTTTCCTCAGTTGTTGATGTTGATTAGTGAGCCTAACCCTAATGCACTCAAACCCTAATTCACCCTAATTCAACCTAAGATCAATACAAGGTTTTGATTAATGATGTTCATGAATAGGTATTTAGAGCCTAATCAAGACAACAGGAAGTTTGACCTAGGTTTGGCCCAAGAGCCAGGAAGACGATCTTAGGATCTACATTGCTCCAAGGTAAATGGGTCATGTTGTTGAGCACAAGAAATTATGATTGTTTTCATGTTAAGTGCAAAGTAGACGCTATCATTGCAAGTTTAATGTTTTAATCATGTTCGCTCTATATTATTGCTTGATGATTGCCATTTGTTATGTCCTATGGTTAAAACGTTCATTATGATTAAGGTTTATGATTTATGACTCATTAAATAAATGTTAATGCTCAAGAGGGAGAAATCCCATCATGTTAAGGGATCATGTTCGAGAGGGAGAAATCCCATCATGTTAAGTTCAAGAATCATGATTATGTTAATGTAATGTCATGTTAATGATCAAGTTAATTAGAATTGAACTAGTTTTTATATGCTCCCAAATCATGGACCTCAAGGGGTTGTTAAGGGCTTTCCTAGCATCAAGGACTTTACTAGAAATCATGTTCTCCTAAGGGGGGTTTATAGAGGGATGCATACATCATGTATTCAATTCTTCATGGTATAAATGATTCAAGAATGCTTATAGTTAATTCATGTCAAGTTTTCTTACATGTCAAGTATATTTACTTTGCTCTTATTATAAAGTGCTAGTATTGTTTACTGATGTGTTTTTCCCCTTTGCATGACTGGGGACGTGATGTCCCCAGGAATTGGAGCAAGTAAAGACTCAAGAGGAGCAAGAAATGACTAGAAGAGCTTCAAGAGCCAACTGGTGGGTGCCATACATACTAGGCGATCCAATCATGTTTATCTTTATAAGTAGTTTCCCATGTTTAGAAATGTTTAAATATATCATAGAACTCAATTATAGTTTCCTATTCAAAGAACAATATATGAATCTCAATGGTGAATTATGTGTTTATTTGCTATGATTTCATAAATGTGACATCTCCTTCAAGATGAAAGCTTTCACTGAGTTATGTTGAATATCATAAGGACGGGTGTTACATTAATGGTATCAGAGCCAATAAATGGATGGCCACCATGAAGCAACTCATATGTTGTAACCCTAGAATGAAGATATGAGGTTAGACTTTCAGGATATATTATCAAAGGAAAGATACAATGACCCATAATGATTAGGTTTTTCACCCTAGAAGAGATAGAGATGACAAAGATAAATGCTTACCTAGTTTAGATATCAAGTGTCAACCTACCTTAGCTAATGAGATGACCTCTCCATTCTCAATGGTTATGGCCATCCGGTAGAGACTTGAAGAGGAATGCAATGATCATGAAGCCTTTTATGTACTTATCCTTTCTCACTAGTGCATGTGGAAAGGGACGTGTGCATTAGTAAGTTAATGAGAGGTATCATGTTAAGACCCCACATCTCCAGGTATGTGCCTGATCACCACATATCTAGGAATGTAGGAAGAACCTAAAGACCTAAGGGTAGATAGTCACCTATGTCTAATGTTAGAAAGTTATGCCAAGTTGAATGTAGGTGTCCTAAGTTTAAAGATGGGTTTGGTCTCATAAACCCTAAAGTATAAGTTGAGGAAATGAGGAATGGTTAAATTATGTCCACATGAACCTTCTTCATAGATATTCCTTTTCATGCAAATTTGAGTATACTAGCTTTCATTGAATGAAGTAAGAGAAACCCTAAGGTGGGTAGTGCCCTATGAAATTTTAATGACAAAATTTGTTTTAAGGTGGGTAGAATTGTAACATCCCAATTTTCTTAGCCAAATTAAAACTTAGAATGGAGCTTATCTAAATAATAATAGTTGAGGGGTTTTAATTAAAATACCTATAATGGTTATCCTTACATGAAAATAGGATGAGAAAACTTAACATAAGACCTAACTTCATATTTCACTTCAATTATGCATTATGTATATCAAATAACTCATATGAATCCTCTTTCATTTTCTCTCTCCTCCAACATGACCTTTAAGCATAGAAAAGAGGTTAAAGAAGTGACCATGTGTCTCTTGAATGCTAAATAGAGTATATCTCGAATATTAACTCAAGAATGTAATAGGAAAAGCCTTTTCAAATCATCTCACTATTTAAATGCATTAATATTAAGATTAATAGCCAATATAGGAGTTTTGGACCATAAATGTACAAAAACGAATTCTAATTGCATAGGAATATTATAGGCCTTCTCATTTGCCTATGGTTCAAATTTGAACTCATTTGACCCATGTTTGACCCTCCAAATAATTTAGGAGAGGTTGAATGTAGTTTTTATCAAACTTACATCAAATACTTTAATTTTCCTAAAGTTTTGGGTCGATATTGATGTCACAGGTTACATTTCAATTTTTACTTCACGCGTCTCATCACAGCCACCTATTCACAATCCAACGACAGAAACATCATCATCAACCTCTTTTTTTCCTATGAGTCAGCGGTTTTTTTACTACGATTACTTTATGGATCTGTTACTCTGTCATCTCTTAATCGTTTTCAAAGATCTTTATTGCTCTATGTGCATGAGACTTCCCCAATTTGAATGAACCATTACTCATCCTCTCTCTCACTATGTATGCAAAATACCCATTTAGGGCTTTTCTCTCCTCATCACCCAGAGTTACAAAGAAAGATGTGACTCACTCTTGCCCATTTAAAGCATCGTATAGCACCGCTGGACCTCACGCATTCAACACTTCACCCAATTTCACCCCCTGTGCCCTGAGATGCCCCCGCCTACTCATCCTCCACCTCCGGCCGCTATCGCCGCACCATGAACCTCGGTGCCGCTTTCTCTACAATTGGGTGTCTGGTAAGCATCAATGAACTACCGGCCTTCTTTTCCTTTTTCTCGTTTGCCCCGCTTCAGACTCAGTCATCGTGCCCTATAGTCAAACTTTAGGCCCTCTCTGATGCTCACCATCGTGGCCCCTCAATGAGCCCCTAGTACTGGATCCATGTCATCTCACACTATTCGGCCTCAAAATGATTTCTGAACCTTAAGGGCATGGTTTTTGGGTGAGCTTCAGTGATAACGAGTCATGACTTAGTTCCCCAATATCTCTTAGCTTTCTAGTGAGAACCTTTGACATAGAAGTCCCCATCCCTCACTGCTTACTTCTTTGGTTTTGTTAACGAGTAACTAGATGACAATATCAGTATCACATGAAGGACTTCCCCTATTCATATTCTAATCAAATGAAGTACCTCCAGTTGAGCACCTCACACCATGACAATGGGGGAAGAACCACGGTCGTGTAAGGACCTGGGTACCCATGATGTTTTAATTGACTCATCAATATCTAAGGGGTATTTTTGTACATTCGCACGCCTAGTTTGATTTATTAGCACTGATATATGTTTAATGTGGAATGACCATGTTACCCCCACTATTTTAATAGTATGTAACGTGCACCTAAGGTTTTATGGTATTTCAACATTTTATTTACTTCATATTAATCATTAATTTCAATGATGTCATGCATAATGTTTCTTGCTCTATGGTTGGTCTATTTATGGAAATTCATAGTAAATCATAGAATGATCGGAAAATTATGAATAGATGGTCATTGGAAAGGATTTTTTGAGAGGAATCCTATTTTAAGGTTTTCAATCCATGATCTGCATTCCCATTTTGATATTTTCTTAGAAGCCCTGGTTTGAATTATGAAACCCTAATTATGTACCACATATGTTTAAGGTGATCTAATCCAACCTAGTTTTCCTCAGTTATTGATGTGGACTAGTGATCCTAACCCTAATGAACTCCAACCCTAATTCACCCTAATTCAACCTAAGATCAATACAAGGTATTGATCAATAATGTTTATAAATAGGTGTTTGGAGCCTAATCAAGACAAGACAAAGTTTGACCTAGGTTTGACTCAAGGATCAGGAAGATGATCTTAGGATCTACGTTGCTCCAAAGTAAATGGGTAATGTTGTTCAGAACAAGTAATTGTGATTGTTTGCATGTTAAGTACAAATTAGACAATATCATTGCAAGTTTAATGTTTTAATCATGTTCACTCTATATTATTGCTTGATGATTTCCATATATTATTTCTTATGGTTAAAACATTCATTATGGTTAAGGTTTATGATTTATGACTCATGAAGTCAATGTTAATGTTCAAGAAGGAGAAATCCCATCATGTTTAGAGATCATGTTCAAGAGAGAGAAATCCCATCATGTTAAGTTCAAGAATCATGATTATGTTCATGTTAATGTCATGTTAATGATCAAATAAATTGGAATTGAACTAGTTTTTATATGCTCCAGAATCATGGACCTCAAGGGCTCGTTAAAGGCTTTCCTAGAAATCATGTGCTCCTAAGGGGGCGTTATAGAGGGATGCATACATCTACTATTCAATTCTTTATGTTAAAAATGATTCAAGAATGTTTATAGTTAATTCATGTCAAGTTTTATTACATGTCAAGTATATTTAATTTTCTCTTCTTATAAAGTGCCAATACCGTTTACTGATGTGTTGTTTTTCCCTTTACATGGCTGGGGACGCCATGTCCCCAAGAGTTGGAGCAAGTAAGGACTATAAGACCTTCAAGAACCAACTGGTGGGGTTCCATCCATACTAGGCGATCTAATCATGTTTATCTTTATGAGAAGTTTCCCATGTTTAGAAATGTTTAAATATATCATAGAACTCAATTATAGTTTCCTATTCAAAGTGAAATTTGTGAATTTCAATGATGAATTATGTGTTTATGTGCTATGATTTCATAAATGTGACATCCCCTTCAAGATCAAAGCTTCCTTTGAGTTATGTTGAATATTATCAGGAGGGGTGTACAATATGATCCTTCACAAAATGACATACAACTTGTGCATCATTGGTGCGGGTTGGAATTGCTTCCACCCATTTTGATCATAATCAACAGCAAGCAAAATATAGTTGTTATAATTAGAAGACATAAAGGGTCCCTTGAAATATATGTCCCAAAGATCGAAAACCTCAACTTCCTAAAATGTACTCAGGGGCATTTCATGTCTTCTATAGATTTTTCCTAACCTTTAACATGTGTCACACCTCATCACAAAGTCATAAGCATCCTTAAACAAGGATGGATGATAGAATCCACTCTCTGAAACCTTGTTCATCATCCTTGATCTATCATGGTGTACCCCGATGGGTAGAGAGTGGCAATTAGCAAGTATGCTTTCAAACTCACACTCGGGCACACACTTCCCTAAAATTCCATATATACAGTGCTTAAGCAAAATAGGGTCATACCAAACATAAAACCTCAAAGAGTGGATGAATGTCTTCATCTCCTTGATATCCTTATCTCTTGGTAGTGCTCCACAAGCCAATTAATCCACTATATGTGCAAACCAGGGGTCTTTATGTCTTAAAACAAAGAATTGCTCATTGGGAAAACCCTCAACAATTGATATATCCAACCCTGACTTGTTCACCCTCTCTAACTGAGATAAATGATCCGCCACTACATTCTCCACTCCATATATATACTTAGTTTCTATATAAAAATCTTGTAGTAGCAAAATTTATCAAATGAACCTCGACTTTGCATACCTTTTCTACAATAGGTACATAATAGATGCATGACCAATCCACACAATCACCTTTGCTCCTATTAAATATTGTCAAAATTAATCAAAAACAAAGACAATGGCTAAATGTTCTATGTCGTCCCCAGGTTTTCTAAAACTTAAACTTATGTGTGACGTCCAAATTGAAACCTCTCCTCAGCGAGAATCCAATTTAAATGCCACACACTAAGCTAAGAAGAAGAAACTCAGAGGAAGTCAAAAGGAAACAATAGTAGCACATGCACATGAACAAAAACAAAACCATACAACACATGTCCACCATTCAACATATAATTACAAAATGAATTGTTACAACATTTGATATTACAAATTGAACATGTAAACTTTTACATATACATGTACTACCACTAAACAATAGGATCTTAAGACAACAGGTACACCAATACATCATCTCACCGCACAACTCTCAACTATCCTGGTTCTTCAAGAGCATATGTCCACAACCTAAACAAAAGATTACATGTGGTACACGTCAACACAATATTCAAGAATATTATACTTAGTATGCCTACGTGTCTTTTTATATACCCCTCATTACTAAGCTTGGCAATAAGATAAAGCTAATACTTGGCAATAGTGTTTTGTATGCCCGTAGAGCCAGTCATATGATGATTGTAATGGCATACATTGTAAATGATTTGAACAATAATAATAAAGGCAGTTTATGTCTATATGTTTTAACTATTTTTATATAATAGTATTACATGATAGATGTTTAGAGAATGAAAAAACTCAATGATGTATGTCTTTAAGTATGTGACTTGAACAATGAGATCATACAGATGTTAAGAGTATGTACATTCTCACTAATGTCCCTAGTTGGTTGTTGTTGTGGAAATAACCATAGACAATAATAACACAAAAGACTATTGTGTGTGTTGGTTGACGATAGAATCTCATCAGTCATTATATGTGATATCAAACCAACCACATAGATACATGTTAGAGAGCAGTGTATCAGACAGACCCACCATAAGAATGATGCATGAAAACCACGCCTGGTTAGTCAGGATCATCTCTTATAGTATTAGTGGTGATTGTGGTTCTTAGACCTAAAATCAGTGCACTCGTCACATGTGGTTGGGTACACTTTGACATCATCAAATGCAGTCTTGAAACACGGTTTGTTATAACAGTGATGTTTGGGTGACTTTGACGCATGGGGACTTGACTGCGAGTGATAGATATGGAAATTGTCCCTCCTAAGGGAGTGTGATATCATGGCCACTTGAGGAGTGAGACTGAGAAATGCATAGCCATGCACATGTAAGTCAATATATGATATTGAGATTACATATATCTCAGACAGTCTACTCTTAGTCAAGAAACATGGATTGAACATTTGTAGAGGATGACAAGTCCATGCCTTGAGTTCAATCCGGATATCAATGACAAAGGAACTATACATTCACTATAACACCAATAATAGATTGTACGTTGAAATTCATTCTCCAACTTTCCTCTTCACTTGGGTAGCACTGATGTGTGACTAGGCACCACTCATTGCTTGTGATGTCATAAGTTAGTTATGAACATTCACTGCCAACGTGAAATAGAACCTATAGGGTCACACATATAGGATTAACCTAGAAGAGGAGTTTATCTATGAATGATGTTTAGATTGATTACTAAAGTGTTTAGGTACTCAATTAAACAGTCAATCAATAGACTTGACTCAGAATCATCAAGTTCAAGTTTTGAATTAACTGATTAGAGTTTCAGATTGATTGAGAACTGCATTGACTGAGTTTTGTACAACCTGGACCACCAACTGACCGGTTCATTGGGTGAACCGATCGACTCATGGTCAATGAGATGACCAGTTGACTCTAGTGAACCAATTGGTTCACATGGACCAAACGAGCAGGTATTGGGTTTCCCAGTTTGTGAGAAAACATTCTCGTTTCACTTGTTCAATTTGATTGGGACAAGCATTAAGCTTTGCATTAATTAGAAATGAATATGGAAAGTCAATTGTGGGCAAGTCTGGGAAGTGAAACGACCAGTTCACTGGGTGAACCGATCGGCTCACCTACCGAAATGAGTGGTTCAGTTATGAACTGATCGGCTCACCTGTCCAGACGATCGGTTTAGTTGTGAAACGGTCAGTTCGCCTACCGTAGTGCACTTAGTTCATGGAAAATTTGAACCCTTCTACTCCCGCATAGACTGGGAACCATGACCCTGCCCTCTACTATAAATAGAGGGGTACAGGGGGGCTTCTCAGTACACACAACTCAGAACATCACTTGCTCTGCAAAGTTGTTGTCCTCTCTGGTTGTGGTAACCGAGAGAGCCCAAGAAAGTTCTACCCGTCCAGGGAGGAACAGTGAGGGAAAGACAACTATAGAAAAGCGACTGGTGGTGGGAGAGTGTGTCAATGACGAGTACGTTGACAGAAGGGGATGACTCCTTCTGGTCTGTCCATCAGGATGACTAGAGTTCCCGGTGGTCTATGTGGACTATCTATAGAGGCGGGAGATTTCTACCGCTCAGGAGGATGACTGTTAACCGCAATCTGGGTCAAGACCAAGAGCTCCACAGACACTGTTGAAGACTAGGTGGTTGAAGACCACACTAGCTGTGAAGTATTATCGTTGCGCAAGCCTTAGGACCAGGTATATCTTGCTAAACCATATTTCCTATTGCATAGTTGTTGATGCGATCTGTTGGTGATGGGTTTGTGGTTAGATAAAAATTTTGTTTCCGCTGCCTGTTCTGTCCCACAAAACCCAATAATTGTATCAGAGCCATGTCAACATACTATGTTTTAGGATAAATCGATATGATTGGATTTTGATTTTTTGCCATTTATTTATTGCATGCGATGTGAATACTAAAACTGGATAATGTGCATATCCTATTAAACACCACAATCCCTATATACATATATGATATGGTATATATATGCAATAGATACGCGTCATCCTAAAATAGTTTTGATGGTGGATGTGTAGCATGGTTATGGCCTATAAACCCCTATGTGTGTGCTTGTTTGGTTGTGGTTGTTTGCATCTCAGTCTGTATACTGAGTCCTTTCTTATATTCCAGTTGTAACTCGAGATAACTCGAGCCTTCTCTTCTACCTTTGCTTCCCCCGAATGTAACTCAGGGTTTCCAAAGATATATGTAAAAGTAGGATGGTTTTATTTCCTGTTATGTCAAAGAACGATGGGCGCCCAGACGAGTGGTTGAAGGAATGAGATGACCGGCTGATGGTGCGAGAGGAGCGGTTGGTGGCCTGACGAGGAGCACGACGACCTGACGAACTGACCGTATGAAGGTGCTAGACAATCAGTTAGTGACAACCAACTGACCGGCCAGGAGGCGAGCCGATCAATCATAGAATGAGTTGATCAACCTGGAATGGCTAAAGCATAGATCTTCATCAATTACAGGTTGCTGCATGTGATGTAGACCTAGATGACTATAATTCCTTGTGGCTCAAGGAATTATAATAGGATGGTCATAATCACCGCTTTATCACTTCGTATGTTTTCTTGTGGGATATAGCATGTATATGATATGTATTGTATATATGTGGTGATTGGATATATACGTATATAAATGCCAAACCCCTCAATATAATATTAATTCATAGATGCTTTCCATAAGCAGCACACATGAAAAGCTTGATCGATAAGTGTGGGCATCCCAAGGTTGGTGTGTTGTCTATCTTGTGGAAGTGTGATGGTAGTTGTGTGGTCCCGCCAAGCGGGGTGCACTATGATGGTGTTGGCTTTTGGGTCAGACTTAACTAAGTGGTCTTAATGAGATTACGCACTTAGAGGCATGCAGATGACTATGGCAAAGAGTTGTGTATATCATCTATCCAAGAATTGCATAAGATGCAATTGGTAAATGTTACCTACCTTAATAATTGATTATGGACACTGGCGTTGGTCGGGTAATAACTCAATTGTTTTGGACCTTGGCTCACTAGAAGGTTGTACACTGCAATCTTTTGAATTGATGGTGAGGGCTATCAGTTTTAACAAAATAGTGGGAGTGATAATTAATTAAAGACCTAATTAGTATCATCAACTTTATTCAAATCAAATCAAATGGAGTTTTGACAAATTGCAAATGTTTTCTCTTGTAGAATCAAATGGAAAAAGATATCATTGTTGAAATCAGACAATTTAATTGAGATAAATTTACATAACTGGTTAAGGACTATGAGAAGTGTTTTGCATATTCCTAACATACCAATGGTTGTAGAATCCGCTCAATGTACGCCTAAGGTGTTGTTTGAATGCAAACTGAGAGGGAGATCCAGTTAGACCCCATGTGCTCAATATGATTGGGCATATAGAATGTCTAGAGAAACTGGGATTTCCTTTGGATCAAGAGTTGGCCACGGATATGATTTTGCAATCTTTGCCTAAATAATATAGCATGTTTATCAAGTATTACTACTTGTGTAACATGGCTAAACCGCTATCAGAGTTGTTTGACATTTTGACAAATGTTAAAGCAGAAATGAAGAAGGATAGTTCCATGATAGTGATTAGTGGAATGGAGTCCAAGGACACAGGCAAGGCAGAAAAGCGTTCTCCCACCAAGCTGAAGTCCAAGTCTTTTGCACTCAAAATATGGAGAGAATTGAGAGAATCAAGGAAGATGAAGCAAGGGATAGAAATCTCAACTTCAGGTGGATATGTAATTGAGATTAACTTTACTACTTATTTGTCATGGGTACTTGATACCAGATGTGGATCACACATTTGTTCAAATGTAAAGGATATGAAAAGAAGTAGGCCTTTAGCGAAAGGCGAGGTTTAACTACATGTTCCTAATGAGCAAGAGTTGTTTCCAGTGCAGTAGGAACCTATGAGTTATCTCTACCAAGTGGGTTGATAATCGAGTTCGAGAACTGCTATTATGTACCTGCCATTAATAGGAATATCATTTCTATATCTTGTGTGGACAAGAATGGATTTGAATTTCTTATTAAGAATGGAAAATGTTCCATTTCTAAAGATGGGATCCTTTATGGCAGTGCCCCAATGTCTTATGGTCTATATTTGATAGATCTACAGACAAGTGTATACAACGTAAACACCAAAAGACAAAAAATCAATGACTCAAATAAAACATACCTTTGGCATTGTCTTCTAGGGCACATAAATGAAAATCGCATATCTAGACTCCATAAAGACGGATATCTGGACTCTTTTGATTTTGAATCAATAGAAACATGTGAATATTGTTTATTGGGCAAGATGACAAAGACTCCCTTCTCAGGTAAAAATGATAGAGTGAGTGATCTATTAGGACTCATACATACGGATGTATGTGGGCCTTTTAGAACAAATGCTAGAGATGGGTATCAGTACTTCATTACCTTTACTAATGACTTCAGTAGGTATGGTTATGTTTACTTGATGAAACATAAATCAGAAACCCTTGAAAGGTTCAAGGATTTCACGAATGAAGTACAAAACCAACTTGGAAAAAGTATTAAGGCACTTCGATCTGATCGAGGTGGAGAATACTTAAGACAAGAGTTTGAGGGCCTTCTGAGAGCCCGTGGTATTGTATCACAATGGACTCCACCTAAAACACCACAGCATAATGGTGTGTCAAATAGAAGGAATCGCACATTACTAGATATGGTGTGATCTATGATGAGTTTTTCCGATCTTCCAACTCCCTTCTGGGGTTATGCACTTGAAACTGTGGCATTTTCACTTAACCGCGTACCATCTAAATCGGTTCAAAAGACACCATATGAGATATGAAATGGGAAGCGTCCCAATGTGTCTTTTATGAAGATTTGGGGCTGTGAAGCTTATGTTAGGAAAATGTTTTCTGAAAAGCTTGGACCCAAATTGGATACCCTTTGGAGACCAAAGGATATTACTTTTATTCTCAATCTGACAACAAAGTGTTTGTTTCTAGAGATGTTGTATTCCTAGAAAAGGAATTTATTTCCAAAGCAATCAGTTGGTGAAAAGTGGAGCTCAATGAGGTTTGAGACCAATAAGAAAATAGTGAACTACTAGATGTACAAGAGGAACATAGACAATCACAAGTTCTTGTGGAATCTCAAATTCCTTAGGTAACACAAGAACCTCTTAGATCTGGTAGGACATGCCTTGAGCCTGAAAGATTTGGATATCTTGTGACTCAAGAAGGCGGTGATTTGGTCATAGATGATGAGTCAAATACCTATCTAGAAGCTACGCAGGGACCAGATTCTAAGAAATGGCTTGAGGCCATGAGATCTGAGATGGAATCCATGTATACCAACAAGGTATGGACCTTGGTGGATCCACCTGAAGGGGTAAAACCCATAGGGTGCAAGTTGGTCTTCAAGAAGAAGATTGACATGGATGGCAATGTGCAAACTCATAAAGGTAGATTGGTTGCAAAGGGTTTCATACAAGTTCAAGGTGTTGACTATGATGAAACATTTTCTCCAGTTGCCATGATTAAGTTCATCAGGATCATGCTTGCTATTGTAGCCTACTATGACTATGAGATTTGGCAGATGGATGTTAAAACTGCATTCCTTAATGGGAATCTTGTCGAGGATGTGTACATGACACAACCTGAAGGTTTTATAAATCCAAAGGATGCAAATAAAGTATGTAAGCTACAAAGGTCAATTTATGGATGAAGTAAGCATCTCAGAGTTGGAATCTTCGATTTGACGAAGCTGTCAAAGAGTTTGGCTTTAGTCAAAATGAAGATGAACCTTGTGTGTACAAGAAGGTTATTGGGAGCATGACTACATTCCTCATATTGTATGTAGATGGCATATTGTTGATGGGGAATGACATCCCTGCTTTACAAAAGGTAAAGACATGGCTTGGAAATACATTTTCAATTAAAGACTTAGGAGAAGCGTCCTATATATTAGGAATCAAGATCTATAGAGATAGATCTAGAAAACTTCTTGGACTAAGTTAAAGAACATACATTTACAAAGTATTGAATAGGTTCATCATGGAGAACTCAAAGAGAGTAAACATACCCATGAGGCATGGAGTTCCCGTCTCTAGAGCTCAATGTCCCAAATCTTGTGAAGATAGGGAACGCATGAATGGAATTCCATATGCATCATCAATTGGATCCATCATGTACGCAATGTTGTGCACACATCTTGATGTCTTGTATGCACTCAGCATGATGAGCAGATACCACTCAGATCCCAGAGATGCTTACTGGATAGTTATGAAGAACATCCTAAAGTACTTGAGAAGGACTAAGGATTATTTCCTCATCTATAGCGGTGAGGAAGATTTGGTGGTAAAGGGTTACACTGATGCAAGCTTCCAAACTGATAAAGATGATTATAGATCACAATCAAGATATATGTTTTGCCTCAACAATAGAGTTGTGAGCTAGAAGAGTTCCAAGCAAGAGACAGTTGTGGATTCTATGACAGAGGTCGAGTATATTGTTGCATCCCATGCGGAAAAGGAAGTTGTGTGGATCAAGAAGTTCATCTTTGAACTTGGGGTTGTTCCTAGCATCTGTGATGCAATTGAGATTTAGGTACAATGGAGCTATTGTACAAGCTAAAGAACCCAGATCACATCAGCGGTCCAAGCATATACAGCAGCACTTCCATCTCAGTCAAGAGATTGTATAGTGAGGAGATGGGAAGATTTGCAGAGTACCAACCGAAAACAATATTGTTGATCCCTTGACTAAGGCACTTTCACAGCAGAAGCATGATGGTCATGCTAGATCACAAGGACTTAGGTTCATGGGTGATTGGCTCTAAGTGCAAGTGGGAGTCTATTGGTATGTATTCCCATAGATCCAGTCGTATGATGATTGTAATGGCATTCTTTGTAAATGATTTGAATAATAATAATAATAAAGGCAATTTCCGTTTATATGTTTTAACTATTTTGAGATAATAGTATTACATGATAGATGTCTATAAAATGACAAAACTCAATGATGTATGTCTTCAAGTACGTGACTTGAACAATGAGATCATACGGATGTTAAGAGTATGTACATTCTCACTAATGTCCCTAGTCGGTTGTTATTATGGAAATAACCATAGACATCAATAACACAAAAGACGAGTGTGTGTTAGTTGATGACAGAATCTCATCAGTGATGATATGTGATATCAAACCAAGCACATAGATACATGTTGGAGAACAGTGTATTGGACATACCCATTGTAAGAATGATGCATGGAAACCACACATGGTTAGTCAGGATCATCTCTTACAGTTTTGGTGGTGACTGTGGTTCTTAGACCTAAAATTACTGCACTCATCATATGTGGTTGGATACACTCGGACATCATCAAACGTAGTCCTAAAACATGGGTTGTTATAATGGTGATGATTGGGTGACTTTGACACATGGGGACTTGACTGTGAGTGATAGATATGGAATTTGTCCCTCCTAAGGGAGTGTGATATCCTAGCCACTTGAGTAGTGAGACTGAGAAATGCATGGCCATGTGCATGTAATTCAATATATGATATTGAGCTTACATATATCTTAGGCAGTCTACTCTGAGTCAAGAAACATGGATTGAACGTTTGCAGAGGATGACAAGTCCATGCCTCGAGTTCAATCCGGATATCAGTGATAAAGGAACTATACATTCACTGTAACATCAATAATAGATTGTAGGTTGAAAGTTGTTCACCAACTTTCCTCTTCACTTGGGTAGCACTGATGTGTGACTAGGCACCACTCATGACTTGTGATGTCATAAGTTAGTTATGGACATTCACTGCTAACGTGAAATGGAACCTATAGGGTCACACACATAGGATTAACCTAGAAGAGGAGTTTATCCATGAATGATGATTAGATTGATTACTAAAGCATTTAGGTACTTAATTAAACATTTAATCAATATACTTGACTCATAATCATCAAGTTCAAGTGTGGAACCAACTTCTTAGAGTGTCAGATTGATTGAGAACTGCATTGACTGAGTTCTGCACAACCTGAACCACAAACTGACCGGTTCATTGGGTGAACCGATCGGCTCATGGTCAATGAGATGACTGATTAACTCTAGTGAACCAATCAGTTCACATGGACCAAACCAAATCAGCAGGTGTTGGGTTTCCCAGTTTGTGAGAAAAGATTCTTGTTTCACTTGTTCAATTTAATTGGGACAAGAATTAATCTTTGCATTAATTAGAAATGAATAAGGAAAGTCAATTGTGGGCAAGTCTGGGAAGTGAAATGACTAGTTCACTGGGTTAACCAATCAGATGACCTACCCAAATGACTGGTTCAGTTATGAACTGATCAGCTCACCTGCCCAAATGATCGGTTCAGTTGTGAAACGATTGATTCTCCTGTGACAGTGCAATCAGTTCCTAGAAAATTTGAACCCTTCTACTCACGCACAGATTGGGAACCCTGACCATGTCCTCTACTATAAATAGAGGGGTACATGGGGCTTCTTAGTACACACAACTTAGAACATCAGTTTCACTACAAAGTTGTTGTCATATCTAGTTGTGGTAACTGAGAGAGCCCAAGCAAGTTCTACACGTCCAGAGAGGAACACTGAGGGAAAGAAAACTACAGAAAAGCGATCGGTGGTAGGAGAGTGTGTTGGTGACTAGTACACTAACAGAAGGGTATGACGCCTTCTGGTCTATCCATCGGGATGACTACAATTCTCGGTGGTCAGTGTGGACTATCGATAGAGGTGGGAGATTTCTCCCGCTCAAGAGGATGACTGTCAACCGCAGTCTGGGTCAAGACAAGGAGTTGCACAGACGTCATCTAAGACTAGGTGGTTGATGGCCACACTAGCTACGAGTTATTGTCACTGAGTAAGCCTCAGGACTAGGTATATCTCGCTAATCCATCTTTCCTATTACATAGTTGTTGATGTGATCTACTGGTTATGGGTTTGTGGTTAGATAAAAAATTTGTTTTCACTGCCTGTTCTGTTCCACAAAACCCAACAAGTAGTAAACAAATAAAACAAAAGACATATACTTGAACTAATATGTTTATTAACAAAAAGAGAACACATATTTGAAGCATATTTCCATCATATATCTCGTATGTCTTCCACCAAAGGGATAGATGCTTTTAGGCCTTATGATCTCCTACCAAAGAGTTAAATCATGTATACAATGTGATCTCCTACCAAAGAGTTAGATCACTTCAATGCACTCTACTACCAAAGAGTTTAGTGCTATCATATGACGGTTCAGATATCTTATGTTTCATGTGTTCATAACCATATAAGTATAAAAAATCAAGCAAGATATCATACAAGAACAATCCTTTCATCCAATACCATATGCCAAGTATTTGTACACACATAATACAACCATATTGCATAGTAGTCCAAGTAAGAGGTAAGGGTGTACCTTGAAGAAAGACAAACCTAATCCACACATTCATGGAGTCATCTATATCCTTGTCATCCCCTGATTAAGACAAGATCACATATCACCATCAGGTTCTCATCATCTTAACCCTATTCGTGTTCATTAGGGTTTTACTTAGTTGATTAGGATATTCCCATCATAACTTGCATTCTTGTCTTATAATTATCTTACTAATGTTGTTTTCCATATTATGTATCATTATTCCCATAATCAAGTTTCACATTATTATGTGAACATGTTAACCCTAGGTTATATACATTATTTGAATTATGGTTTTCAAACCATATGAGTCATTATCGACATAACATGAATTATGTGTACCATCATGATCTCGGAATTACATATTAGATTTCAATTACTAATATGAACTTACTCTGTAATTTCCAGGGTTTCTTGAGGATATTTGTAACTATTGCACATTTATTAGGGTTATTAGTCCTAATTAGCCACATTAAGCAAATTGTATGATTATATGTCATAACATAATCATATCCAAGATAATATGGATTATATATCATATTTTAGAGTCACTAATGTGTTCTCATAATTTTATGACATTATTTGATATTTATTACTCATGAAACAAGTGTAAGACATATTATATGATAACACTAAGATTTAAACATCAAAAGACTAATATTATTCTTCCTTATTGTTTTATACATATTTCTGAGAATTTGGATAGTTTATTTGTATTTTTTGACATACGAGCTAATTACTATGGATTTTAAAAGATCTAACCATTTTCTAATATTTTACCTTTTGGGCCAATGAGAGCCCACCACGGGGCCTCAGGGATGTGGCTCCTCCTGCTATTTTGGGCTCGTGGACCTACCTGGTTTAGTATCAAGCCAGATGGTTCATGTATGATGGTCTGAGTTCATTTGGTTCATGCTCTCTGGACCGCCCACTCTCCTTCCTCATGTGAGCGCCCACTGTCATGACTAGGCGTAACACAGTTGCAGCCATGATCCTACTCACCGCTTACTGAGCTGCCACAAAGGATCCCAGCTTCTTTCTGTGTTGTGCAGACTACCAGGCCTCAACACCCATGTGTGTGGGATCTATTTGCACCGCCGCCTACCCATTCTTGTGATGGGGTGGCTCTGGTGAACAATGGTGGCTTCTCCTCTCCTCTCTAGGTCTAACTCTAGAACTCATGCTTTGTTCGTTGGTCGGAGGTAGCCTCCACTACTGATGTGAGTTGTTGTGTGTACTCTGGTGAGCGATCACAAGTCTCTAGTAGCTCACCCCTCTGCTCTGCCTTCTACCTCTCCATGGATCCTTCGTGTGCGTCTATAGCTTCTCGTAGAGCCAGAGGATATGGCCACTATTGTTGGCTATTGTGGTAGAGAAAAAGGGGAGAACTGATCTAATCAATCCTACTCACATTTGGAATTCCTAATTATTTTGAAGCTACTCATGTAACTCATTTGTGACATGTGCTTGCATTGAGGAACTCCCCAAGACGTTGCTCCAGTCATCGTCTTATCTTCCAATGAAGATGATTTCTCTTATATTCCTCCCATACCTACCTATGGTTCTTGTCTATTTGTGTGGGTAGGGTTGAGGGTGTATTCAAGAGTTGAACTCCCTCAACTACCTTCCTACTAAATCCATCTCATTCTCTTAGTTCTTCTCAATAGTGTCTATGAGAAGCAGTGAAGATGGGGTAGGGAGTGGGATTTTGTTCTCCCTTGTCTCTCACCCACTAGTCGGAAATCAACTTCTCATCCAAACTAGTTGCCTCTCCACATTCACATCATGGTGGGGTGGAGGAGTGTGGCTTCCTTCCCACAATTTCCATTCATCCAGTCATTTATCCAACAGCTTTAAACATGACACATCACATATCTGAAGTCACTCATTCACTCTGCAAATCCAAGGGTTGCTTTGCCCGCATGACATCTCAATACATCAACAAACTTAGCTAAATCTGAATATTTTGGTCAATAATACACATTATTTCATAACAATCAAACCTACACAACTTCTTTTAGGAACTTCCAATATCCATGAAATTTTAACTATATCTTATAAACCACTCAAGGTGCATTCTATTAAATTTTGGTGTCAAGAATCACTTGTTTGATCAGTCATTTAATTACCTCAAAAAGTCATAAACTTAGAGATATTCTTCATGATGTCAACATCAAATACCATCTGAACTTTAGGCATACATTGATAAACCAAATACATGAAATCACTTATTCTTTTGGTATCTAAAAGTTCACTTCATCACATCCTACACACCTTAAAATAAATTTAATCCTCAAAATCAAACCAAAAATCCAGTCTATCACATCATATACATCTAAAAAGAAAATTTGTCCCCAAAATTAAGACATTCTATGATTCCAAGGAAAAACCAAAAGGTCTTAAACCATTAGAAGGGAACCACTCTAGGTGCAACATATCGACAAACAAGATATCTATAACATATATGTACCACTCCTAGGAAGATTTCAAGAGAATCTAGGGTGAAATAATCAGCTCATAAAATTTAAAAACGAGTTTCGAAGCTTAGGGTTATGTCATTCCATATTTCATACTTTAGGATTTGCATCCTTATTTTACCCAAGCATTAATATTCCAACATTAACTTATACATGTTACGAATGTGTCAATTGAAATTAACCTTTTTTCATATAGACCATGTTAGTGTGGCATCATCGTTATGTTGTGCCACTTTTGAAACTATATTCAACATCTTTATTAAGCACAAACATTAACACCACTTGACATATATCATTCATATGGTCTAATTTCACTTTCTCATATTAGGTCAAAACCTTTGTTAGTGACTTCATAACATGATTAACCAACTATATCACATTATCATCATCGTTCATGTATGTGGTTAACCATCTATTGATAAAGAATTTTAAAACATCTCTAAGTTTTCCATCATGTCATATCCACATATCACATCTCAAGATCAGAACATATTCTTATAAAAATTATATCATGGTTGTGCTAAACACACTTATACCAGTGGCCTGTCAAACATGTATCAAAACTTTATCTAATCCAGTTGAGATTCTCCTAACCCTTATCCTAACAGTAATGTCGTGCTCAGTCTCTCTGAGCATACTCATCTCTTTGAATATCTCATATGCATATACTTTATCTTTCCTCTCTTAGTCTTGGGTTCTCAAATTACCTCATTGGAACTAGTGATAGCCTAACAAGCTCTAGCCACATAAGCACAAACCAAAACATGTTATGACATTCTCTTTGTAGGTCTTTACCCATGATAAATGATATATCTCATCATTCTCTTACATGTACACCACTAGAGTCCTACATAGGAACCACCAACCCGAGCGTGGGGCTTCATATAAACCAACACATTTACCTCCTCCGGGGTCTTGGGAATCTCTCTCCCTCACCCAGATGGTATGTTCGTATATTTCCTTATTCACATATGCATATATAACCAGCCTCTCTCTGACTCTAGGGTTCGGTCCTACCAAGGACATATAGGGTTCAACATGTCTATAGGAATCATGAATAAAGTGACTCAACTCAATCACTCAGGAGTATTCGAGTTTAGGACATATCATATGGCATATCTCTCATAACTCTCATATCTTGGAGTTTAGGTTCTCTGACCTTCTCCATATGGGTCTCACTCTCTCTAGAGTTAACCCTAAAACTTGTCCTAACACTAGAGGTCCTCCTTTTTAAAAGAGATTGAGGCTCATGTTGACTCACATTTTGTCTTAACTTAGCCTATCTTAGCTTATAAAAGCACACATACTTGCATCATCAAAACTTATCTCAAATCCTCAAAATTGAACCTTAATCCTTAAAGACAACATTGATCATCACAAACCATATTATATCATCTATATAAGACCTACATTATATCATCAAAACTTATTTCATCTATTCCATCTATCATATGTTCTAACAAGGCTCTAGACATATAATCTAGAACTACTCTCTCTTCTATATTGATTCCATTCACTTTCACTTAGGTTACATGACCACCTCCTACTCATACATGAGTGGGGAGATATTTTTGTAATACTTAAATATATAATAAAATATTATGAATTTTTTCTCTGATAAAATACATGTCAAAGAAAACTATCAAGGTTCTATAGAAAACCAAATCCTAAAAATGAGTGTCCCACACATAGTAGATAGTATAGTGCCATGAAAACTAGTGAAAAGGGTGATAACAAGGTGTAGACTAGTGTAGCCACTCTAGACAATGAGCGCCATTTGTCTAGGGTTTATCTTCCCTTGATGAACATTATTTCCAAATAATGCACCATCACATTATTAGGAAACAATGACATCTTAGGACTTGCTATACGACAAGCACTAGTCTAAACCTAGTTCTCAGACATCTAGGTTCTAACCTAGAGGCTAGTTCAGATATAGTCTCAAAAAGATGACTAATCTAACCCTAAATATTTTTAAAGTTCAAGGTTTTCTTTAGTTTGAGTTGCATAATGAGAAAATGTCAGGCTTTGCTATTCTTCATGATCGGATACCACCTGTAACGTCCCCAGATTTTCTAAAACTTAATCTGATGTGTGACATCCAAATTGAAACCTCACCCCAACGAGAATTCAATTTAAATGCCACACACTAAGCTAAGAAGAAGAAAAATAGAGGAAGTCAGAAGGAAACAACAGTAACACATGCACATGAAAAAAAACAAAACCATACAACACATGTCAACCATTTAACATATAATTACAAAATGAATTGTTACAACATTTGATATTACATATTGAATAGGTAAACTTTTACATATGCATGTACTACCACTAAACAACAGGATCTTAATACAATAGGTCCACATGTACATCATCTTGCCACACAACTCTCAACTATCATGGTTCTTCAAGAGCATATGTCCACAACCTAAACAAAAGATTACATGTGGTACACGTTAGCACAATATTCAAGAATATTGTACTAAATACGCCTACATGTTTTTTATATACCTCTCATTACTAAGCTTGGAAATAAGAAAAATCTAACACTTTCTAGTAGTAGACAAATATAACAAAAGGCATATACTTGAACAAAGATGTTTATTAACAAAAGAGAACACATATTTTAAGCATATTGCCATCATATATCTCGTAAGTCTTCCACCAAAGGGATAGAACTTTTAGGCCTTATGATCTCCTGCCAAAGAGTTAAATCATGTATACAATGTGATCTCCTACCAAAGAGTTATATCACTTCAATGCACTCTACTACCAAAGAGTTTATTGCTATCATATGAAGGTTCAGATATCTTATGTTTCATGTGTTCATAGCCATATAAGTATAAAAAATCAAGCAAGGTATCATACAAGAACAATCCTTTCATCCAATACCATATGCCAAGTATTTGTACACACATAATACAACCATATTGCATAGTAGGCCAAGTAAGAGGTAAGGTTGTACCTTAACAAACCTAATCCACACATTCATGGAGTCATCTATATCCTTGTCAGCCCCTGATTAAGACAAGATCACATATCACCATTAGGTTCTCATCATCTTAACCCTAATCGTATTCATTAGGGTTTTACCTAGTTGATTAGGATATTCCCATCATTACTTGCATTCTTGTCTTAGAATTATCTTAACGATGTCATTTTCTAGATTATGTATCATTATTCCCATAATCAAGTTTCACATTATTATGTGAACATGTTAACCCTAGGTTATATACATTATTTGAATTAGGGTTTTCAAACCATATGAATCATTATCGACATAACATGAATTATGTGTACCATCATGATCTTGGAATGACATATTAATTTTCAATTACTGATATGAACTTACTCTGTAAATGTTAGGGTTTCTTAAGGATATTTGTAACCATTGGACATTAATTAGGATTATTAGCCCTAATTAGTCACATTAAGAAAATTGTATGATTATGTGTCATAACATAATCATATCTGACATTATATGGATTATATATCATATTTTAGAGTTATTGATGTGTTTTCATAATTTTAGGACATTATTTGATATTTATTACTCATGAAACAAGTGGAAGACATATCATATGATAACATTAATATTTAAACATCAAAAGACTGATATTATTCTTCCTAGTTGTTCTACACATATTTTTTAGAATCTGGATAGTTTATTTGTATTTTTATGAAATACGAGCTCATTATTAGTATGTATGCCCTGAGAGCCAATCATGGGATGATTGGTGGGATAAATTAAGATTGATTTGATAAACATCAAAGGCAAGCTTCCAATTCTTTCTGGCTCAGTCATATGAGATAATGATAGAACGGTTGGATCCTAGATGGGTGATTAGATGCTCTAGAGGGGGGTGAATAGAGCTGAAAGCACTTAAACAAAACTCATTAAACCTTCAAAATATATGACAAGATAAGGTTGCTAAATAGGCAATTTGAGTGCAACTAAATCATGCATAGCAAGGATAAGAGAGATTGAACATGCACCAATTAGACAAGCTATTTAGAGTGGTTCCACACTTTAAACTAGAAGTGTGTCAATCCACTTGCCTAGAGAGGTCAACCTCTAGGACTTCCAACAATTGCACTCTTATATTCACTTATAAGACTTACAATACATGACCCACAAAGGACTTACCTATCCAATACAAAGAGTCTTCAACCTTACCAAGGACTTACCCACTTTGCAAGAGTCTTCGGCCTTCTCCAAGGACTTACCCACTCTTGCACAAGTCTTCAGCCTTGCAGGAATTACCCACTCTTCTTGGATCTTCCGCCTTTGACTTCACCTTCACTCGGAGAAGCTTCCACCAAGGTCTTACCTACTTGAGCTTGAGTCTTTTGCCTTCTCCAAGGGCTTACCCACTCTAGCTCTAAGTCTTCTGCCTTGATCTTCACCAAGGGACTCCTTCCCTTGTTCTTCTTCACCTCTCTTAGACAAGAGAGAGAACCTTCATCTTCATGATTGCAAATGAGAGATGGGGAGGTGGTGGAAGTGAGAGCCTCACAAGATATACATGTAGGACTAGCTCTCTTATAGATTTCCTACTCACTCTAATGGATGTAGCAAATGATTAAGCTTAGAGAGAGAGAGGAGGTTGTAGGATCACTCAACTATAGAATAGGAACCTTCATAGTGAATGCTCAACCTTGGAATGAAGCCCAAGGGGTCCTATTTATAGCTGGGGATGCCTCTTAGCCTTTGGGAACACTTGTGAATGAAAACTAGCCGTTTTGTGGCTTGCAACGGATATATTTTCACTTGTTGCAACTCCACAACGGCTAGAAACACTTTTCTGCACTTTTCCGTACAGTGCAATCGGTCGAGTTCTAATGGGTGTAACTCGACCGATCAAGTAGGAGGCAAATTGATGTTCAAAGGATCGGTCGAGTTTGTCCTGAGGAAACTCGACCGACCATTTCAACTGGAAATGGCCTACTAACCAATCGGTCGAGTTCTGTGAGTGCACAACTCGACCGATGCAATCTTCAGAAAATCGACCAAGGTGGATCGGTCGAGTTTCAGGCTGGGGAAACTCGACCGACCAAGTGCCTATAATTGATTTTCTAAGATCCATCTAAAGTGCTCTAATTTTCGATCTAAGTGCTCCTGATATTTTTCTAAGCTTAATTACAAGTCATACAATCATTACAAGTGATTTACAACATGATTCTAATGGATATACATCATATTACAAAAACGTGCACTTGTATTGACTTTGACTTGTCTTTTCTCCAATTTGATATGCGCAAGTTAGGGCAATTGGAGTGTGTCTATGCCTAATATGAAATCACTCAAGTAGAGACATTAGACACCAATATGTGGAATGGTTAGTCATCATCAAAACATGGGTTTAGTCAATTTAGACGTGAGTCAACATTGACCTAATTGACCTTGAGTCAACAATCTCCCCCTTTTTAAAGATGACAAACCATTCCATAAATGTATTGAAAGCATTTAAGTAAATTCATACCTTTGGAGAAACCTAGGGGTTTCAATGGAATTGAGTTCATATGCTCCCCCTCAATTGATGTGCATGGAGTTCTCATACTCCCCCTCAATTGATGATATTTCTCCTGCATGGTTAGCTTTCATAACATTTATAGAAACTATGTCTTCTACTCATATATGTTCTACACATATATGTCTTCTCCCCTTTACCTACTCCCTTTACATGAACATATTTCTCCTCTTCATGTAAGACATGCCTTCTTCCTCTTTTTAAAAGAATACATACCCTTCTCCCCCTTTGTCATTTCAAAAAGTGGGGTTATGAAGAAATAAGAAACATCACTTGTTAAAGAGAAAGGAGATAACACACACATATATAAGGAGAGTAGAAGAGCACAGATAGGGGCTTGTCCAAGCATAGAAAGAAAAGCAAGTGAAAACATATACTTGAAAAACCCAAAATGCAAGATTAAGTGTTGCAGAAAAACAATAAATTGCATTTTTGACCCTCAAGATGACGGAATTTGACCAAAAACCATCAGAGCTCATGGCAAAGCCATGAGTCTTGCTCAGAAGGTTATTTCTGCATGAAAAGCACTAGTCTTGCACCAAAAACTGAAACTGGAGCAAAACCTGCATAAAATCCAAAAACACTCCAATTTTTACATATAATGTAGATCTATGTACCCTGCATCACAATGTTATGCAAGCAACTCAAGATCGAAGATATGCAATTCAAGGAACAATCTTGAGCAAGTATGAGACAAGATACAAACATAGCATATAGATGAGCAAAGATACCAATTATTGACAGGGTTAGAACTACATGTATGTGAACTACTAGTAGATGATATCATAAGTTAGGACTACTAGTAGGATCTAGATCATAGCAAGAGATACCAAAAGATACACAAGATAAATCAAGCTATGAGTAGATGTAGAGATATATCCAAACAAAGAGATATGTAATTTTAGACGCATGAAAGGATATAACTCACTAGATATGCATCCTTACCATAAGATGATTACCCCTAAGAACCTCAAGGTTGTATCAAAACAAGATATACACCTAGATAGATGTAGCAAGTTAGAGCACAACGGAAGCAATTAAGACACAACCAAAAGATCCAAAGAGATCATCATCAAAACCTGCACAACAACTCAAAGCAAGTAATTGCAAGATATAGATATACCAATTTAGAGCAATTTGAAAGATAGAGTTGTAAGCAAGATAGGCAATTTAGAACATGGCAATATGCATATATAAATGTACCAAATGAGAGTGCCAAAGAATAAGGCTATTGGTTGAGAAAATCTAGTTGAGAGGGAAATTCTCACTCAATAAGCCAAATTTATATTCTGTGCACAGTGTTATCGGTCGAGTTATGTGCATTGGCAACTCGACCGATGACAACTGCTGGCAACACCCATTTGTGCCTATCGGCCGAGTTTCAATAGGGAAAACTCGACCGACAGATCAGCTGTCAAGAAGCACAGATATTTCATGAAAGCATATTTAAAGGCATGTTAAGTATACAAACCATATCCAAACATGTCTAAGCAAGTTAGTAATGCACTATAGAAGCATTAGAAACAGTTTTTGAGCAAGAGTGTGAAGAGAAACACAAAATATCACTTTTGACTCAAAAACCATATGTATAGTGCACACTAACTCGACAAAAACAAGTTAGAAATGGTTATAAGCAAGAAAAACATTACCTTTGTGCTTACCATTCCTTTTCCACTTGTTGTCACCCTCTACACATCTCACCTTTCTTCTTTCATGTGGATTGACAAGTCAATTTGCAATTCAATAGCTCAAGTCAATCCATTTGCAAGTACCTACAAGAAGAAAGATGAAATGGTCCCCAATCATGTTTTTGGGTCCGGAGGGGTTAGTTTAGCAACCCAAGTCCTATTGCTCTTGGGTGCTTTCCTAAAAGGACAACAAGTAGAATAATGACCAATTTTATTGCAATGATTACAAGTGCCTGTAGCCTTGGAACTGGAGGATTCTTCATTGAAAATTGAAGGTCCTTTGTCTTTGTTGTTCCTTTGGCTACAGTCAAATCCAATGCCATCTCTACCCATTTGTTTGGTAGTATGGTCTAGGATTTGATTAAGATTCTTTTTATCACCTAAGAATCTTTGCAAAGAAGATCTCAAACTATGATTGTCATGCATAAGAGAAGTAAAGGTAAAACACAATAGATTCACATCATCTCTAGCATGCACAAGATAGATTTCTAAGCAAACATCTTTGGTTATATAAGAATCTTTATCACAATATAGGGCATCAAAAACTTTCTCTCTATAAGAAAAGATAGTATGAGGGTCAAGAGAAATTACATTACTATGCAAGGAAGCAAGTTCATATACAAGATAAGTAATCTTTGAAGGATAAACTTTATCTACACATTCTATTCCTTGCAAAGTAAGCTCTTGACTCTCATAAGCACATTTAAGAGCATAAGAAACAATAGAGAGAGAACCAATAGTAGAAGCAAGCTCTATGTATGAAGTAGTCATAGAGGGTTGAGATTTTAAAAACTTAATCTTATCAAGCAAGCTAGAATTTGCAAATGTAGAAGCATTTAGTTGACTAAGATAAGCATTTGTTTGAATATCAACACTTTAATTTGCCTCATTTGAATCTTTAGTTGAGCTTGTCATGAGGGCGCAATGGCATCTTCCATCTTCACATTCACTAGATCTTCCACTAGTGCTTTCGTTTGTTGATGGAGCCTTTGTGATCCCTTTTTCACTCTTGTTTCCTTCTATTTCTCTCTTTGAAGGTTGCCCATCTTCATAGTCACCCATATCCTCCTACTTGTGGAAGTATTCTTGGAGAAGACCCGCTCTGATACCACTTGTGGGATTCTAGATGGGTGATTAGATGCTCTAGAGGGGGGTGAATAGAGCTGAAAGCACTTAAACAAAACTCATTAAACCTTCAAAATATATGACAAGATAAGGTTGCTACATAGGCAATTTGAGTGCAACTAAATCATGCATAGCAAGGATAAGAGAGATTGAACATGCACCAATTAGACAAGCTATTTAGAGTGGTTCCACACTTCAAACTAGAAGTGTTTCAGTCCACTTGCCTAGAGAGGTCAACCTCTAGGACTTCCAACAATTACACTCTTATATTCACTTATAAGACTTACAATACATGACCCACAAAGGACTTACCTATACAATACAAAGAGTCTTCAACCTTACCAAGGACTTACCCACTTTTCAAGAGTCTTCGGCCTTCTCCAAAGACTTACCCACTCTTGCACAAGTCTTCAGCCTTGCAGGAATTACCCACTCTTCTTGGATCTTCCGCCTTTGACTTCACCTTCACTCGGAGAAGCTTCCACCAAGGTCTTACCTACTTGAGCTTGAGTCTTTTGCCTTCTCCAAGGGCTTACCCACTCTAGCTCCAAGTCTTCTGCCTTGATCTTCACCAAGGGACTCCTTCCCTTGTTCTTCTTCACCTCTCTTGGACAAGAGAGAGAACCTTCATCTTCATGATTGCAAATGAGAGATGGGGAGGTGGTGGAAGTGAGAGCCTCACAAGATATACATGTAGGACTAGCTCTCTTACATATTTCCTACTCACTCTAATGGATGAAGCAAGTGATTAAGCTTAGAGAGAGAGAGGAGGTTGTAGGATCACTCAACTATAGAATAGGAACCTTCATAGTGAATGCTCAACCTTGGAATGAAGCCCAAGGGGTCTTATTTATAGTTGGGGATCCTCTTAGCCTTTGGGAACACTTGTGAATGAAAACTAGCCATTTTGTGGCTTGCAACGGATATATTTTCACTTGTTGCAACTCCACAACGGCTAGAAACACTTTTCTGCACTTTTCCGTACAGTGCAATCGGTCGAGTTCTAATGGGTGTAACTCGACCGATCAAGTAGGAGGCAAATTGATGTTCAAAGGATCGGTCGAGTTTGTCCTGAAGAAACTCGACCGACCATTTCAACTGGAAATGGCCTACTACCCAATCGGTCGAGTTCTGTGAGTGCACAACTCGACCGATGCAATCTTCAGAAAATCGACCAAGGTGGATCGGTCGAGTTTTAGGCTGGGGAAACTCGACCGACCAAGTGCATGTAATTGATTTTCTAAGATGCATCTAAAGTGCTCTAATTTTTTATCTAAGTGCTCCTGATATTTTTCTAAGCTTAATTACAAGTCATACAATCATTACAAGTGATTTACAACATGATTCTAATGGATATACATCATATTACAAAAACGTGCACTTGTATTGACTTTGACTTGTCTTTTCTCCAATTTGATATGCGCAAGTTAGGGAAATTGGAGTGTGTCTATGCCTAATATGAAATCACTCAAGTAGAGACATTAGACACCAATATGTGGAATGGTTAGTCATCATCAAAACATGGGTTTAGTCAATTTAGACGTGAGTCAACATTGACCTAATTGACCTTGAGTCAACAAGAACAGATTGAATGTCTAGAGAATGACAGTACTCAATGACGTATGCTTTCAGGTTGAGGACCTGAATGATGAGATCATATGGATGTTAAGAGTTTGTACATTCTTATTATGTCCCTAGTCAGATGTCATTGTGGAATGTGGATAGACAACAATGACACACAAGACTAGATTGTGGTGTTGGTTGATGATAGAATCTCGTTAGTCATGATATGGAGATATCAAACCAAACAGACCCACCGTGAGTTTGACACATGGAACCATGACATGGTAGTCATAGTTAGTTCTCACAGTGATGGTGGTGAGTGTGATTCTTTGACCTGAAATCACTACACTCAACACATGTCGTTGGGTACACTTTGACCATCAAACGCAGTCCTAAAACATGGGTTGTTATAAAGGTGATGATTGGGTGGCTTTGACACATGGGGCTTTTGAGGGGTGAGTGATAGATATGAGATTTTTCCCTCCTGAGGGAGTTTGATATCCATGGCCACTTGATGAGTAGGATTGAGATAGGCGTGCACACGCATGTGTGAATCAGTATGTGATATTGATGTCATACATATCTCCTCCAATCTACTCTGAGATCAAGAAAGTGAATGAACGTTAACAGGATGATTGTTCCATGCCTTGAGTTCATTCAGGATATCAGTGACAAAGGAATTATACATTCACTGTCACACCATTCACGAATTGTAGGATTCAAAGTTGTTCTCCAACTTTCTATTTTACTTGGGTAGCACTGATGTGCGACTAGGCACCGCTCTTTGCTTGTGAAGTCATAAGTGTTATGGATTTTCACAGCCAACGTGAAATGGGCATGCAGGGTCACACACATAGGATTTAACCTAGAAGAGGAGTTTATCCACAAATGATGTTTAGATTGATTTCTAAAGGAGTTTAGTAGTTCAATTAAACACTCAATCAATTGATAGTTCAGTATCATAGTATTCAAGGTGTTGGACCGATTGATTAGAGTATCGGATTGATTGAAACTGCAATTGACTGATTCTGCACAGTCTGCTCTCCCAACCGATCAGCTCATATGATGAACCGATCGTCTCAGAAATGAACCGATCAGCTCAGAGCCCCAGACGATCGGCTCAGGTCTCAAACTATCGACTCAGGGCCTGAAACGATCGTTCCAGTGTGTGAAATGATCGGTTCAGGTGGCGCAGTTTGTTGTTTTTGTGGAAAATCTCGAACACTTCTACTCCTGCTTTAATCCCGCATTGCCCGGGTAGAGAACCATGTCCCAGGACCCTCCTATATATATAGGGGTAGTGGGGATTCTCAACAACAATAACTCAGAACACCAGTTTCTCTGCAAAGTTGTCGTTCTCTCTGGTTGTGGTAACCAAGAGAGCCCGAGAAAGTACTACCCGATAAGGGAGGCACAGTGAGGGAAAGACAACTACAGAAAAGCAACTAGTTGCAGGAGAGTGTGTTGGTGACTAGTACGCCGACAGGAGGGTGTGACTCCTTCCGATTCCTTGTGGGACAAGGAGATCGGAGTTCCAGGTGATCCGTGTGGACTACTTTAGAGGTGGGAGACTTCTGTCGCTCGGAGGACAGCTGTCAATCCCGACAGTCCCGGTGAGACCAGGAGCTGCACAGACACCGTCCAAGACCAGAGGTGAAGACCGTGCAAGTCACAAGGTAACGTCGCCGAGCAAGCCTCGGGACAAGGTACGCCTCTACAAACCATCCTTCCTATTGTATAGACGTTGATGCGATTCCCTTATTCTGGGTTTAGGAGAAGAACATTTTTTTTCCGCTGCCTTCTCTGTATCCTCTAAAACCCAACACTCATTACTATGCATTTTACAAGATCTAACCATTTTCTGAGAGTTTTACCTTTTTGGGCCTATGAGAGCCCACCATGTGGCCTCGGGGCTGTGGCTCCTCCTACTATTTTGGGCTCATGGACCCACCTAGTTCAGTATTGAGTTAGATGGTTCATGTCTGATGGTCTGGGTTTGGCTGGTTCAGGCTCTCTGGACCGCCCTCTCTCCTTGTATGAACACCCATTGTCGCAAGTGGGTGTAATACAGTCACCGTCATGATCATGTTCCTCACCTACTGAGCTGCGATAAAAGATCCCAACTTCTTATTGCACTGTGCAGACTACCAGGCCTCGACGCCTGCGTGTGTGGGCTCTATATGCACCGCCGCCTACCTATTCTCAAGATGGGGTGGCTCCGGTGAACATTGGTGGCTTCTCCTCTCCCCTCTAGGTCCGAATCCAGAACTCATGTTTTTTTCATTGGTCGGAGGAAGTCGCCACTACTGTTGTGAGTTGTTGTGTCTGCTCCAATGAGTGAACACAAGTCTCTACTAGCTCACCCCTCTACTCTGCCTTCTACCTCTCCATGGATCCTCCATTTGTGTATGTAGCTTCTTGTAGAGCCAGAGGAGATGGACACTACTGTCGACTACCATAGCAGATAAAAAGGGGAGAATCGATCTCATCAATCCTATTCGCATCTGGAACTCCCAACTATTTTGAAGCTACTCTTGTAACTCATTTGCGACCTGTGCTTGCATTGAGGAACTCCCCAAGATGCTTCTCCAGTCATTGTCTTCTCTTCGGACGAAGATGGTTTCTCTTATCTTCTTCCCATACCTACCTATAGTTCTCATGTATTTGTGTGGGTAGGCCTGAGGGTGTATTCAGGAGTTGAACTCCCTCGACTACCTTCCTACTAACTCCATCTCATTCTGTTAGTTCTTCTCAGCAGTGTCTATGAGAAGTAGTGAAGATGGGGTAGGGAGTGGGATTCTGATCTCCCATGTCTCTCACCCACTAGCCAAAGATAAACTGCTCATACAAACTAGTTGCCTCTCCGCGTTCACATCATGATGGGGTGGAGGAGTGTGGCTTCCTTCCCATGATTTCCCTTCATCTAGTCATTTATCCAACGGCCTTAAATAGGACACATCACATATCTAAAGTCACTCATTCACTCTACAGATCCAAAGGTCACTTTGCTTGCATGACATCTCAATGCATCAACAAACATATATTAAAAACATATCTTAAAAACAATGATATCTTAGGACTTTCTATACGACAAGCACTAGTATAAACCTAGTTCTCAGACATCTAGGTTCTAACCTAGAGGCTAGGTCAGACCTAGTCTCTAAAACACAACTAATCTAACCTTAAAGATAATTAAAGTTCAAGGTTTTCTTTAGTTTGAATTGCATAATGAGCAAATCTCAGGCTTTGATATTCTTCATGCTCTGATACCACCTGCGACGTCCCTAGATTTTCTAAAACTTAATCTGATGTGTGACATCCAAATTGAAACCTCACCTCATTAAGAATCCAATTTAAACGCCACACACTAAGCTAAGAAGAAGAAAATCAGAGGAAGTTAGAAGGAAACAATAGTAGCACATGCACATGAACAAAAACAAAACCATACAACACATGTCCACCATTCAACATATAATTACAAAATGAATTGTTACAACATTTGATATTACATATGGAATAGGTAAACTTTTACATATGCATGTACTACCACTAAACAATGGGATCTTAAGACAATAGGTCCACCTATACATCAGCTCACCACATAACTCTCAACTATCCTGGTTAATTAAGAGCATATGTCCACAACCTAAATAAAAGATTACATGTGTTACACTTCATCACAATATTCAAGAATATTGTACTGAGTACACCTATGCGTCTATTTATATACCTCTCATTACTAAGCTTGGAAAAAAGATAAAGCTAATACTTAACAATAGTAAACAAATATAACAAAAGGCATATACTTGAACAAAGATGTTTATTAACAAAAGTGAACACATATTTTAAGCATATTTCCATCATATATCTCGTACATCTACCTCCAAAGGGATAGATGCTTTTAGGCCTTATGATCTCAGTACAAAGAGTTAAATCATGTATACAATGTGATCTCCTACCAAAGAGTTAGATCACTTCAATGCGTTGTACTACCAAAGAGTTTAGTGCTATCAAATGACGGATCATATTTCTTATGTTTCATGTGTTCATAGCCATATAAGTATAAAAAATCAAGCAAGATATCATACAAGAACAATCATTTCATCCAATACCATATGCCAAGTATTTGTATGCACATAATACAACCATATTGCATAGTAGGCCAAGTAAGAGGTAAGGGCATACCTTGAAGAAAGACAAACCTAATCCACACATTCCTGGAGTCATCTACATCCTTGGCAACCCCTGATTAAGAGAAGATCGCATATCACCATCAGGTGCTCATCATCTTAACCCTAGTCGTGTTCATTAGGGTTTTACTTGATTAGGATATTCCCATCATTACTTGCATTCTTGTCTTAGAATTATCTTACTAGTGTTGTTTTCTAGATAATGATTATTATTCCCATAATCAAGTTTCACATTATTATGTGAACATGTTAACCCTAGGTTATATACATTATTTGAATTAGGATTTTCAAACTATATGAGTCACTATCGACATAACATGAATTATGTGTACCATCATGATCTCAGAATTACATATTATCTTTCAATTACTGATATGAACTTACTCTATAATTTCCAGGGTTTCTTGAGGATATTTGTAATTATTGCACATTAATTAGGGTTATTAGCCCTAATTAGCCACATTAAGCAAATTGCATGATTATGTGTTGTGACATAATCATATCTACCATTATATGGATTATATATCATATTTTAGAGTTACTGATGTGTTCTCATAATTTTAGGACATTATTTGATATTTATTACTCATGAAACAAGTATAAGACATATTATATGATAACACTAATATTTAAACATCAAAAGACTGGTATTAGTCTTCCTTATTGTTCTACACATCTTTTGAGAATTTGGATAGTTTATTTGTATTTTTCTGACATATGAGCTAATGACTATGGAGTTTACAAGATCTAACAATTTTCTGAGATTTTTACCTTTTTGGGCCAATGAGAGCCCGCCACATGGCCTTAGGGTTGTGGCTCCTCCTACTGTTTTGGCCTCATGGACCCTCCTAGTTCAGTGTTGAGTCGGATGGTTCATGTTTGATGGTTTGGGTTCATCTAGTTCAGGCTCTCTGGACTGCCTGCTCTCCTTCCTTGCGTGAATGGACGATGTCGCGACTAGATGTAACACAGCTGCCATCGTGATCCTGAACCTCACCTACTAAACCTCCACAAAAGATCCCAGCTCTTGGTGTGTCATGCAGACTAATAGACCTTGACGCCCATGTGTGTGGGCTCTATATGCATCGTTGCCTACCATTCTTGAGATGGGAGTGGCTCTAATGAATAATGGTGGCTTCTCCTCTCCTCTTTAGGTCCTACTCCAGAACTCATGCTTTGTTTGTTGGTCGGCGGTATCTGCCACTGCTACTATGAGTTTGTTTCACACGCTCCGGTGAGCAATCACAAGTTTCTACTAGCTCACCCCTCTACTCCACCTTCTACCTTGACATGGATCCTCTATGTGTGTCTGTAGCTTCTCGTAGAGCTAGAAGAGATGGCCACTGTTGTTGGCTATTGTGGTAGAGAAAAAGGGGAGAACTGATCTCATCAATCCTACTCACATTTGGAACTCCCAACTATTTTGAAGCTACTCCTGTAACTCATTTGTGACATGTACTTGCATTGAGTAACTCCCCAAGACATTGCTCCGGTCATCGTCTTATCTTTTGATCAAGATGGTTTATCTTATATTCATCCCATACCTACCTATGGTTCTCGTCTATTTGTGTGGGTAGGGTTGAGGGTGTATTTAGGAGTTGAACTCCCTCGACTACATTCCTACTAACTCCATCTCATTCTCTCAATTCTTCTCAACAGTGTCTATGAGAAGTAGTGAAGACAGGGTAGGAGTGGGATTCTGATCTCCCTTGTCTCTCACCCACTAGCTGGAGATCAACTGCTCATCCAAACCAGTTGCCTCTCCATGTTCACATCATGGTGGGGTGGAGGATCTTGGCTTCCTTCCCATGATTTACATTCATCCAGTCATTTATCCAACAGCCTTAAACAGGACACATCACAAATCCGAAGTCACTCATTCACTCTACATATCCAAGGGCCGCTTTTCCCGCATGACATCTCAATACATCAACAAACTTAGCTAAATCTTAATATTTTGGTCAATAATACACATTATTTCATAAAGATCAAACCTACCCAACTTCTTCTAGGAACTTCCAATCTCCATGAAATTTTAAATATATCTTATAGATCACTCAAGGTGCATTCTATAAAATTTTGGTGTCAAGAATCACTTGTTTGATAAGTCATTTAATTACCTCAAAATGGCATAAACTTAGAGATATTCTTCATGATGTCAAAATCAAATACCATCCGAACTTTAGGCATACATTGATAAACCAAATACATGAAATCACTTGTTCTTTAGGTATCTAAAAGCTCACTTCATCACAAGTTCCTTTTCAGTGGTGGCATAATTTAGTTGAGCATCATTAGGAGTTCTTGACGCATAGTAATTGACAAAAAGAGCATGATTTTTGTGTTGACTTAAAACCTCTCAAACATCATAATCTGATGCATCGCACGTAAGTTCAAAAGGTTGGATCCAATCTAGAGCCAGTATCACGATTGCAGACATTGGTTTCTCCTTCACAATCTCAAAAGATTTCAAACAGCAATCATCAAAAATAAATTGGGCTCTCTTTTATAACAACTCATAAAGAAGTTTAGTAATCTTCAAAAAATATTTTATAAAATGTCCATAAAAGATGGCATGTTCTAAAAATCTTCAAACTACTTTCACTGAAGATGGTGGGGTAGCTTGGAGATCACGTCTATTTTCACCAGATCAGCTTCCATCCCTTTGTTGGACACATTATGTGTTGGATCTAAGGGCTCTAGGGGGGTGAATAGAGCTACAAAATTTCTCACAAGATAGATTAGACCTTCAAATTATATCAAATTGAAACCAAAGCTTAAGTGCAATTTGAAGTCCTAACTAACAAGCATAGCAAGGATGAGAGGAATTGATAGCAAGCACTTGACAAGGTGATGTACAGTGGTTCCACACTTCAAACTAGAAGTGAGTCAGTCCACTACATAGAGAGGTCAACCTCTAGGACTTTGCAAGTGATTTTCTCTATATTATCACCAATTCGAGTTACAACACATGACCACCAAAGGACTTACCCATCCAAGCACAAGGAGTATCCACATTACCAAGGACTTACCCACTTTACAAGAGTCTTTAGCCTTCACCAAGGTCTTACCCACTCAAGCACAAGTCTTCCGCCTTCAAGGACTTTGCCACTCCTCTTGGATCTTCAACCTTTGCCTTCTCCTTCACCTGGAGAAGATCACCACTTATTCATCAACCTTGAAGAGGACCAGCTATAGCTCCTTATTCACTCAAGGAAGCTTGCTTCACCTTTTCTTCATGTAGGAAGGGGATAGGGAAGTAGGAGAAGATGAGAGATTTACATGCACAAGGGTGGATCTCTCTTACAAAGGGCCTAACTCACTCATAATCGTGAAATTAAGTGTAAACTAGAGAGAGAAAGGGGCTCAAGGAGTTGTAGAACACTCAACTATAGCTAGGACTTAGAAAAGCTTGAATGAGCAAACTTGGAATGATTTCCAAGGAGTCTTGTTTATAGTTGAGGGTGCTCCCTTGAGTTGGGGATCACTTAGGGCCAAAATATAGCCATTTTCTTCAATGTAAAAGATGTATTTTCACCCAAAACAAGTCACCAACAGTTATAATCACTTTTTCTGTGTTTTCTCTATAGTACATTCGGTCGAGTTTCAATAAAGGTAACTCGACCAATCAACTAAAAGACAAAGCCAATTTTCAAACTATCCATCGACTTTGTTTTGAGGAACTCGACTGATGAGCTAAAATTGATTTTGCTCAGTGATTCAGTCGATCGAGTTCTGTGAGTGTACAACTCAACTGATGGGGTCCTCTTCAGAAAATCCATCATAGGATCGGTCGAGTTTCCAACTCGACTGATGAACATCCTGTGACAAATTTCAAAGTTGACTTTTGAGTGATTAAACCTTGGTATTAAGTATCCCTCGTATTTTTCTCATCTTAGTTACAAGTCATATCATCAATACAAGTGATTATAAAATTCTTCTAAGGTCATTTGGAGTGATTTCCCAAATTGCACACTTGCATTGAATTTGACTTTAACTTAGACAAGCTAGGGCTTGTGTAATTTGACCCTTTTCATGTACCTAAAGCATGAAATCAATCTTGAACAAACTTATTAGATACATAGGAACAGAATGGTTAAGTCATTATCAAAATATGGGAAATGTATAACCCTTAGGTCAACATTCTCTCCCTTTTTGACAATAACAAACCATTCCTCAATCATATTGAAAAGGATATTGAAATTATACCTTTGCCTTGTGAATAGTAAAGGGATTCAAGATTTGAACAATGTGAATTGCTCCCCCTCAATCTATGCTTACTTTAACATGCATAGTTAATTTATCTACACAAAGAAATATACTACATACATACTATATGATCCTTTAGCAAGTCACATGATAAAGCATATAATGAATAAGAAAAGGATCACATAGACAATAAAAGCAATATGGTTGAGCTTCAAAACATTGAATTTCTCTCCCCCTTTTGACATTATCAAAAAGAAGGGGGGTTAGAAGAGCATTAAAAATAGGTCTTCTCCAAGTACAACCAAGCATATATCCATAACATGCAATCTCCAAAACATACACTAAACATAGACGAGAGAAGCAACCAAACTAAGGCATAATCAAAATATGGTGAAACATGGCACCAACTCATAAGATATAATAGATCAAAGAGTGCACAGAATTTAGATTACAATGCAGAATGTAAGTTCTCATAAAATAGCTACAAGCCAAACCGACGAAAGCTAAAAGATAAAATAGTGCAGCTCAGATCACGTGCCCAGATGTTGCTAATACAAAACAGCCTAGAAAGATATATATGATCAGCAACTAGACTAAAAACTAAAAGCAACTAGATATCTAGGTCATCTATATCTACATCATCTACAACATCATCAGCATCAGGCTCGTAGTCGTCATCTTCGTATGAAGGTGTAGCAGCATCACCTTCATCACTGGAGTCACCAGTAAGACCATCAGAGCCATCATCATCAGATGCAGCACCATCATCCTCATCATCATTAGTATCCTCGTCGGCATCAATAGCCTCCTCATCAGCCTGGTTTGGCATCTCTTCATTAGTAGAGGGACCAAAACCATGATCGGGCCAATGAGCATTCTGCTCATCCCAAGACATACCAAAAGCATGAAGCTCATTGGCATGTGGGAAGGAAGGAGCAGAATTGCCAAGGCTAGAAAGCAGAGTGGCCAAGGGGCCAGCAGTCAGAGGCAGGACAATGGGATCAGATCCACCAGTAGCAGAGGGTGTGGGAGTAGTGGAAGGTGCAGGTGGAGGGACAAGGTAAAAGTGATTGTATGCATAGGATGCATAATCACTTCTCGGGTAGGGCTGGTAGGCTGGGTAGGGATGAGCACAAGACATGTTCATGTTGGACATGATTGAACATAAGTCTTGATGTAGGTGCTCCTGGACCTGGAGGTTGTATGTATGTTGATGCATCATGTATCCCATAAGGGTTTCATTTGACACATGAAATGAGGAATAGGCAGGTCGGGTAGGCTGAGGTGGTGGAGGTGCTCGGGTAGAGGTAGAGGAAGAAGCAGAGGCAGAGGCACCGTGTGTGGTGGAGGATAGGATAGGCACAGACTTCTAAATAGTGGTCTCACTAATACAAACTCCTTTCTGGGAAGGTTTGTAATGAAAGTCATGGAAAAGAGATTTTTCAGTGGCAAACTAAAATAGACAACATATCATGGTAGGGTAGGGAGGGTGGGTGCCATGGGTATTCTTGCTTGATTCGAAGCAAGTCATATGGTGGAGGAAGTATCTAGAACACTTGACTCTGACATTCTCTAAAAGACAATACATGATCAGTGTAGTGTTTTCTACAATCTCCATTTGATTTTTCTTCGGATGGATATTACAGTTGACGACTAGGGAGAGGATGTGTCTCTAGAGATCCAAGGAATAGGAGGGAAGGGTGCTCTTCTTATTATAGGGGAATTGAGGCTTCTTCAAGTAACGATGAATGTTAGGAAGAGTGAGATCATATTTCTTATAGATTTCCTCAGGCTCAACAAGGTCGAAATACTCGGGGTAATCCTTACACTAGGTGTCAGTCTCATCAGTACCTGAGAAAAAGATGTTCACGGTATCCTCCGAGACTTGGAATTTCTTCCCAGCTATCATAGATGTTAGGACCACTTGAGTATTAGGAGGGGGTACAAGGGTGTTGTAATTCCAACGCAAGTTGCGTAGAATTCGTGAACCCACTTTCGTGCTACTTATGGAATTGTTGTAACACATGCGTTCAACACCCAAGGCTGAGAGATGGTGAATGTGTAACAACTTCGCCACTTTATCGATGACCTCTTGGAGTCTAGGGCTAGTCTCAAAGAGGGAGTGAAAACGGAAAGGATTCCATGAAAGGAGGTCTATATACCTATTTATAGCCTCATTTGAGACAAAGAGAGTCTCGTCAAAGGGGATCAAGTGGGAAGAGGATGAAGATGACGGTGCATTGGCAGGGGCGGTTCTCTTCCTCCTATTGGAAGCCATGAACACAAAAAGAGAGGAAAGAGGGAGCAAAAGTAAGAAATGCACCACCAAGAACGTCCACACACCTAGGTTTAGAAAGGGGGAAGGTCAAGGATGGTCTAGCTAGGTAGGATTAGGGCTAGGTTGAGGAAGGGAAGGGCAAGGGTAGAGAGCTTAGGGCTAATGGAAGTGGAATTGGTCGACTTTTGTCTAGTTGAGAGGGAGAATAGTCAGTCGAACCCAACTTAAGAAATCTCTAGCCCAATCATCGGTCAAGTTCTGTGAACTCAGAAACTCATCCGATTGGCTTTTTAAAAAAGCTCTCGGCCATCGATCGATCGAGTTGGCAACTCGACCGATGGTCAACCTGACCTAAAGCTAACCAACTTAGTTTCTAGCCATTAGAGTGCTAATTAAATTTATTTTTCAAATCCATTATGTATTTTGAACATACTTAGGCACATATCACTCAACATTGGGTACTATTTTGTGGTAAAACATGTGTTTGCAAAAAATACCCAAAAAAGAGAAAAATACGGCAAAATGAACATGAAAAATGGATTTTTAGCATATCAGCAAGAAAATATTATCAAAACAAAGGTTAAACGTATAGGATAGATGACAGCTAGCTACAAGGCATATCAGATTCATTCAAAGCAGTTATAAGCAATTTTGATCTAATAATGTTAAATTGCTCTCTAGCTAGAGGTTTAGTGAAAATGTCTGCCAACTGGTTTTCCGTGTTTACATGCATGATATAGATATCCTTCTTGGCAATATGATCACAAATAAAAATATGGCAAACCTATATATGTTTAACTCTACAATGTAAGATAGGATTATGTGACAAGTTAATTATACTAGTATTATCAAAATAGATAGGAGAAGCATCAAAGTGAATGTTAAAGTGTTGGAGCATTTACTTCATCCATAGGACCTGGGCACAACTCCCAGCTGCAATGTACTCAGCCTCGATGGTTGATAATGCCACTATGTTCTGTTTCTTGGAGAACTAAGACACCAAGCATGGTCCTAGTAGGAAACAAGTGCCACTTTTGCACTTTCTATAAATCAAGCATCCTACATAATCTACATCACTATAAGCAGTAAGAGTGAAGTCCCTTGACTTGGGATACCATAGTCCAAAATTTTGGGTTTTGGCGAAGTACCTTAAAATCCTCTTAACAGTTATAAGATGTGATTTCTTAGGATTTGATTTAAAGTGAGCACACAAGTGATGTGCACAAATCATATCATCTTTTGGATCATGTTTGGTGCATATCCATGTTGTTTTGACTCAATTATCACTCTCATTCATGCTAGATTCTATATTTTTATCTATTCTTACTTGTCTCATGGTTTGGATTGTAGGTACTATATTTTACAATGAAATGATGAGGAATATATCATATTATAACTTATTGGATCACTCTTCAAGTATCTACATGTTTTGGGGTTCGAAACTGTACAAATACCACTTTTTACGGCATGTAAATCGGACTTACACGCTGAAAGTTATGAGCAGAATACATAACAGCCCAGAACAGCCATTGACACGACTTGTCTTAAAAAGACACGCCGTGCACCTGGGAGCGTCGAGCAGACAGAAAGTTTCTGGAAAGTTGCATGGCATGCATTAATTCATTACATGTCGTGCAAAGTGCATTCTGGAGCAACTGACAAAGGATTTACACGTCGTGCACCGAGAATGCACATTGTGCGCCTGTCAGTTTCAGTAATTTTCAAATATGACTCCTTTCATTTTAAAGATGAAACCACTCTATGGAGCAGTTATCACTTGTCATAATTCAAAGGTCTTTCATCCCAGAGTGGGTCTAGAGAAAGGGAGGGCGATTTTGGGTGGAAGAAGGTGGTTTCATTCCAAAGAACCCCCATTCTTCTTCTTTTCTTCTCCAAGCTTCTTCTCCAAGGTGCAGCAGAGTTTCTTCACTCCACCAAGCTTCTTGGGAGAGAGATTTATCCAGTTTGGATCAGATGTAGAAGTGGGATTTCGTCCTAAAGTTGGAATTCTACCTTTCTTTGGTTACACCTTGATATTACTTAGCTTTTCCTTCTCTAAATCATGTCAAATTCTAAAAATTCTACACATTTTTTGTTGTACACTATCATGGATGAATAGTTTCCCTTTCTTGGACATGGGAGAGTATCTCCCATGTCATAGCATGTATGGAATATGTTAATTTCGTACTAAATACTATGTTGCTTATTTTTTTCACCTTGCGAGTGTCGGTTTCTTCTTTTATGCATGTATGGCTGGCCACCTTATATGTATGTTTTATGCTCTTTTGCTTGATCTGAGAAGATAGGTGGAAGAGTGTGGAGGTACTCTCTTGGCAACTCTTTCTTTACCACGAGAGTGGAAATTATGGAGTTGAGGAGTAGGTTTGTGATCCAAAATGAAATTAATACATGGGAATGTTGAATTGAGTAAGGATCGTTGCACTTACACCGAGAGGTGAAGTGCAACATACAACTCTCTTTTAAAACAAGTGCTTAGTATGTTTAAATTGCATGCTCCTATTTTATGATATGATATGTTGGTGAAATCCTAGGTCCAAGATCCTTCCATATCTGAATCTTAACCTTTCTTAAGTGATAATTTACTATTTTGTTTTAAATCTATAATTTAGTTGTTCTAATCCAATCATCTTGTGTACAACAATCTAGATTATTGAAAATCATAACTCTTGCGCCTAACTAACCAACGCTCCTTGTGTTCGACCTTGACTACAACTACTCTCATATACTTGTGGGATATAGCTAGTTGAGTAAAAGATCATTCTTATGATTGAAACTTGTTAGTGTAAACAACCAACAACAAGCCAACACTAAACATTATATCAGGTCTAGAGGTAGTTAAGTAAAGTAAACTTCCAATCACACCTCTATAGATCTTCTCATCTACCTTCTCACCTTCTTCATCTTTATCAAGTTCGGCGATGTTTGACATGGGTGTGTCCATCAGCTTGGTGTTCTCCATCCCAAAGCACTTAAGTAGTTCACTTGTGTACTTTCCTTGGTTGATGAAGTTCCCATCTTTTGTTTGCTTGATTTGAAAGCCAAGGAAGAATGAAAGCTCACCCATCATACTCATTTCAAATTTACTTTGCATAAGATCACTAAATTCTTTGCAAATATCAAGGTTAGTTCCACCAAAAATGATATCATCAACATATATTTTTATGATAAGAAAATTGTTAGAAGTGTGGTTTAGAAATAAGGTAGAATCTACTTTGCCCATGATATACCCATGATCTAACAAAAAGTTCTTTAATTTCTCATACCAAGCATTGGTGCTTGTTTGAGTCCATAGAGAGCTTTTTGCAACAAATAAACATGGTTAGGTAGACTATCATGTTCAAATCCAGGAGGTTGTGCAACATACGCTTCCTCCTCAATTGTACCATTCAAAAATGCACTTTTAATATCCATTTGATATAGAAGAAAATCTTTATAACTAGAAAAGGCAAGCAACATATGAATGGACTCAAGTCCAGCTACAGGTGCATATTTCTCATCAAAGTCTATACCTTCTTGTTGATTGTAGCCTAAGCCTCTAACCTTTCTTTGTTCCTTACCACTTTTCTGCTTTCATCAAGCTTGTTGCGGTAGACCTATTTGGTGCCAATGATCTTTCTATCACTTAATCTTGGCACAAGGGTCCAAACTTTGTTCTTCTCAAATTTCTCTAACTCCTCTTGCATAGCTAGGATCCATTCTTCATCCCCAAGAGCTTCCTTGGAATTCTTAGGCTCGAGTTGTAAGATAAATGCGATGTTGTCTTGTTATTTGTTGAATGCAGCCCACATCTTCACTCTTTCAAATGGATCACCTAAAATCCGCTCCTTTGGATGATTCTTTGCAAACCTAGGGGTTGGATCCTTCTTTTCATCATCTTTGTCTTCTTCTTGAGTGTCCACTTCTTTACCCTTTCGGGTGATGTTGAGCTCTTTTAGAATAGGAATTACTTCACCTGCAACATCATCATTTGGAACAATATCTTTGAGAATAGAGGGGTTAGTCTCAATAAACTTTACATTTATATATTCTTCTACTTTAGCAATATCAACATTTAAAACTCTATAAGCCTTTCTAGTAGTGTTATAGCCAAGAAAGAAAGCCTTGTAAGATTTTAGATCAAACTTGTTGAGAGAATATTTCGTATTCAAAACAAAACATGGACATCTGAAAACATGGAAATACTCGATAGAAGGCTTCCTACCACACCATAGTTCAAAGGAGGGTTTTCTTCAATGAAGGATGAGTAAAAAGTCGATTTTGCACAAAACATGAGGTACTGACAACTTTAGCCCAAAACTTCTTAGGAGTATCATACTCTAGAAGTATGGTCCTAGCCATCTCCAATGGGAACCTATTCTTCCTCTCTACAACCCCATTTTTTTAGGTGTCTGATATGAAGAGAAGTTATGTGCATAACCCGATTCTGGAAAAAAACGTTAAGAATCTCATTTTCAAATTCTCCCCCATGGTCACTACGGATGGAAACAATGTGGCAAGAAGCTTCATTCTCAACATGTTTACAAAATCTTGAGAAAACATCAAGCATATCACTTTTAGAAATGAGAAAGAAGGTCCAAGTATATCTAGAGAAATAATTGACAATGACAAGGCAATACTTGGAACCACAAAGTGATTGAGTTCTCATTGGTCCAAATATATCAATGTGAAGAAGCTCAAGAGCTCTCTTGGTACTAAGGACTCCTTTGGATTTGAAGGAGAATTTGGTTTGATTTCCTTGGGTACAAGGTCGGCATTCCTCATCTTTTTCAAAATCCAACTTAGGAAGTCCCTTGACCAAGTCCTTTTTGCTCAACTTCTTTAACTGATGCATATTTACATGACCAAGCCGGTGGTGCAAAAGAGAAATATCATTCGAGTTGACTACTACTCATCTACCAACAATAGGCTTAATATAGTCAAGAATAATAATATAAAGATTACCACTTCTAGTTCCCTTATATATAACATGGTAGGTGAGGGACTCTAGAATCAGGCATTCAAAGGAAGTAAATAATACAAGGTAACCATTATCACATAGTTGACTAACACTAATTAAATTGTGATGTAGGCCATCCACAAAGAGAACATTCTTGATACACAAGGATTCACCTACATCACCCTCACCTTTGACTTTGCCTTTCTTGTTGTCCCCAAAGGTGACTGATCCTCCTTTCTTTTTGGTGAAATTGTTGAAGTGGCTTATATCACCCATCATGTGCTTAGTGCAGCCACTATCAACAATCCATCTTCCTTTTTCCTGCAAGAAAGGAGAATGGTGGTTCCCAACTTAAACTTTGGGATCCGAAGTTAGCTTGGGGACCCATTTCATCTTTGGGTTGGCGCCCTTAGGCTTGTAAGGATAATAAGTAGAGTAATGATCATCACATTTGCAATAAGAACAAACCATAGGATTCTTATTGCCAGAAGACTCTCCTACAAAGAAGGAGGTCTCCTTGCTCTTTTTCTTACCTTTAGCTTTTCTCTTGCCCTTTGATGTTGCCCCTACAAATCCCAAACCACTAGTATCACTTTGTTTGGTAGAATGGTCAAGGATTTCATTTATGGAGTTCTTCCCTTTGAGGAATTTCTATAGGGATGTTCTAAATCTATGGTTATCATCATTTAAGGAAATAATGGTAGAAGATAAACTAGATATGTCATCCCTAGCATGCACAATATCAGCCTCAAGACATAAAGTTTTTGTTAAATATGAATCTTTTTCAAGAGAATTAGAAGCAACTTTAACACTAGGCAATAAAGGTCTAGAAGATAGATCATTTACTTGACTAAGTAACCTAGAATTTTTAGATTTAAGCATTTGGATTTCTTTAAGATAGACATCTCTCTCTTCTTTTCGAGCATCAATAAGGAGCTTAAATTCAGCATTTTCAGTTTTAACTATTTCAAGCTCTTTAAGGCAATTTTAGCTTTCTTCCTTAAGATTCTCAATGTTCTTAAGGTAGATGTCATTCTCAACTTCAACCCCATTGTATTGGAGCTCAAGATCAAGGTATTTCCCTTACAAATTATCAATACTCTCAAGATTAGTTTTCTCATTCAATTCAAGAATTTCAAATTTAACATAGAGATCATCAATTATTTTTCCTAACTATTTTCTTTTAGATTTACATTTAGAAAAGGATGAACGGGTAGTGATAAGCATGTCAATAACAGCTTCCTTAGATAACTCATGCAAGCTTACCTCACTTACCTCACCAATATCTTCACTAGTAGAGGTCATGAGTGCAAGGTGGCACTCTCCATCTTCTTCAGAGCTTGAGCTACTTGAAGATGAATCTTCCCAAGCTGCATGAGTTGCATTCTAGTGTCTTTTCTCCTTCTTGTCCTTCCTCTTGTATTTTTCTCCTTCTTGTATTCCTCTTCCTTCTTTGAGCTGCCCTTGTGGTGTGACTTTATTGACTTGGGGCATTTACTCTTGTAGTGTCCCTTTTGCCCACACTTATAGCATCTCAGAGTAGAAGAGGAGGAGGCTTGCTTTCCCTTGAAGTGTTTTCCCTTGATGTAGTTTGCTTCATGCTCACTGTGGCCTTCATCTTCACTAGAAGAGGAGGGAGAAGTCCAGAAAGCAAGTTATTGTTGAAGGATGACAGCCTCCACTTGTGCTTTGAAAGCACTATCTTTGATCTTCTTGGCTTCCTTCTCTTCTTGCTTGGCTTCTTCTTCTGGCTTGTCAAGCCTAGGTTCATGGGCTTGAAGGTTGACAATGATCTCTTTGATTGGGATGTCACCAAGGCTCCTCACTTCTTCAATGGAGGTGACCTTTGAATCCCATCTCTTTGGTAGAGTCCTCAAGATTTTAGAGTTGATTACACCTCTATCCAAAGTGTTGCCAATGTAGCCAGCCCATTGATGATGACATTGAGTCTTTAGTACATCTCCGTAATCCCTTCTTTCTTACCCATCTTGAAGTTCTCTAGAAGATTGTTCAACATGTAGATCTTTGCCTCCTTGAGTTGCTTTTTTCCTTCATAGGTGATGCACAATTTGTCCCAAATCTCATAGGCGGTGTCCCAAGATGAGATCTGGTTGAACTATGTTAGGGTGAGGGCTGCATAGAGGATGCTTATGGCTTTGGCATTGAGTTGGGCTTCTTTGAGTGCAGCTTCACTCCATGTTGCTACAGCTCCGGTTGGCTCCTTGTAAGGTGTGACCATCACCTTCCACATGTCAAAGTTCATCCCTTGAATGTAGAACTGCATATACCACTTCCAATAGAGGAAGTTGGTTCCATCAAAGACCGGGGGACGCATGGAGAATCCTCCCTCTAGGTTGAGAGAACCAAGTAGGTTGTCACCCATCTTCTCATCTCGTGGGAGATTGTTGGAGAAGATCATTGGCTCTGATACCACTTGTTGGATCTAAGGGCTCTAAAGGGGGGGTGAATATAGCTACAAAATTTCTCACAAGATAGATTAGACCTTCAAATTATGTCAAATTGAAACCAAAGCTTTAGTGTAATTTGAAGTCCTAACTAACAAGCATATCAAGGATGAGAGGAATTGATAGCAAGCACTTGACAAGGTGATGTAGAGTGGTTCCACACTTCAAACTAGAAGTGAGTCAGTCCACTACCTAGAGAGGTCAACCTCTAGAACTTTGCAAGTGTTTTTCTCTATATTATCACCAATTAGAGTTACAACACATGACCACCAAAGGACTTACCCATCCAAGAACAAGGAATATCCACCTTACCAAGGATTTACCCACTTTGCAAGAGTCTTCAGCCTTCACCAAGGTCTTACCCACTCAAGCACAAGTCTTCCACCTTCAAGGACTTTGCCACTCCTCTTGGATCTTCAGCCTTTACCTTCTCTTTCACCTGGAGAAGATCACCACCTCTTCATCAACCTTAAAGAGGACCAGCTACAGCTCCTTCTTCACTCGAGGAATCTTGCTTCACCTTTTCTTCATGTAGGAAGGGGATAGGGAAGTTGGAGAAGATGAGATCTTTACATGCACAATGGTGGAGCTCTCTTACAAAAGTCCTAACTCACTCATAATCACAAAATGAAGTGTAAACTAGAGAGAGAAAGGGGCTCAAGGAGTTGTAGAACACTCAACTATAGCTAGGACTTAGAATAGCTTGAATGAGAAAACTTGGAATGAACTCCAAGGGGTCCTATTTATAGTTAAGGGTGCTCCCTTGAGTTGGGGATCACTTAGGGCCAAAATATAGCCATTTTCCTCAATGAAATAGATCTATTTTCACCCAAAACAAATCACCAATAATAATCACTTTTTCTACATTTTATAGGACATTCAGTCGAGTTTCAATAAAGGTAACTCGACTGATCAACTAAAAGACAAAGCCAATTTTCTAGCTATCGGTCGAGTTTGTTCTAGGGAACTCGACCGATGAGCTAAAATTGAGTTTGTTTAGTGAATAGGTCAGTTGAGTTCTGTGAGTGAACAACTCGACCGATGGGTCATCTTCAGACAATCCATCATAGGATCGGTCGAGTTTCCAACTCAACCGATGAACAGCCTGTGACAAATTTTTTAAGTTGACTTTTGAGTGATTAAACCTTGGTATTAAGTGTCCCTCATATTTTTCTCATATTAGTTACAAGTTATATCATCAATACAATTGATTACAAAAATTTTCTAAGGTCGTTTGGAGTGATCCCCCAAATTGCACACTTGCATTGCATTTGACTTGAACTTGGACAAGCTAGGGCTTGTGTAATTTGATCCTTTTCATGTACCTAAATCCAAAAATCAATCTTGAACAAACATATTAGATACATAAAAATGGAATGGTTAATCATTATAAAAATATGGGAAATGTATAACCCTTAGGTCAACATTATGTCCCAATGCAATTCCTTCACTCACTATCATATGAAATTTCTCTCAATTCAAAACTAAGTGAGTATCCTCACATCTCTACAAAACCCTATCTAGACTGGAAAAATAGTCTTTAAATGACTCTCAATAATGAAAAAACCGTCCATAAAAATTTCAAGACATCACTCTATTGTATCCAAAAAATAGCAAGCATTCGCCATTAAGACCGCTTTGGAGTGTTACAAAGACCGAAGGATGTACGACGGTAAGCAAAAGTACCATAGGTACAAGTGAAGGTTGGCTTATCTTGATCTTTTGGTTTGATAGAAATCTGATTGTAGCCTGAATAATTGTCTAGAAAGTAAAAATGTGAGAAACTGGTGAGCCTCTCAAGGATTTGATCTATGAGTGGTAGAGGAAAATGGACTTTCAAGGTGGTGGCATTTAATCGGTGATAATCAATGCAAACTCGCCATCTGATCATTGATCTAGTAGAAAGTAGTTCACTCATTGAATTAGTAGTGGTCGTTATTCCTCCTTTCTTAAGAACTACCTAGTGGGACTAACCCATTTGGAAATAGCATAGACTATACCTATCGGTAGAAGCTTCACTACCTCTTTCTTCACCACCTCAGTCATGATAGGATTTATACACCATTGAGGTTGTGCCTTAGGTTTCACTCCCTCTTTGATCTAGATGTAGTGTTAACATAAAGTAGGGGACATTCTCTTGATGTCAGCAATGGACCACTCAAATGTAGCCTAGTGATTCTTTAGAATGATGAGTAGTTTCTCCTCCTCTTTAAAACTCACAGATGCAAAAATTATCACTGGAAGTTTGGTGTCCACTACCAAGAATGTATATTTTAGGTGTGGTAGTAGTGGCTTCAAATCCATCTCAAGAGGACATTGCAAAGGTGGGGCTAATGTGGGTGTTAGTGGTCCCAAGTCCTCATAATATATTGTATAGTAACACAAGAATTCCTTAAGAAACAAGGCACACTCTTCTAACATATGGTAGCATGTGCAGTTATCCACCAGATTCATGTGACAAGCTTCTAAAGGTAGATGAGGGTATGCATGTATGATGGTAGAAGAGAGCGCATTTATGATTGGTCAGGTACACTTCCTATTCTGGTTCATCATGATACTTCACCGCCTTAGTCAAAGATATCTACTTTGTATGTTTCAGAATACCATTTTGAGAGTGCCTTTGTCCCCTTTGTCATGACATGGGCTATGTCTAGAAATGGTTTCCCTAGGAGTAGGGACACCTCACTATCCAAATCTTGTATCATGTGACATTGTGCCTTCTCCTTGATTGGTTGTTGGTCATCACGTAGATTTATCTCAAATCGGTCATATGGGACCCTCATTGTAAGTATTCCTCTCCCCGTCTCCAAAATCACACATGTTGTGTCTTGGAATGGCTTGTCTAGGGGTAGTTCATTACCATAGTCATCCTACATTTCCATGGCTACAAAATCTACTAGAAATATGAATTATTCCACCTTTTCCAAAACATCTTCGTGTATGCCTATTGACCTCACCATTGTATCTACGAGCTGAATTGAAATGTTGCTCTTCCTTGATTCTTTGATTCCTATATTCTTGAATGTGGTCAGTGGAATGATATTAATGCTTGTCCTGGAATCTCATAATGCCTCTCCAAACTTGACCTTGCTAGTGTAACACGGTATGTTGAAGCATCATGGATCTTGTCTCTACTGTGGCAATTTCCTTTGTATCAAGGCATTGACTTCTTCCTGCAATACCACGACATTAGAATATTTCCTCATCTTCATGATGATAACATCCTTCAAGAACTTGCCATAGGAGGAAATCTTCTCAATAGTTTCTAGGAGTGATAGGTTGATGTGAAGCTCCCTGAACGTATCTAGAAATTTCTTGAACTGATGATCAACATTTTTGTCCTTCAAGCTAGTAGTTAAAGGCACTAGAGTCACATTTTCACACTGATCATGTGGAATATAAGACTCCTTACTAGTTTCTATGTGCCCAATATTTTCCTTTCTTGTGGTTTCCTCTAGAGGTATAGGGTCTTGTGGCTTAAATCTTGTCCATCACTGCCCCAGTATCATCTGGTGTTGTGCTCTTCTCTAGAATCATTTTCTGCTCATTCACCAACACATCACCCACTACAAAGAAGCATTTCCTAACTTGTAGGTATTAGGGGGATATCAATGGTTCTTGAAATCCATGCTGGTTGGGCTTCTTTATGGATGCCATCTCAGTTTCTAATTGTGAAATTTGATTATCAATGTTGCAAATTTGAGCCCCTTGATCCTACTAATCCCATTTTAATTAGTCTATATAAGCCTCATTCTGGCTCATGAGTTTTCCTAGCATGTCTTTTATCATGTCCATCCTAGTAGGACCCCTATCCTGTTGATATTGATTGTGAAGTGTTGCCTTGTTGTTGTTTGGGATGTTGTGCTTGTAACAGATCCTGCTGAAAATTGTTGGGATCCGTCCAAGAAAATTTAGGATCCCGGCGCCATGAATATTCATTGGTGTCCCTATTATTTTTCTACCACAAGTACATACACTCCTTCTCTTCACCTCCACACGAGGTGCCATATTTCTGACAAAGCTTCTTTGTGAGTCTATGCATATGATATTTTAGTTCTATGACCTCCCTTGATTCCACAATACTTCTGACTATTGATGGTGATTCTCGCTCCTCCCCCCAAGCTTGGTTCTTGGACATGTTAGATCTCATGAAATCGTGTAACCTACTTATTGAGGAAGAATCATGCCCCTTCACTATCAAGGGCAATCCTCTCTCCTTTATGCAAGATGTAATAAAATGTCTTCACTTGAACAAATAAATCAATCCCATGATGAGGGACTTTCCTGAGCATGTTCTGAAACCTCTCCCATGTTTATAAATAAAACTCTCCAGCATGATGCTTCAAAATGTAAATTTTTCCCATCAATTTTCTTGTCTTTTGTGATGGAAAATATCTTCGAAGAATGTGTCAAACGTCTCGTCCCAAGTCTCAATTGACTCTAGGGGTGGGCTAAGGATCCAACCATTGGCTTTATCAGATAGTGAGTATGAAAAAGCTTCATATAATAAACATGGTTGGAATTATTTCAAGCATGAGCATGTCACATCTCTTGATAGAGTTTTTTATATGCACCATTGAGTCCTCCATGTTGTGCCCATGAAATTATTGAGACTTTATTAGTGCCAATCATGGGCCAATTTATAGATGCCTATGTTTACTACCTGGAATTTGACTGGTCCAAATTGAGTTGGAGCTAATGATGCCATTATCTTTTCCTATATTGTCTATTCTTCAGGCATGTCCACATGATCATCGTCGTTTGGGTTCATAAATGTCGCATGTTCTTGCTCTGACTATAGTGGGAGAGTTTGAATGATATTTTTAGATGAAGCCCTGAACTCTCGCACCTTGCATAAGATCTCTTCTCGATCTAAACTGGGTGGAGTGGACACTCTATAGTCTGTGGTTTGAGTGTGAACCATGCATTAGTACTTGAAAATTAAATTGGTACTATCAGACACATAATACTATGAAATGTAAAAAGAAGATTTTATCAATTATGCTTTGTTGCAACTAAAATAAAAATTAGAAGAAAAATGGTCTGGAATGGCCAGTCACAACACTCTTAGTTATGATGTTGTCGTTTTCTCGACAATGGCACCAAAAAATTGACATGCTTAAACTGTGTGTAAAATACAAATGCATGTGTTGTGTAATATAGGTAGCTATGAGGCTTGAGTGTCTAACTCAGGGAAACATTCACCAAAGACTACTACTTACTAAGACCGAATTAGCTAGACCTAACAAAGATTTGGTCGATATTTTATCAACTAAGAGAAAATATTAAACCTAAGTTAAGATGGTTGTAATCAAGAATGGATGGATTCCTCTATCACTTCTTCGTCATCACTAAGACTTTCTTCACCTTGGTTAAGATAATCTAGTATCTCAACCACTTCGGGGTCTTCTGTCAAAGGGTTCAGGTTGTTCAGGGCTCTCATCAGTGGGTCCACAATGGCCTTTTCTTGTTGAATCTCTTCACAATACTGGTTATAGCTATCCATGAAGTAGAGTGATTCTAAAATATATGGTTCCTTCATGGCATCCTTCACTTTGAAGTCAATGTGGTCACTTCCAACTCAAAGGGTTATGATGCCTTCGGTGACATCTATCAGGGCTCTTCTAGTTGCTAGAAAAGGTCATCCAAATAGTATTGGACACTTCGGGTCCTCCATAATATCTATCATAATGATATCACAAGGTATGAAAAACCATCCCACCCGGATCGGGACGTCTTCCACTATACCCATAGGTCTCTTAAATGTGTGATCTGCTAGTTCAATCCGCATACTTTTCTTGACCATGTCAGTCAATCCCAATCTTTGTGCTAAACTTATGGGCATCAGGCTTATGCTGGCTCCCAAATCTGCCAGACCCTTCCTTTCAACGTTGTCACCAACGTAAAAAGGGATGTTGAAGGCTCCTGGGTCTTTCTTCTTAGTTGGCAGTTCTACTTGAACAAAGGCACTGGACATGTTCGCCAGGTGTACCATTTCGGCGTGGTTTCCTCTCCTTCTCTTCGTGATTAGGTCCTTGCAAAACTTAGTGTATGTCGGCATCTCCTCCAAAACATCAAGAAATGGGACGTCTATATGTAGTTTCTTCACTGCTTCCATGAATTTCTCGTATCTTTTCTTCAAGTGTGCCTTGATAAGCTTGTATGGGAATGGAATTCTTGGGACATGCAGGATTTTCTTTGTGAAGATTTCTTCAACGGGATCAGGATCCCTAGCTTCTCTACTTTTCTCATGGCTTTCTTCAGTAGGCATCTCCTTGTCAGTAGACTTCTCAGAAGAAACTTCTCTCTCGGGTCGCGGTCCTTCCTCTTTTCCATTCTCATTCTCGTCCCTTGTTCCAAAGCTGATCAGCATCCTCCCTAATCAGAGGGTAGCCATTTTTGCAGTCTTCGTATTTGACGGAATCCTTCCGGAGGGATTCTTTACTAACTCTGCCAACTACGTGAGTTGTTGGTCTATTTGGCGTTGATGCGTCTGCATTTCTGCCATCTGGACTTGCATAGTTGTCAGGATGCTAGAATTAGCTAGGGCACTTTGTTCCAGTTGATCCTTCACACAGTAGCTTGCCTCTTAGAAAAATCAAAAATTTGTGTTACTAAGTCTTGTTGGCTATTATCTTTTCCTTGCCCCTATCCTTGACCTTGACCTTGACCTTAACTTGGCCCTTGGCTTGGTCCTATCCCCTGGCGAGTCTGGTTCTTACCTTGTGTTGAGTAGTTATTCTTATTGGTCTGATAATTGGTTGTTCGAGCATACGGCGGTTGTCCGCCCCTCTTTTTGAATCCCAACGGTGGCTTTTGTGAATTGCTCAGTTGGTGCAAATTCTCGATTGCATTCTTGTTTCCGTAGCTGAAGTCAGGGTGGTCTGGCCTCTTAAAATTGGCATAGGAAACGTTTTGCTTAGTCTCTTCTTCACTTTCACTTTCTTCACTCTCTTCTGGTCTGGTGTAGATACAGTCATCGACCCCGTGTCCTCCTTCACCGCAGGTGACACACTTCATCACTTTCTCGGTGTGCTGCTTTCCTTCACCTTTGGTATCTTTCAGTTGTTTAATGTCAGTTGCTATTTTCTGGATTTGGGCTGTTATAGTTTCTAAAGCCTTGGCTTCCATGGATGGTCCTTCAGATCCTACCTTCTTCGATGGGCCCCTGTCATTCCTTTCATAGTCTACTCCTACTTGGAGCGCAGCCATGTTTTCTATTATCTTCATAGACCTGCTTGGCTTTTTCCCCAGGAAGTCACTGCTTGCGGCAGCATTCAATGAAGTCCTCTCTGTATGAGTCATCCCATTATACAAGGTGGTCACCAGTAACCCCTTACAATAGTTGTGGTACGGACAATCCCTCAGGTACTCTTGGAAATTCTCCCATGCCTCGTGCAAGTTTTCTCCTAGTTTTTGTGCAAAAGATGTAATCTTCTGCATGTTACAGATCGTCCTCTCAGTAGGATAAAACTTAGTGAAAAAGGCATCCGCCAGGGATCTCCACCCATCTATAGACTGGTGGGGGAGATTTAGATACCAGGATAGAGTCTTATGTTCCAAGTAGAACTTGAAACCCTTGTAGTAAATCACTTCATGCGGGACACCCCTCATCTTAATGGTATCGCAAATGTTCTTGAAAGCATCGAGATGGTGGTATGAATTCTCTCTTGAGTTCTCACGGAAAGGCTTGTTCTGGATCAAAGATATGATAGTTGGTTTATCTCAAAGTTTGTTGTGTTGAAGTTTGGTACGATGATCATACATCTTGACTCGTTGGCCCTTATTTCCGCCAACTCATGAAGGGTCTTCCCTTCCTCGTCATCCTCACTATCGATGTCCCTGCGGTTGTGATTTCTCTCAGCTTCATGCTCATGGTTGTGAAGGTTTCTTCTATGCCTACGGTGATGATGACGTTCTTTGTAGTGATGGTCATCCTCACAATGATCATCTTCATGTCACTCTTCATGCTCTTCCTCTCGTTCTTCATATTGGTGACCGTCATTGTAACGGCCATCTCTATCTTCATTTGTGCCTGGTGGCGGGGGGTGGTGTTGATTCCTCACGTTCTACTCGTCTCCTGAGAGGGTAACGTCCACATGGGACGGCATGGTGAAAAAGGAGTAAAGTCAAACAAGTATGCTTCTTCCCGGGTGCCTGAATAGACCGTACAGTCAAGTTAGCAAACTGGACGTGTTAAAACGAACTATTCTATACAAACTCAAGGTAGCAGACTTAATGTAACTGTGTTGTCAAGCTTATTGCTAAGCTTGAGGCACGGGAGTATAGAAAGTGGACTCGAGTTCTTAACAGTGTCATTTTGCCTTGTCTCCGAAAACGGTGCCAAAAAGTTGATTGGCCTAAATCACACTTCCAAAAGGAGTGGATTCGGAGTAGTCAGACTTTTAAAGAGATAACCCGACTCTCAGGCCCCCACAATGATAAACGGGGTCCGATGTAGCGATCGGGGTCGAACACAGGGACAAGGTTGGCAGTGTTAAGTGCATAGAATCTAACACTCGTATACTACATCTGAAGAGGGTATATAAAAAGGTCTTCCCTTAGGAACGATGGCACAAAAACTAAGTTGGGCAAGAAAAACAACAATAAGAAGAACGAATGAAAACAAAAGAAACAAGACGAAATAAGTATATGGGAGGAAACCCAAGTTGGGGTTCGCCTACTAAAGTATCTCACCAACATGCAACATCATCTCTCTCTCGCATACTCCTACCATGATTACAAGCAACCATAAAAAGTGTCTATTCCACTCTCTCTCAAGATGAGGAAAGATCTAAGTCTAAGGGAGTCTCTCTCTCGAGATGACTACACGCAAACCTCGTCGCATAACATATGGTTTTAAAGCTTTAGCATTCCAACACTCTCATGCATTCTTACTACTCCATAACACATGATAAAAGTGATATTACTCTCTCGACATATCAACAATCAAACATCACAAGATGGTAGCTAAGCATACAAGTGAAGCATTAAAATAGGTGCATGGAGATAATCTTGATAAGAATATATATATTCAACAAAAAGAGACAATATACATGTTGGGAGAGCCTTAGTGGCTACCCCCAACCCAAGTTAAGGTGTTTAGCCACTCATGCTTGCAGACAGCATAACGGTGTTATAGAAATATGGATACATGAAGTCCCACAAAGAGAGGAGGGAAGTACAGTGAGATGGAGTGATAGATCTATAGAGAAGAGACGTGATACAACACAGTACTTCTTCATATTTGGATCTAACACGTCGGTGGCATGGACGATCTTTTTCTCTCAAAGAAGGAGTCTTCAGTCTTCTCTCTCCTCAGCTTCCACCTTTGGAGATCCAAGACTGGTGGATGGGATGGTATGGAATGAATTTGGAATGCAACAGTACTTTGTGGTCCTCGGGATCCGATCTATGATCTGATGATTTGACAAGATAGGTGGGTGTGCTATTTATATGCACATTCTACCGAATTAAGCCTAGACTGCGGTCACGGTCTTGGTTGGGTGAGTGGTGAGACCGCGGTCGCGGTCTGCTCTTTATTCCTCCTTTCATCGCAGTTGAACTTAGTCACGGTCTGGTGATGATCGCGATCGAGGTCGGCTTATGCGTTGTGTTTGGAGAGGTCGAGGTCTTCTCATTTGGTCATGGTTTGTAAGGATTTAGCAGTGATCGCGGTCTCCAAGCTGGTCACGGTCCTTCTTGATCGCGGTCTGTGTTGATCACGGCCCCTGGTCTGATTTGGGACCCATGTTCCGATCGCGACCAATTTCGTGGTCCCGATTAAGCAGTGATTCAGGCTTTGTTATGGCCGCGGTCCATCTTTAACACTTGATGACCTCGATCTTAAAGGAGATCCAAAACTACGATCGCGGTTGAGTGATAAGTGGGTCGCGGTCGAGGTAAAGACCGCGACCTGGGTTGTGAATGTACCTGAAACCATGTAAGTGAGGTTTTAGTCAAAAAGGTGGTAAAATTATGGGAAAAGATAACAAAAGATATACTAAAAGAGGTATAAAATATATACAAAAAAGTATGTAAAATAAAGTGTTATCAATCCATTTTCCAGATTTTATATCCATAATAAGCTACAATGGAAATCATGATTTTCATAAAAGTAATCATGGAAATTGATGAAAAAGTTTCATCATAGGAAACACCTTGAACCTGTTTGAAATTTTTTGTTACCAATCAACCTTTGTAGGTTTGTACGTTACCATCCATGTTGGTCTTCCATTTAAAGACCCATTTGTATCCTATGGGTTTTACCCCTTCAAGTGAATCCATAAAGGTCCATACCTTGTTGGTATGCATGGAGTCCATCTCAACTCTCCTGGATTATGGCCATTTCTCATAATTTGGTACCTCAATAGCCTCATTGTAGGTTGTTGGATCATCATCAGGAATGACCAATACAACATCTTCTCGGTTTATGAGAAATCCCGTATCTCTATGGCTCGAGATGAGTCCTATTACATCTTTGAGTTCCATGTGTAACGGGAACTTGGAATGACACAACAGCTTGTGATTCCTCTGGTTCCTTATCGACCTCTATGGGTCCAACATTATCTCGTTGGACTTAAACTTCTTCAAGTTCTATTTTCCTCCCACTAGTTCCTCTAGAAATAAATTTCTTTATAAGAAATACATCAACTCTTTGACAAACAATTTGTTTTCAGATGGAATATAGAAGTAATATCCCTTTGTTTCCTTAGAATATCTAACAAAATGACATTTTTTAGATTTGGGCCCAAGCTTTTCAAAAAATTGTTTCTTGACATAAGCTTCACATCCCAAAATCTTCATAAAAGATGTATTGGTATGTTTCTCAGTCCATATCTCATATGGTGTCTTTTGAACTGACTTAGAAAGTACGTGATTAAGTGTAAACAATATGGTTTATAGATTGTATCCCTAAAAGAAAGTAGGAAGAATGAAAATTTTGAGCATGGAGTGTACCATGTCCAACGTGATATGATGTATTCTTTATTATACACCATTATATTATGGTTTTCCAGGTCGATTCTATTGTGATACAATACCATAATCCCTCAAAAGGGCCTCAAACTCTTGACTTGAGCATTCACCACCTCGATCTGGTCAAAGTTCCTTAATTCTTTTATCAAGTTGATTTCGTACTTCATTCATGAACTCGTTGAATTTTTCAATGTATTATGACTTCTATTTCATTAGATACACATAGAAAAATCTATTGAGATCGCTAGTGAATGTGATTAATTACTCTCCTCTTGCATTTGTGCTAAAAGGTCCACATAATTAGTATGCATGAGTGCTAATACATCAGTTGCCCTTTCACTATTTCCAGTTGCTAATACATCAGTTTCCCTTTCACTATTTCCAGTAAAGGATGCCGAATAAACAAGATTCACATGTCTCAATTGATCAAAAATCAAATGAGTCTAAGTATCCATCTTTCTGGAGTCTAGAAATGTGCTTATCATTTATGTGTCCTAGACAATAATAGATAAGTTTTGTTTGAGTCAAGTTTCATCTTCTTAGTATTTAGGATATAGATATGTGTCTTAAAATTTGACAAATAAGACCATAAAACATAGGGGCACAGCCACAAAGGTATTAGGCCTAGAAATAGAATATCAACCACTTTTCATATGAAACTCAAAACCATTTTTGTCCAATTATGAAATAGAAACGATGTTCCTACTTATTGAAGGTACATAATAGCAGTTCTCCATTGGGCATAGATAAACAATAATTGCCTATAGAAGTGGAAACAACTCTTGCTCCATTTACTATGCATAGCTCCACCTCCCCTTTCTTCAGGGGTGTACTTCATTTTATGCATGTATATTTTATCATTTTTGAGCTCCACATCCGGTATCAAATACCCATATTGAAGAAGTAGATAAATTTATTTTTATGACGTATATACCTAAAGTAAATATGGCTATCCCCTGCTTCATGTTCTTTATTAGCAAAAAGGTAGGGAGAAAATTTTCTTTTCAATGTCCAATCTGGCGACAATGGTGGCAATTGCCTCCCTTATCTACTCATCATTCTGTTTTAAGTGAAGAAAACTTTTGAACATACTTAGAACCTTTCTTGGCTTTACCTTTTCTCTTAGACTTTCCTTTTCCTTTATTGGCCATCAGAACATAATTAGGCTTGTTTTTAATTTGCTCCTCGGTTGTTGACGTCATGACAAGTAGATCTTGTGGCGGTTTAACAAAATTATTTGTGTTGTAGTTAATGACAAATTGTTTGTATGAATCTGGAAATGATTGTAGAACATATGTTACCAACTCTTTCCCTATAAGATATTCTAGTTTAGCTAGAATTTCCACATACCAAATTATATTTAGTACATGGGGTCCAACTGGATCACATTCCTCCATCTTACACTTAAATGATGCATTGGAGACATCATACCTTTCTTGACTTTCTTATTCTTGATACATGTTCTTGAGATGTGTTATCATCTCATAACATCCATATTCTCAAGTTGCTTTCGAAGCTCATGATATGGAGCACGGCATAAGACACTTTATATCCATAGAGTCATCATAATGCTTCTTATGAGCTTCCCTTTCTGTTAACTATTAACTCAAAATATCTACATCATACAATCTTCTAGTGAGAAAATATATGTATTCATCAAATTTTGAGTCAACTTTAGTTGATCGCCTAAAACTTGACTATTTAGGTAGGCAACATTTGTCATTTACATCTAATGCAACTCTTGATATATGGGTGTATAACTCTTTGTCATAACCATCTTCATGCCTTTAGGTTCTATATCCTACTAAAGTTGTCAAGTTAAGTCTATCCCAAATGCCAATACAATAGAACATGCATCCTGCTTTGGTAAACTCACACATCTATTCTCACACTTTCCTGACATAGACATTGTACCATGCTTTTTGGCATGCCTACACTTTTTTTATCAAGCTTTTCATGTGTATTTCTTGTTGGAAATCATTTAATACATAATATTTACTTGAGGGGCTGTATATATTTATATGTACATATCTACACGCCATATACTTTTAATATGTATCATATACATATTATATCAACAATACACTATCACAATAATATAACAGATAATGTTGGTTAAGGCCACACTAATGTAATCATTTGGAGACACAAAGGATTAATATTCACCTAAGGTCTATTGTATCATATTGATTTTCAATATGTGAACATACATTTGTGTTATATAAAAGCTCCATAGACGTTCTGCGTATCATCATGGTTGCCTCGTCACGCTAAGTCCTCAACATATTATTCTATTCCAATCTCTTACATAATATGTATAATCCTTGAGATAAATTTAAGGGGAGTATGAAGGAATAACAACACTACATCATGGAAGAAAAGTTGAGGCTCGGCATTCAAGCCAAATAGTTCTCAACCAGAAAAGAATCCATCCATATCATGCACACAAAAGAGTACTTGATCATAACCATACATACATCCACCAAACAAAATAATTTCAATGATGAGTTGTATAATTCATAGATATATATATAGTCTTTTCATATGGTACAATTCCCATGAAAGTATGTGGAGTTAAAAAGATATGCATGTTGACAATTAATCATTCACATCAAATATAAAGACATAAGAAGCATAAAAAGAGAAACCCAATGAAATAAACTTTGAATCTTGATATACTGTAAAGTGATGTGACTCTTATACCAATGTATAAATCCACAAAGAGTGAAAGAGGTAGGAACATTATAGTAAACAAAAAAAATACTCTTGAAATATCCATCCATGGATCTTATCAACAATGATATAGAAGGAAGGACGGAAGGTTTGTGAGCTACCTTTGTTTCAAGTAGATCTGACCAAAGGACACGCAAGACCGAAGTAGGAAGATGGTGTCAAAGTATATATCACCGACACATCCATATCTCTATATCATCCACATGCATAATAGGGAACTCCACATTATGCTCCATCAGCCAGTGTAGAATATGTTTTCTTTTGTTGGTAACATGTTAGCGTTACACAACCTCTCCTCTCCCCTTGTTTCCTTGATGGGAATGATGTGTGGTCAAAGACCTCTCAAAGGTGCCTCCTTTTATCTCACAAAAGTTGCAACAAAAGGGTCATAAATTGAGTCCAAGTTTGTAACCAACCCCCTATCGGTCATGGACCTATATATAGGAAAGGCAGCAAAGCAGAATTTGTAATAAAACCTGACAAATGAAAAGGCACAGCAACCTTTTTGTGATAGCCCACCCCCTAGACATTCAAGTCATGCAATTGGGCCTAGTCTAGCTGGGTCGTTGGACTGAGTCAATCAATCGACTGGACCCAGTCAAATTAGCAGATTCGACCTAGTCCAATTGGGTTATTGGAATTAGTCTATTCAGGTGACTAGAACCAATCCCGTCGGGCCAATGGACCTAGTCTAATCAAATGGTTGGACTTCCAGCCATCCCTTCAATGATTTAACTAGTTGCCTAACCTTTAGTAACCAATTAATCATATGCCCATCATTATACTACTCTCGCTATGCATCTTTTGTGTGTGAACGTGTAGGCCCAAATTATGTTGGTAGTGATGTTTATAATTGTATTATGACTTCACTAATAATGATTGGTACTTCATAGGACTTCATTGACACCCAAGTAAATGGAGAAGTGGATAATAAATTCAACCTAGTATTTTGATTGGTGTTATAGTAATTGTATGATCCTTTTGTCACAGATATCTAGATTGAAACTAAGGCATGGAAGTATCATCATCTTATCATTCAATCTGTGTTCCTTGAACTAAACAGATTATTCGAGACATTATGAGGTTAGTATCATATATTCACTCACACGAGAATGGACGCATTTTTGTAGTCTCTCTTATCAAGTGTTTGGGAAATTAATCCATAGGAGGGACAAATTATATCTACATCACACTAATTCACAAGTGTTATAGTGCACCCAATAACTACATTTTTAGAAACCCTTATTCAAAGTCACATTGGGCTAGTGTCAAAGTACACACAATGACATGTGATCATGTAATGACTTCAGGTCTAAGCATCACAGTCACTAGTATCACATTGACATATTACTTTGATATATCATTTATGACTTCCATGTGTCATTCTCAAGGTAGGTTTGTTTAGTACACTTATTCTCTAAAAAGTACCTATGTATCTAAGTTGATATCCATCTCATGACTAAAGAGAAATAATCATCACTCGGCATACATACTAGTCTTATGTATTATTTTTGCCCCATATTATCACAATAATATCGAACTAAAGGCGTAACAAGAATGTGTATCCTTAAGTATACATATGATCTCATCAATGGTACTCAGCCCAAACCATATGCCATAGAGTCAAAAACATTCATAGGACATTATTAGTTATATTCATTATATCAATATTGAAGCATACATAAGAAATGGAATTGCCTTTTATTAATAATAAAATAAATATAAAATATCCCTTTTAAAATGATCTATTACCAATAGTTAGAATAATGAAATGGGATGCATATGTATATGTGATATGCTCATGATATGATGAAACTTTTGAATTCAATAAAAGTTGTTTCTATTATCAATCTATTGTCCATAGTAAGTTGTATACATATATAGTTTGGGGTAAAAATATATATTATGTCTTTTAAATATAATAAAGAAATGATGGATGTATTTTTCAATAAAGTGATATTGAGTTATATTGACTATGTGATACATGGAAGGAAGTTTGACATATATGACTTACAACTGTCAAGATCCAGTCATCTCAATTTAGTTGAATGTTGGACCTTGACACATTCAAAATTATGGTCCATGTTTTTAGTTTTTAGTTGAATCATAAAGTCATCACATGGGCCAAGTTGGATATTGTTAGAAAAAATTGTATAAGTATTTTCCTATGTGATCCATCTAATATAATTTATTTGCCTCTAACTAAATTGATCCTAATGATGGTTGTTGGAATGTGGGAAGTTTGAAATGGATGGATCTGAAACCCCCTGACTCCCTTTGTATTTAGTTGTGAAGAGATTCCCACTTTCCCTCTTAAGGCGGTCAGTGTCTACCCTTAGAAGAAGAAACACTTATGGTAGTTAGTCTCCCCCTTGGGCAAAGAGACATTTAAGGTGGTTACCCTCTACCCCTTGAGAAGGACACTTAAGGTGGTTGCTTTCTACCCCTTGGGTAATGAGAGAATTAAGGTAGTTAGTATCTATCCTTGGTTAAAGAGACACTAAGAGTGGTTAGTCTCTACCCCTTTATGAAGAGACACTTATGGTGGTTATTTTTACCCACTAACCCTAAGGGTAGTTACTCTCTACTCTATGTGAAGAGACACCCACTAATCCCATTAACTAGTTGTTACTGTCTACTCATGAACCTCCTAATGGTTTCTCTCTACATCCACTAACCCCACTATAGGTGGTTATTCTCTAACATTGCAATTTTAGAAGAGGTTGTAAAAGGATAATAGGATAGATAGGAAAAGGATTGTCACAATAATTAGTTCTCTCACCATATAGAGATTAAGAAAGGGAAAAAAGGAGAGATTGAGGATAATTCACAAAGGAAGTCTCTATCGGATGAAGGTTCAAGAGTAAGTAGGATTCGTAACCAGAAGAAGGCTTTGTTGACAACAACTATAGGAGTGCAAAGATCAAAAGGAAAATGTTCCGCTCAACATTTACAAGAAGACAAAATGATGAACTTCATACATGAGACGACCCGACACCAAATCAGACCGTCACAGTGTAATTAATTGTGGAATTAAACATAAGTAGTGGATTACTGAAAATCACTAAAAATTAAAACCATTTACAAAGAGATTCAAACACAGGAAAACTCTTTTATCAAGAACCAGTGTACTTTATTTACATCCTTCATAAGTACATATCTTGTATCATCCCTTCTCGAGGATTACAAACATCAACTGCTCTGTTAAAACTATACACAGGCAGCATAAGAACCTCGAGGCATCACGCCAAAATCTCAAATCGATTCATTAAAAGTACCAACTACTAACTCTGAGGACCTGAGAGTACAGAGACGACACATAGGACTCTATATACAAAACATGACAGCCAGTGCCTCCACCTGGAATATCACTGATGTCCTTGTTGCTGATGTTGCTGCTCTTCCCCTACAATAGGGTTTCTGCCTCTTCTTCTGTGTCTACCTAAAAAGGTTGGATCTCACGGGGGTGAGACAATTGAAATTGTCCCAGCGAGAGATATAACTCTCCGCCAGAAACATTATTATTGCAATTTAATAGAATAATACTGAGCAGAGGAATCATATATATATCCAACAGCAGATAAATCAATGTCTAAACAGATTAGAGCAATATTCTTATTCCAAGCATTTCAGCTATAACTTGATAAAGCAGCATGTTACTTATCCAATAAAGAATTGAAGAACATGTATAACATTTATCCATCTAGGATATAATAAGCAAGGTAACATCAACCATTGATTCTCATATTTCAACCTTAAGCAAATATGATACACGGCTGATTACATTTTACAATCATACTTAAGCCCTGAGGAGATGAGGTATACCGCTCATACTCCAACTGACCATTGTGAAATTGAAATCAGTACCATACCTAGGTCAATGGAAGAGCCGGATTTCCATGACCTCATCCTTATCTCGGTCAGTACGAGATCCCATGCAGGACATCTTATGTCTCTTCTAAATATCTTTCCAGGGTATACTGGCAACTTCGCTATAGAGTTACAGCGGCGGCTGTACTCTCTTCGCAATCGAGAGATCTCATGTTTATCTCACATCGATCCGGCATTAAACATTATCGGGAGATTCATGATACATCCATCCCGGCATCGGGAGATTAGTGATACATCCATCCCGGCATATATAATGAAGGATTGAGAGATTTAATGTTTATCTCACATCAATTCCTCCATTAGGGCGTAAGGATATTCGTGCTCGTAACCCCCCACATACTCAACAGTATGCCCTCCAGGAGATCCCATAGCAAAACATGTTTCACCATCACCAACTACTGACGATGATGGATCTATGGTCAGGGCTTTACATGATAGGATTTCACTTGATTAATTAAGTACATTACCATATCCTTTTAGCATCAGTCGGGTTTTCAAATATAATTTATTATAACAAATGCTACAAAGAATGTGTAATGCTTCTAACAAGTACTTTTTGAAGCTTTATAAATCATTAGGATCTCAATCCCTTGTCACATCATGGGCATTCTCATCCCTTAACATCTCATCATCATGATTATGGAATATGGGTATTCAAACCCTCAATTCATCAAAGAACACTTGTTATCACTTATCAGGTAACTAATACCTTCAGGTCATCTGACCAAGGTAAACATGATACTTGCAATACAGGCATCTCACATGGCTCTTAAAGTCCATTAATCTCTTGTTACCTCTTATTAGGCAACAAAGCATATTATGAATCACAAGGCCCATAAAACAATTTCAATAATAAAACATCATAGCTCATACATGGCTATGTCCAACATTTCATGATACCTGCATGATTAGTACACATGATAACAGTTATATCAATTACATATCAGTACTATGCAATGTAATGGTAGTATCACTATTCCCTCATTAGGGTTAGGGTTTCCCAAATTCATATCAATTAGGGATACTCATCCCATTACCCAGAATTAGGATTATGGTTTATTATCATATTGCCCAAGATTAGGGTTTCATGCACTATAACCCAAAATTAGGACTTCACATACCTTCACCCTATATTAGGGTTAGGATTTCATATTAAGGTTTCATATAACATTACATGGCATCACCCTGGGTTAGAGTTTCACATCACATCATTACATTAGGGTTACACATAACATCACCCTAGATTAGGGTTTCACATCACATTATTGCATTAGGGTTTCACATCACATTATTGCATTAGGGTTACACATAACATCACCCTAGATTAGGGTTTCACATCACATTTTTGCATTAGGGTTTCACATATCATCACCCTAGATTAGGATTTCACATCACAACACTTCATTAGGGTTTCACATGGCATTACCCTAGATTAGGGTTTCACATCACATTATTGCATTAGGGTTTCGCATAACATCACCCTAGATTAGGGTTTCAAACATCATTGTCTCGAATTTAGGTTCCTTATAACTTTTCCCCAAATTAGGGTTTCATGTAACTTTACCCGAAATTAGGGTTTCATGAAGCATCCTCTTGAATTAGGGTTTTTCATTATATTACCCTAAATTGGGATTTCTCATATCATCACCCTAGATTAGGGTTACACCATTACCCTAGATTAGGGTTTCATCTAACATTGCCCTAAATTAGGGTTAGGGCTCATCGACCTTCTTGATTAGGGTTTCATGATCTCTTTATCAAGGATCATACCCTAATTACAAATTTTATTCATGTTGAAAGTGTTGAGGTTTAACCACTTACATGATTATTATACATGTATGAATTCTTCTCTCTCTCATCCTCTCTAGGATGTTGATTACTTCAATCTTGATTAGATTAGGCCAACCCTTCATTCAAGTACATACATTTAGGGTTAGCATAGTGTATTGAGATATTTCTTTCATAAGCATCAAAGGTTAACCCCTCTAAGGGTACTAATCACCCTAGTATTTTAAAGGTACAACCATTGTAATTAACTTTGAGATACATCATTAACAATCATAGGGTTAATTGATCTTTCATAGCTTTGAGACTATTAGGTCTCCAAACGGTTTTGATACTTTTGAACCTTCAAACGGTTTTGACCTCCTTGACCTTCAAACGGTTTTGAGACCGTTTGGGCATCTAGGGTTGAGACCGTTTGCTCTTAAACGGTTTTGAAACCGTTTGGTGCTTTCAACCTTTGAAATTGTTTGATCAAATTAACCTTGAAACCGAATAAACAACCCATCCTTGAAACCGATTGAACATCAAACGGTTTTGAGACCGTTTGCCCTCCAAACGGTCTGAAGACCATTTGGTCCAAACCACCTTGAAACCGAATGGATCAATTAGGGTTTCTTAATCAATTGATTTAGGGTTTCCACTCATTGAACCATCCAACATTAAGGCCATTGAAAGTAGATCAACTTGTAACCCTTGGATCTCCATCCATCCATGACTCCTCTTGATCTCAAACGGTTTTGAGACCGTTTGACCTCAAACGGTCTTGAGACTGTTTGACCTCAATCGGTCTTGAGACCATTTGCCCTCAAACAGTCTTGAGACCGTTTGAGCCATTCAACATAGAAATTGACTCAATCAACTTAAGGTTTCAACCAATCAATCCGATTAGGGTTTGTAATCAATGGATCATCCATTCTTGAATCCATTATAATTAGATCAATTTGAACCATTGGATCTTCAATCATACACATCAGAAATTTACCCCAAACGGTGTTGAGACTGTTTGACCTCAATCGGTCTTGAGACCGTTTGCCCTCAAACGGTCTTGAGACTGTTTGCCCTCAAACGGTCTTGAGACCGTTTGGTCATAAAGTTGAAAACTATTTGCACATGATCTTTATTGAGGTGTGTGCTAATATGACATCATCATCTTCAAGCTTCAAACCTTCGAAAATTACTGTGATTCTTATGGTGATTTCAACAACTAATCAAAAGGAATTTCAGAAAAGAAGAAAGATTCAACATATCATGAAAAAGTGAAATCAATAATAACATTTAAGGGTTCAAGTTATATAACCCAACTTCAAAGTTGAATCCAAGCTTCAAGATTCACGTATTTAATGGTGATTGAAGCTTCCTCAACTTCCCAAGGTCCGTCCTCAAGTCTTTGAGTGAAAAGAATGGCTAAAGTTGAAGATTGAATGGAGAAAAGAAGAAAATAAGCATTGAATTTTGATTTCCACCATGAAATCAAGGTTGAAGATGATTAAGGAGCTCACCTACTGGTTGGGGTACGTCGTCCTATTTCTCCTTAGATCCCTTGTGTTCGGACAAAGCATGGAAATAAAGTAGATTTGAAAAAGAGTCTTTCATGTGGGTGGGAAATGGGATATATGTAAGGGAATTTCAAGAGAGAGAAAGTGTTATAAAAATCATTTATTTCCCTAAATTGGTGCCACTTATCCCCCTCACTTCCTTGCATATGAATCCATCATCCTCCCCTTAAAAATCCTCTTCTATATCTATGAATAAAAAGAAAATAAATTAAGCACCTTAATCAATATAATAATAATATCCAAAAATTAGTGGATATTACTTTTTCTTTAACTAATGTGAGTGGGCTCTCCACTCACGTTAGATATTTCGGTGCCATTTCAAGGAAAAAGGATGTCCATACTTATACAAATTCAACCATCACATTTTTGTTTGAAGGGCACTTCCATTAATATATTTATTTTTGCATTAAATTGAATCAGGGTTTCAATTGTGCTTAAATCTTGATAATTTTGATATCAAGATTCTCTCTCCTCCAAAGAGATTCAAATGAGATGCCCCTATGATTTTCTTGTCTCTAATTGATACCAAGAAATATTAGGGACTCTTTAGAAGTGGTATTTTGCATATTGAGCCCTAGGTTTTGGGTAATTTGCACATTACACCAAAACTAGGTTTTAATGCACAAACATTGCTTAATAAGCTCTTTCTTGGTGCTTAGGCCTTCAGAAGCCATACCTCTGCATCATTTTCATTCTTATGATGCGCCAACACTTGAGGAACATTTTATCATGTAACATTTGCAAGTTAACCCCTCAACTTGGGTAATTTGCACTTTAGTCCAAAATGGGAAAAATATTGTTTTCAACATTATTCAAAAAGGACTAAAATTGAAACATAAGCTCCTCTTGATCCTTAATTACTTTTCAAAAGATAAGAGAAATCATATAATTATCTTTCTTAAACAAAACATCTAGGGTTAAAGCATAACCCATGTCAGGGATGTTACAATACATGGATCAAGATAGGTATTTACATCTTTGTATAGTGTGTGCGTGCGCATGTGCATGTGTGTCGGCGGGCGGGCAGGTGTGTGAGCGTGAGGGCGTGAGAATGTGCGTGCGCATGTGCGTGTGCGTGTGTGATCGTACAGGAGGGTGTGTGTGTGTGTGTATTTTTATATATTTATAGACACACACATATATATGGGAATGAAATGTTTGGATGCATCAGACTTGAAAGATACATTTATTATAGTAACTATCTAGCAAATAAAACACAAAAATGAGTATAGAAAAGGAGGATATGAGGGAAGTGAATAGAAAAGTTATATGGAGAGAAGAGAGAAATGAGGAGGAAGTAATGGTAGGAGAGTAGTGAAGTGAGAAGAGAAATAGTAGATAAAAGGAGAAAAGTGAGGAAATGAGGACTTCGGGGGACAAGGAGGGAAGTAATGAGGGAGAGGAGAGTAGTAATGAGGAGGAGAGGGAACTAATTGGGGGAGAGGAGGAAAGTAATGGTAGGATAGGAGAGAAGTAATTTGGAGTGAGGAGGAAGTGAAGAAAAAAATAGTGGAAGGAGGAGGGAAGTAATGAAGGAGAGGAGGGAATTAGAAGGGAAATAATGAGGGAAGTGGATAGAAGTAGGAGAGAGGAGGAAAGTGACAATGTGAATAATGAGGGAAGAGGAAGGAATTAATGGGAGAGAAGATAAAAGTGAGGAAAAAAGATGCAAAAATAGAAAATAAGGTCCATGAAATAGATAAAAAGCCATAACAAGCATATAACAAGTCATCAAAGAAGGTAAATGACAAGAAAATAAAGAAAAATAAGGCATCGGGTGACAAACATAAGGCACCAAGAGATGAAAAGGAGACGCAAATAATAAAAAATGAGTTGGAAATGGAAGAAAATTATGTGTTATCACAATAAAACACCATGTAAGTGAATAAAAAAAGATGTGAAAAGGTGAAAAAAGAGACGTGCAAGTAGTAAAAAGAGGTGCTATGCGGGATACATATTAGAAAGAAGACAAAAACAAAATGTTAAACTGGAGAAAAATAAGGCGTCAACTGACGATAAACAAAATGCTAAGAATGTAAAAGGAAGTGGTAAGGGAAAACAATGCATCAAATGAGTAAAATGAGGCAGGAGAAATGAGACGTTAAAAGAAGAAAAATATATTTTACTTACAAGAAAATACGGCCTTATTTGAGTAAATGGAGGTGCTAATAGAAGAAAATGAGGCAAAAAATAATGAAATTGGGTGTGAAAAGATAAAAAGCAAGTACGCATAAAGGACAAAGTAGGTGCCTATGGAAGAAGATGAGGCAAAAATAAGCCTTTTACATTGAAAAAGGAGGTACAAGTGACAAGAATGATGCACTAAACCAAAATCTCTATAGAGGACTGAAAACGGAAGTTGTATTCCTAAATCAAATACATCCTTAATGCAAATGAAATACTATTTTAAGTGTAGACAATCAATCACCACAAGAGAGGAAATATTAATGCGGTTCCAACATAAAAGGTTGTGCACCCCTCCCTAGTAGTTGTCTACTAAGATTTGCTACATTTTATCTTTATTACCTTGTAAGGATAAATATAAAGTATAATTATCCAGACCTCTTCTTTTGTGTATATAGAAGAATACCTAAGATTCACCACTTCTTTGATGTTTGTAGAACAACACCGATGAGAAAATATCTCCTTGGAAGTCTCCGGATAGATCTTCTCGCAAGAGGCAGCTCTAAAAACACAAGAATAATTGAGAACAAGATTTAAGAAAGCAAACAATATTTTAGCTCACAACTAATAAAATGATTCCATAATCAAGCTTACGAGGCACGTCTATAAGGATTAGGACAAAGGCAACTGCGGTCGACAAATGTAGTTGAGTAGATCCCAGATTTATCACTAGAGGAGATGGAAATTCAATACACTAACCTCATAAGTAGCAATTGTAGTAATGCTTAAGAGTATTTGTATCCTCTCTGAGCTATCTTGTTTATAGAAAACCTTTAGGAAGTATTTCTATAGTTGTTCGAAGGTCTAGAGTCAAACTCGGTGTGCAAATAGTCATTGTATATATTTAGTAGAATCAAAATGAATATATACACACTAACATAATCGCCCTTAGTCAAGCCATTAGCCGAATTGTTTTTTGATAGAATCAACTATCATTCAAATGTTGTTTGACCAAGAGGACGAATGTGACCAATGTTTCTGCAAAAGAGTTATCATTTAGTCGACTTGTGACTCAACTGATTGATTCACGATCGACATGTAATTCAATCAAAATGTTACTACGTCATATAATCTTAATTTTTGGAAATCATATCAAATATTATTTTAGTAAAAACTATCCCAAAGACCTATATAAGTGTCAATATAGGTTTCGGACATTTAGGGTTAACTCATGGCTTGATTTTAGATTATTTCTAGTGACATGTACATTTGTGTTATACAAATGGCATAGATTGAGTACAAAATGATAAACTATACACACAATATGTCATTTAAGTTCATCCATATTGTATTTACTTTTGTAATTATGTATTGATATCTAAAATACTAAATGGTACACTAGATACATAAGTGGGAAGTGTTATCATCTTTAAAATAGAAAATTTGTATAATATCCAATTTGGCCAACAATCTCCCCTTTGAAGGTGAAAAATATTTCTAAAAGCAAATATATAGTAAAATAAAAAAATCTATACTTGAGTGATATCATGGATTTCAAAGGAAAATTTGCATAATTCTCACTTGATAAGTGTGAACATAACATCCATCTCTCAAGTAAATATACATTAATGTATATCAAGAATGTGTGTCTCATGAGACTAAAAGAAGGAACAAGACTATTCCATCTAAGTCAACATAATAAAATTGTAAAGCTTAATGATAAAGATAAGGAAAATCCCCCCTTCCGTTATATACAAAAAAGGTGGGGTAATAAAAAGAGCTCCCCTAAATATGAAACTCCCCCTAACAATTATACTCCAAGTTCAAATAATAGCACAAGAGGCAATACAGTTGGAAGATCATTAAAAGCTCGATTTAGCCATTAGGGAGAACGATCGTCACATGCTACCAAGATCTTAAAGTGGAAAGAAAGTAACCCAAAACATGTATCCATAACTAAGAGAAGAAAAATAAAATGGAAAGATACAATATTATAAGATAATAAAGAAAATGCATAGATGGAATTCCAAATGCATCTTCCCAAAATATAATGCTTTCAAACCTACAAAATGAACCAAAAGCAAATGAATCTACATATTTTCTGAGGGAAATGTAGCTAGGTGGTTACCAAAAATATCTTTTCTAAGGCCACTCTACTTGCAAACAAAATATTAGAATCTAAAAACAACCTTGCAAAAGATATCTTGTTGAAACAAAGAGTCAAGAAATGATACAATTCATTATATAGAACATAAACTAGAGAAACCTTCAAGGTAATCTTTCATTTTGGAATAAGCATATTATGTGGTCGACATGCGGATAATATTCCAAGAAAGGAGTGGCACCATCTTATTTTACTGAAGAGGTCTTGCCTTTGTAGTCATAGGTGAATATGCTTCAAGAAATCTTGGAACCCAAGAAAAACTAATATATGTTGAAATATCTGAAAGTTGCTCCATGAAAAATTGAGTGTAACAGAGAGTGGTTGGTGCTGTTTTGGATCATGAGTATTCAAAATCAAGTTCGAAAAGGGAAATGCTCCCACAATGAAGATGAGCAGGATAGTTGTATGAAAAATTAGGATTCAAGGTATTCATGCGTTTATTTGAATAGAGAATGGCATGATGGCCATACTCCATATGCCTTCATTCTCAATAAGAAACGCCCTAAAATAGGCAAATATCATTTTCATGGGTTCAGAAGGAGGAGGCAGTGGTGGATCATTTGAGTCACCTTCTTCAACTCTACCCACTTTTAAGACCAAAGTTAAGTCATATTTTCTCAAAATTGGCAAGGTTGATTTGGTGAGTGACGCGGCTTCTAGGATTTTCCAAAGTCCAAAAGATGGGTGTCAATACAATGCAATAAGATCACAAATAAGATCCACAAAAGGATGCTAGCATGTGGAGTCAAACATGTCTTTGAGAACAATGCTCAAGAATTTTGATGGTATTTTGTTGAGAATGGCAAAAAATGAGAATAGTGTGGTATTATGGGACTTCACCCTTACTGGCATGAGGCATGATACAGTACTCAAAATGAGATTGATAATGCATGACTAGGGACTAAAAGAAGAAACAAATAATGTCACACATGTATCATGGTGGACAGCACCATGAAGCAACAAAGATTTTTGATGGATAAAAGGTAAACGTCATAATGTTAGAGACTCGTGTGAAATGAATACAAGAGATATCATTTACACACAATGAGTTTCACCATTTGAGGTTAAGAATGCTTTGAAAAATATGAAAATGAGAAAGACATACTGACCAGACTGTATTCTCATTCATGTATGGAAGAGTATGGGGGATGAAGGAGTTATGTGGTTAATAAAGTTCTTTAACACGGTCATGAAGACTAAGAAGATGTTGGATGAGTGGAGAAATAGTACTATAGTCCCCATCTACAAGAACAAAGGTGATGTTCAAATTTGCACAAACTACAGCGGTATCAAGTTGATGAGTCACACAATGATCCTTTGGGAGAGGATTATTAAGCAAAGGCTCAGATCTATAACACAGATATCAAACAACTAATTTGGTTTCATGCCTGGAAGATCAACAACATATGCTATTTTTCTTATTAAGAGGCTTATGGAGAAGTATAGAGAAAGCAAAATAGATCTTCATATGGTGTTTATTGATTTGGAAAAGGCTTATGATCGAGTACCTAGAGAAGTGTTGTGGATGGTTTTGAAGAAAAAGGGTGTGCCAATCCAATACATTAACTTGATCAAAGACATATATGATAGCTCTACTACTAGTGTGAAGACTCCTGGCTATCACAGTTGGGGTACATCAAGGATTCACACTTAGATCATATCTATTCGTTCTTGTTATGGATGAATTGACAAAGAATGTTCAGGATGATATTCCTTGGTGTATGTTATTTATTGATGATATTGTTTTGATTGATGAAACTAAAGATGGATTGAACGATAAAGTTGAACGTTGGAAAAATGCATTGGAATCAAATGGATTGATGACTAAAGGAGCAAAACTGAGAAGATGCATTGCAATTTCAGCCAATCTCGTAATATGAATGATGGAGCCAAGTTGGATGGAGTAGATATACCAAAATGTGATAAATTCCCTTGGGTTTTATTATTCAAATAGATGGGGATGTTCAAAATGATGCTTGTCACGGGATCATTGCAAGATGGTTGAAATGGAGTGCAACTGGGATTTTATGTGTTCGAAAGATCCCTCTCATGTTAAAAAGTAAGTTTTATAGAACAGTTATACTGCCAGCCATGCTCTACGGGAGTGAATGTTGGACGGTAAAGAAACAAGGTCTCAACAAGATGAATGTGACTGAAATACGTATGCTGAGATGGATGTGTGGGAAGACAAAAAAATATTGTCTTATAAATGATTATATCAGGAATAAAGTGGGGGTAGCGAGCATTGAGGACAAGTTGCGCAAGGGCCGACTCATATGGTACGGACATATGCAACGTAGACCGACTAATGCGCCTATACAAAACAATGCTATTGAGTCAAGTACAATAAATAGAAGAGGAAGGCCTAAATTAACATGGAATGAGCTTATAAAGAGAGATATTGAATGTCTATATGTTATCATAATATGGCCCATGATAGAGCTGAATGGAAACAAAGGATCTATGTAGCCAACCCCAACATAGTTAGAATGAGGCTTAGATGATGGTGATGATGATGATGAAAAGGTATTGGAATGAAGCTTAGATGATGGTGATGATGATGATGAAAAGGTAAACTTCGTAAACGACCCAGTTTAAATTTATTCATATCTAACCGTGGTTAAAATTTTAGCCGAGTTGTCTGAACCTAGCGTCGTCCTGAATAGTCAAAACCAGAACCCAGAACTGTTTTTTTCCTTTTTTGTTCAGACGGGAACACTTTCACGGGTTTTTGTGTATCGTTGGCAGCCCTATATATTGTGGATCGTTTACATAAATCCATGTATACATAGGGCTGAAATGTTATTTTTGTCCATTCATATAGAGCGGGAGAATAATATTAAAAAAATGAGGAAACTTAATGCTGGGGTATGCAAAGAAAAATGTAGATCCCATTTGTTGTGACAATTACGCCTCATCAATGAATAAGGGACTACAGTTCAGTCAGGATCTACGTCAGGATCTACGTCGGTACCGATCTTAATTATCAGAGGACCATCAGTCTTCCGAACACAAAGCCAACTAGGATAGGGAACTTCGATCCAATTGGTGTGTAGTACATATTCATTATATTAGTAGTGGGAAAATAAAGTAAATAAATAAAAAAGACAAGCCGCAGCAGCAAATAGCCAGTGCAACTGAAATCCAAATTTATGCAGCCGTTAGCTGTGACGAGAGCATAACAGTAGAGGAAGTAGCAGGGAATTATTTAGGATGTTACATACAAAAACTTCCTAGAACTTGGGGTTAGGAGGGGGTTTTGGGAGGGGAACTCTGAAGAAAAAGCGATGCAAAACCAATATGCAGAGATACAAACAGTAGAGGAGAGGTCCCAAAGGCACGAAGTAGAGGAAGCCGACTGATATCCCACAGTTCCAATGCGGCTAGCAACTGACTGGACGTGGTTTTCACTGTGAGTCGCACAGCAAAAATCTTGCCGCAGCCACATCCGTCAGTTGTATGCCAGTTGTATCTCGCAAACCATTAAAACAATGTTCCCTTCTTTTAATCAACTAATATGTCCAAGAGAACATACATGATGGTTTGGTTGCAAGTACGGCAATACAAAGTATCAGCTTAAATTCCGTAATGTGACATCCTCTCACCACATCGTCCAAATATATCACTGTTTTTCGTGAGTGAATTACATGGTTAACAATCTCTCAGCTCTACCATTCAGTTCAATCCCGCAGAAACGTTCAGTTATTAGCCACGGCCACCGACTCCAGCTTGATTTCAGATATCAGCCACCAGAAAATTACTCGACAGTGTTATCTGAAAGCCAACCATTAAATTTAGAAGAGGAGCGTATTAAGAGGCGTAGCTAGACAGACATAAGAACGGCGAGAACACACCTTTTCGCCTGGTTTGAATGGAGGCAGACCTCTGTAGGGGCAAGTGCCACATCGGAATGCATCGCCAAGGCCACACTGCAGAATTCCGCGCACAATCAAACTCAAAACTAAAATCTCCCATGGATACCACAAATCTGAAGATAACAATTTACGCAATCTAAGTGGAGTTAAAATGAACTCTACTCACATTGCCACATTCAGATTTAGGGTTGTTAAGCTGCTCCGCTGTCAGGCCTAACTTTGGCAGTTTCTGACCCTCCTCTTCCTCAGCTCGGCCACATGTACAGTTCTTGCAAGCTTTCCTGGTACTTCCAACTTCACAATCTCCAACTGCAAGCACATAGAACGTGGTTAAACAGGATGAGAGAAGGTGGGATGCCCAACAGAACAAAGTATGACATACTAATTGGGAATTCAGGCTTTTTTAAGTCTTCATCAGTGAGAAGGCTATCCTCGTCAATGAGATCTAAATCGACATCATCAAATTGAATTTTCGGCAACATATTTGGTTTCTTCAAAGAAAAGGAGGAACCCATTTTCCAGGATGCTTTCTTTGCTATGATCTGTGCACAGAGGAAGCCAATAGATCTGCTTAAATTGATGTTCTATATATTTTAAACCATGCGGCTGAAGAACATATATCCACACACGTAGACCAATGTAGCAACACTAGCAGCAGGAACATGGAACTCACAGTTACTACTTCCTGACTAACATCAGTAAGAATGGGCTTTGCATTAAGTTGGACATCTACAAATCCAGACAGTAACATCTCTCGCTCCAAAGTAGATTTCACCTGAGAAGACAATTTCAAGTAAAAACTTTTGCCATGATGGTGTAAACCAGCAAGCAAAGTAATTAAAAGATTAGCAACCTTTTCCTTCAGCTCGGTAGAGGAACAGTCACTCTGAACGGCAAAAACGCCACCTGGCTTCAAAACTCTGGCTATCTCCTGAAGCAGTTCTTTGCCAAAAGCTTCGCCATTTTTCATAACTGAGGCAACAGCACTCAGTGTAGCTGACTCAATTGCCAAATTTTCTAGCAATTCCAACAAGTCAACAATTAAAGGAGGTCCAAAGCAAGTCAAGTCATTGCTTTTAAGCATAAGTAAAATGGCACTGAAAACATACAAGATTCATGACATGTAACAGTAAGAAAGAGTTGACAACTAAAATATATCAACATCGAGAATAGCGATGACACAAGGTAAAAGACAGACCACCATCAGACAGCAATGCTTCTTTTTTGTACTTAAATTTCACAAATGGCAGACACTAAGTTTGAATTAAGTAAGAAAGAGTAACAATACATGCAAGCTGCTAATTTGAGTCACACAACTGACAGATTTTGAAGGAAGAATATAAATATTAGCATCCAATCGTGAAGGTATTTTTAGAGTGATAACCGCCTAGACGCCAATACAACAAAACGAGCATGGCTAAAAGATCTAAGAGCCAAAAGAGGCTGATGAAGAAGAGCAAAAATATTACTTAATTGTGGTGCTTGGGTGCAGATGAGCACATCATTCTCTCCAATTGATTCATTGGCAACCTCTCTGACAGCAGATAAGGCTTTACCAACTGATATAAGACCTTGATCTGTGAGGACTGCTGCCATGGCCTTCATTGGAGCAGAATCCTGCGAGGAAATAATCTGATTATTTCAAGCAAATGAACCAAGCAATACATTAAAAATAAGAATGTCTTCCCAGGTAAATTATGCTCAAACTTAGAAAACAAAAACTCAACAAGTAACTTAGTGTTAGGTGATCAATACTATAAAAGGTACAGCGGACAAAATAGTTTTCTTGTGCGCACACTACCAATTCTCCTTTGATGCTTCACTTATAACATAGCACATACACATGCATATAAGATATATGAACCAGAATAGGCTAGAATAATGATATTACAATAAAAAGATAAACAACCATACTTTTCTTCATGGATTATCAAATTAAGATCCGGACCTCACCATATGCATAGTCACAATATACTCCGACTTTTTTGAAAAAGTCGCGTTTAAAACACGAATTTTTCCCTAGACGTATGAAACTTCCAAATAAATCCCAATTCCCGAATACTACGTTTTATTCCCGTATTATTCGTGAATTAATCGTGTTTAATGTTTTTTCCCGTTTTATACGTTCTTTTGCCGTATTATACTGATTAAGACTCTTAGTTTGAGTGCATACATATGTGCGTATGTACATGCATATATGAGTATGTATGTATGTAATATATGTATATGTATACGTAAGTAATGGTTATAGATATATGTGCACAATATATATGTATGTATATACATATATATATACATATACATATATGCAGGACATATATATATGCAAATATACATATATGCAGGACATATATATGCAAACATATGTATACAATATATGCATATATCCTCCGATTTTTTTTCCAAATTTTACCCGAATAGTTGACCATACTTTTACCGTACGTTGACCGCTTTTTACCCGAATTCCCCGCATAATTGCCGAATTCTGAATTTTTCAACTCAACCGAACGTATCCCGAATACTGAATTGGTGACTATGACCATATGAATGTTGTGTAAACCAAGGAGCTTATTTCGGATTTGTGACCTCTCGGTCATACAACATTTACATTGGCAAACCAAGGAGCTTATTTGGACAACTGTATAGCATATATCTATAATTATAATTTTTTTTCTTTATTCTTTTTTAATTAAATGAGATATTTAACTCATCGCAGCTCCCCATGCGGGCCAAAACACCGCTTACAGAAAAAAGGCCTTGGTCTCATTGGCATATCTCACATATACTCTATAAATCGTTGTAGACCTCATTGTTCCCTTTCTCTATACATGTATGACGTCCCCACTATGTTGAGGCCATACTTGTCGACCTCATTGTTCCCTTTCTCTATACATGTATGACGTCCCCACTATGTTGAGGCCATACTTGTCAAGGCGACACGGCGTTCCAGCTGAACGCCTTGTGTGCGACTAGGCACGACTAAGCATTGCTTAGGCGACCTTTAGAAAATTAATTTATGTATATATTTTATCTATATATATCCATGTGTCAAGATTTTTATGAGCATTCCCCACTCATATACACACATTTTATAGTTATATACATATATATGGTTGATCTCCCCATATATATATTCTATTGTATAACAAAATTACCAATTACATTTCCATATATTACCATTAACAATAATGTCAAGAACAAGAAAAGATTTACTATAAAAAATGTAAGAGAGTTATCAAGAAGTAAATATATATTTATTGTCATACATAGGTACAAGTATTAGGCAATGCATATTATCCTTCGTAGCATAGCTACTGAATACAACTGAATTGAAGGTGCAAAATAAGAAACGATGTGTATTAAGAGTATTAGATCCAATCAAACAAAAAAAGAGTATTACATCCAATTAAATTTAAAAGTGATATTTTGGACATAACATAGGCAATAATAATGATTTGAACATTGGTATAGCCACATTAAACATTTAAATACGTGAATATACAACCAGACCCACAAAACTAGGTCAACGTGGCATTATAAATAAAGCGGCATTGCCTAAGCGCAGCCCTTGGACGTCTTGCCGCTTAGGCGGATCGCCTAGGTGAGCGCTTTGACAAGTATGGTTGAGGCATGCTCTATGATATCAGCGAGACCAACCAGGTTGTCAGCAACAAACACATTCCCATGTCTCTTGCCCCAAAATGTAATCTCTTTTGCTACCTTGTTGCTTGCCTTCGGAATCGATGATACCTTGATTTGTTGCTGCAAAATTCTTCTTCTAATCATTTCCATTTTCCTTCTAATCCTCCACGGGGGCTCCTCTTTTCCTGTCACCAGCTCTGCCACTAGGTGGGAGCTGCATTCTATTGCGTGATGGTAATCCCCAGATTCCCCACCACTGATGCTATATTGAGGGCTGCCTGAAAACTTTCTATCATGTACTCCAGCAAATTATTGCCAGCCACTGGATTGGCCATCATTATCATGCTGACTTCCCATCACTGTTCCCAACTAGTGTGCTAAAGAAAGTTACTAGTACACTTGTTAAATCATCATCATCAACAACAACTAAGCCCCAATCCCAACCATGTCCGATTAGCTACATAGATCTTTCTTACTAGTATACTTGCTAAATACTAATAGCAAAATAAGTTGCGTCCTTTGAGAAAACTAATTGAAAAGGAACAAAGAAAAAAGCCGTGAAGCAGTGTACATTTATGTTTTCAAGTATTAGTTAAAGCATGCAGAAAATAGGATTGTTATGAACTAGTTAGGATTTCCACTTATAATGCGGATCGATTGAAGTTGCAGTAAAACCAGCTCCACCTATATCAGGTCCTTATGTAGCAACATATAGATGCCTTGTCAATCACGTTTGCAGCCTCTAGTTGCCACCATAAGATCTAAGGTTGTCGCCGCCTTCTCAGTCAAGGTTGAGACCTCTAGCTGACACCTTGTCAAGCAAGATCACATTGTATCCACAGCCTTCTCAAGTGATTACAAGTAGGATAGGGAGCAGAAGCAAGGACTGGAGAATCGGGGGAGAGTATTTGAATAGGACAGGAGTGAAGAACTAAGACAAAACAACCAGGATTAAGGCCAGGGTTGGGGAAGGGTTGTAAGCTTTTTTTTTTGTAACGAAAGGGTTGTAAACTTGTGATCAAGGTTTTAAGTGTGTGAGGCGCATCAAGGCGTTTTCTTCTCAATGAGGCGAAACGTAAGCCTCAAGGCGATGGAGGCGTAAGCCTCAAATCATAGTGTAAAATTGCGGTGAAATCGTCGAAATTTGGGCAATTATTTCCATACCTATGGCCAACGCACTGACCATCGAATTTTTCTTTCCTTTTCATGTACTATACGAAGTGATGGACTATGTAGTGCATATTTTTTTGCAAACTATAATGACTTAATTCATTGATTTCATTTCACCATTCAGATATCAAATTCTCCGTTGAAATCCCCATCGAAAAAGTTCAGGGTCCTTCACTCCCAAATGAGGAAACCCCACCCCCCACATATCCAATATGAAATATTATTGCATATTTGAGTAGATTTGCAGTAGTAGATAATTCTGGTAAAATTTCATAAATTATTTCGTTAATTTTGCCGTCGAAATGTCAAGAACATGTGTTGTACAGGCGCCCGCCTGGGCGGCGCCTAGGCTTAAGTCAGCTCGCCTCAAACTGGGCGCCCAGCCCCTACTTGACTTAAGTTGTTGCCTAAGGCCTTTTGAGGCCCAAATTAAGCCAATTCAAGGCTAATTTAGCATAAATTAGATCTGAATTTGTTCAAATTGAGTCATTTTATGGTTAAATTGGGTCAGATTTATCCCAAACGGGGTCAATTTAGGGTAAATTAGGTCTGATTTGGGGGAAACAGGCCTGATTTGGGGGAATTAGGTCCAATTTTGGGGAATTAGATCTGATTTGGTCATGTAAGGCCTCGTTTAGATCAACATAGGGAAATTTAAGGTTCCTTAGGTTTTGATTTGGTCATGTTATGCAAATTAGGTTTGATTTTAGGCCAAATTATGTCAAATATGAGCAGATTAGGTCTGATTAGGGGAAAATAAGCCTGATTTTGGGGAAATGGTCTAATATGGTGAGATTAGGTCTAATTTGGCCAAATTAGATATTGTTTAGGTCAATATAGGGAACATTTGGGGAAATTAGGTCTGATTGGATCATAATATACAAAATTAGGTTTTATTTAGGCCAAATCATGTCAAAATTGGGCACATTAGGCCTAATTTCGGGGAAACAAGTATAACATTGGGGAAATTGTTCTAAATTGGATGATTAGGTCTTATTTGTCCAAATTTTGTCTCATTTAGGTGAATATATCAAAAAATTATGGAAATTGGGATTGATTAGGTCATGGTATACAAAATTAGGTATGGTTTAGGAAAAATTAGGGTAAAATGGGTCAAATTTGATCAAATTTGGTTCAAATGAGTTCAAATTAGGGCCAATCAGTTCTACTCTAGGTCTTGTTAGTTTTAATTTAGCCTAGATTCTACATAATAGTATTATACATGTTTTGGTTACAAACATTATACATGTTTAGCTTTCTTATTTCTATATGAATTTTGTTTCGATAAAACTTCCACAATTCAATCCATATCTAATGATTTTGTTGCTTTCTTCATGCGATTCTAGCACATTGATTGCATATTTATCATGTGTATTTATGTGTAAGGATTGTATATTTCAGAAATTTCACATATAACTGTTAAAATAAAAATATATAAAAACGCCTGGAAACGCATGGGCCTCCGCCTGGGCGCCTAGGCTGTCTGGGCGTCCTCATGGAACGCCTGGCCGCCTATACAACCATGTCATTTGTCGAGTCAAAATTTTAGTAATTTTATGTTTCTGTAGCCGCCCAAACGGTATCGAAATCGGATTTTCTTCCTTGCCTCAGATTATACCGAGGCACACATATATATATGTATATATTAAATATATTTATATATGTATATATAAATATATATACATATATATTAAATATATATAAAAATAATATGCGTACAGGTATAAACATATATATACATATTAACACATATATGTACATATATAAAGTTATATATACGTGCTTACATTTAAATATGTGTATATACTATATAGACATGCATATAGTCATATATACATAATATATATATACATTATATATATATATATATATATATGTATACTATTACAAATACACACATACATATATAGATACATATCTATACATACAAACATAGTAATAAGTATATACACATGGATATATATATACACAAGAGTTATCTATACATACAAACATAGTAATAAGTATATACACATGCATATATATACACACAAGAGTATGTGTACATACATGCAACATATAATGATATAAGTAGTAACATACCCATAGTTGCCAACAAACAAACATACACATGCATAGATATGTATATATATCTATATACATACAATTTTGGGTTAATTTGGCTCTTATTAAGAACTAAATAGGATAATATAGTCTTTTAGACTGAGTTTGAGGATTACGCCTTACATACGCCTCAGCGTCTCGCACAAACTGAGGCGCACGCCTCTACTAGTGGACTGATGCTTAAGCCTTGAGCCATACCGGAGGCCGCCTCACCTCGGGGCTTATACCTCTTAAGCCTCGAAGCATACGCCTTTTAAACCCGAGGCCTATTTTTTAAAACCATGCTCACCAAGAACTAGAGAGGTGTAACGTCAATTCGAAATTTGAGACCGCAGAGGAAGGTAATTCCGGACAGCTGCTCGTTGTCGCCCGCTCACGTTTTTCTCCTTTTAGTTCATTTGCCCACAGCACCAGCTAAGTTGCATCTCACAACAACCATGGGGTTATCTTGGGTACTGTTTAGAAAGCAGCCTTAATGGACGCTTAAGCGCCTTGGGCATTAAGCGCTCAACTAAGCGGTTGCCATTAGAAACCTGCTTTTGCTTCTGATACATCTGTTGAAGATTACTACAACCAGTGTTCTGCCCTCTGGACGAATATGAAGTCAATCACCCATTATCTGCTGACATCAAGGAAACCCAAAGATAGCGCAATGGAATAACTTGCCCAGTTTCTTGCTGGACTCCCGTCCTCGTTTTCTGGAGTTGTCGACCAGATTCTATCAAGTGATCCCCTACCTACTCTTCAGGGTGTACTTAAACGTGTTTAGCGTTTACCATCTGTGACTTTTGCCCCTGCTGTTGAGCATCCTTCTCTCGTTGTACGCACTGTTAATTATAGCCATGGTCGTGCCCCTCCTACTACATTTGGTCGCACTTCTTCTACTCCACCAGGTCGACGCCAGCCTATTGGCCCCCTTTTTGCAATTTCTGACGTGACAATCATAATGAAGACCGGTGTTGGAACAAACATGGCAAGCCCACCTGTGCTAACTAGGTCACTGCAGATGCGACTGATGATTCTTCTACTTCTGATCACCCCCCAGCTCAACCCTCGTCTGGTTGGATCCGGTCCGAGTTCGAGAAACTCTTCTAAGAGCGCATGTCCCATATCCCATCTATGTCAGAGGTCAGCTCGCCTGCTTTGCTCGCTGCTCCATCTACTTGTAAAAATAAATTGTATATTGACTTTGGTGCTTTGTTTCATATGGCTGCTAATATTGGTTTATTTTCTGCTCCTACAAAATCCACTCGTCTTCCTCCGGTTACGGTAGTTGATGGCTCTCATACAGTTGTCCATGGATTTGGGACAATTCCATTATTTCGCAATATGCATATGAAATTATGTCTTATATGTTCTGAGATTTCCAGTTAATCTACTTTCTATTAGTAAAACTGTGAAGAGCCTTCAGTGCTCTATTAGATTTGACCCTTCCGGTTGTGTTTTCATGATCGCCGCATGAAGACGAGGATTGGTTCGGGCCATGAGGGCCCATATGGGCTCTACTACTTGAATGGACCGACATCAGTTACTGCTATGCTATCGACATTTGTGATTGGGATTCAGTGGCATTACCGAATTGGCCACCCATCTGCTTCTAAGTTGAAACATTTATTTCCTGCTTTAGCTTATAAGATTTTTTCCTATGAATTTGCCAAATGGCAAACAAACTCGGTCTATGTTTCATGCTAAGAAAGATATTGGTTTTAAATGCATTTTTTATATTGTTCATGTGGATATATGGGGCCCTTGTCCAGTTACTAGTCATTCTGGAGTTTAATATTTTATGACTTTCATTGATGACTATTCTCGCAGTACATGGTTATTTTTATTGAAAGATTGCAGCACTACAGTGGACACCATCACCACCTTTTTTTGTGAAATTCAAACTCAATTCAGCAAACCATTTTAGTCCTTCGTACCGATAATGCTCTTGAATTCATTCAAAAATCAGTCACTTGTCTAGTCATAGTAGCCCGGGTGGTAAGAGCTCGGTAAGTCCCAATGAAGGACCCGGGTTAGAACCTCACCAAAGGCACTTCGCAGACGGCAATCTACGATGATTTGGCGCGGGGGTGACCGGACCACACCCTCTCATGCCTTGAGAGTTTACCATGTCGGGCTCACCCGGGTGGTTTTCTCAGTCACCAAAAGAAAATCAGTAACCTATTTTTTTTCATCCCAAGGGATGATCCATCAAACTTCTTGCCCCTTATACCCTACAACAAAATGGGGTTGTTGAATGCAAAAATTCAGCCATCTTTTTGAGGTTGCTCGCACTATTCTTCTTCATTATCATGTTTCGTAGCGTTTCTGGCCTGAGGTAGTTTCTACGACTTGCTATCTTATCAATCACGTCGTCCTCTATTTTCCAAAATCATATTCTGTATAGCATCCTCTTTCCTGACGCACCGCTTTTTTCTGTCCCGATGTGCATCATTGGGTGCACTTGCTTTGTCAAAAACCTTCGTCTAGGGATGACAAAACTTGACCCTTGCTCCACAAAATGTATTTTTTTGGGTTAGGGTATCGATGTTATGATCCCATCATGCGACAATGGTATGTGAGTGCAGATGGTAGTGCTTTTTGGATATCTGCCTTTCTGCTCTAATAAAGGGGCTTCCTTATCCTATGACATTTTGGCACCAATTATGTTGCCTAAAATTGTGGATTTTGATCCACCTTCTGCGCTAACACTTGAAGAACGACTGTTGCAAGTCTCCAAAAGAAGATCCAAGCTTGACTATCCCCTCCATGGCCCCACACCAACCAACTCCTTCAGCGGAAGATCACTTTGCGTGCTTTACTGTTGAGTCTATTCTGAAAACTGCTACACAAGCCCTTCAAATTCATGCATGGCGACAAGCAATGAAAGCTGAAATGCAGGCACTCTCTTATCGCAAAACATGGGATCTTGTGGATCGCCATTCTGCCTATCCTACGATTGGCTGCCATTGGATATTCACTATCAAATATCAACCTGATGGCACGATTGAGCGATTAAAAGCACGCTTGGCAGCAAAAGGATACACACAAACTTATGGTGTGGACTATTTTGAGACCTCTCCAGTCGCTAGGCTCAACACTATTCGTGTTCTCATCTTTGTTGTTGTAAACAAAGATTGGCCGCTATTTCAGTTGGATGCCAAGAATGCATTTCGCTATGGAGACTTGCAGGAAGAAGTTACATGGAGCAGCCACTTGGCTTTGTTGCTCAAGGGGAGTATTCTTCGCGAGTTTGCAAGTTGAGGAAAGCAATCTACGGCCTCAAACAAAGCCCTTGGGCCTGGTTTGACAAGCTCAGTCAGATTCTTATAAAATTTGACTTTCGTCATTCTCATTCAGATCACTCTGTCTTTATCAGAAAAATAGTGGCTGGTCTGGTCTAGTCATACTTATTGTCTGATGATGACATTATATAATCTAACAGTAACACCTTGGCCATTCAAGTTACTAAAACATATATGGAATAGCACTTTGTCACCAAGGATCTTGAAAAATTGAGATACTTTTTTGGGCATTGAAGTATCAAGATCATCTGCAGGGTTTATGTCTCCCCAACGTAAATATGTTCTTGGATCTCTTGCAGGAAACAAGTATGCTTGGCTGCAAGCCAGCCAGCACCCCTCTAGACCCAAACACTGACTGGGATGATGAATCCTCCCCATCTTACGTTGATTACCACCAATTCAGGTGATTGGTTGGTAAGCTCATTTACCTTACTATCACGAGAGTTGATCTTACTGTTGTTGTAGGGTTTGCAAGTAGATACCTTGATAAACCTAGACAGTGTCACTGGGACGTTGCTTGTCACATTCTGAGATATCTCAAAAGCTCTCTAAGAAAGGTCTATTGTACAAGAAACATGGCATTTGCAATCTTTCTAGTTTCTCTGATTCTGATTATGCAGGGAGTAGTTGTGATCGTAAATCTACATCGGGATATTGCACTTTTGTTGGTGGCAACCTAGTTACAAACTTACAAGGCGTAGCAAAAATCAAATTGTGGTAGCTGGGTCAAGTGCAAAGGTAGAATATCGAGCTGTGGCTCACACTACATGTGAACTTATGTGGGTGCAAAGCCTTCTCAAAGAATTTGATATATCTGATTCTAGTCCTATTCTGATATTCTGTGACAACAGAGCCTCTATTTTTATTGCGAGTAACCCCACCTACCTTTCATGAACGCACAAAGCATATCGTGTTAGATTGCCACTTTCTTCGAGAATCTGTTCCTTCTGGCCGCATCTGTACCCCGCATCTCAGTACTGACAAACAAGTGGCAGACATCTTCATTAAGCTTCTACCTAAAGCTCGTTTCAAGACTCTAGTGAACAAGCTGGGCACGTTCGACATCTATGCTCCGGCTTGAGGGGGAGTAAGGAGATGTGTTAATTACATACTCAATTTGTTATTTATCCCATATTGCTTAGCTTTGCTTATAGTTTTATTCTCTTCTCCTATAAAAGAGAAGGCATTGTAAACACTTTTACTCAATAGCGAACCATCTCATTCTCAATAATAACCAAACAAAATATTTAATTGAATATGAGTAGGAGGAGAAGTGGATGGTGTTGGTGTACGGAGGAAGAGGAATTAAATGATGGGATTGAAGGAATTTATAGTGGTAGAGATTGAAGATTAATAACAATGAGGAGAGTGGAAGTCGGGAGGTCAACAGATCTTCGGAGGGGAAGAACAGGGGCCATTAGTTAGTTGGATGGATAGAGGAAGCAGCAACAGTAGGAGGGGGACACAGAACTAGATAGTAGTAGAACATGGAGGAAGTCAGAAGAGAACTATTAGTATATATATTTTACTATGTTGTGTTGTTTCTTACTTAGTGTATTTTTGGCTTTTGGCTTTTGTAAGCCTCTTGAACTTTTATCCCATATTGCCTAGCTCTACTCTATGTCTTACTCTCTTGTCCTATAAAAGAGAGGGTCATGTATTCGTTTTATTCACTCAATAAGAAATAATCTTTACCCTATTCTAGATGGTATCAGAGCCTCCCGATCCTCTGTGAATCCCTCCCTCCTTAACCCTAGCCCCCCCCCTCTACCTTGTTGCCGCCCCCACTACCCTACTATCGCCCCCCCCCCCAGAACTGGACAGTAGTGGAACATGGAGGAAGTCAGAAGAGAACTATTAGTATATATATTTTACTGTGATGTGTTGTTTCTTACTTAGTGTATTTTTGGCTTTTGTCTTTTGTAAGCCTCTTGTACTTTTATCCCATATTGCCTAGCTCTACTCTGTCTTACTCTCTTATCCTATAAAAGAGAGGATCATGTATTTGTTTTATTCACTCAATAAGAAATAATCTTTACCCTATTCTAGATGGTATTAGAGCCTCCCGATCCTCCGTGAATCCCTCCCTCCTTAACCCTAGCCCCCCCTCTACCCTGCTGCCGCCCCCCCTACCCTGTCGCCGCCGCCCCCCCCCTTCCCTGCTGCCGCCGACCCTCCCCTCCTTCCCTGCTGCCGCCGCCAACCCTCTCCACCCCACCAGCCCTCTCCCCGCTAACCCTACTACACCACAAAGGCACAAACCGCCGCCACCACCCCTCCCTAACACCAGCCCGCCGCCCCCCCTAGCCTCCCTTGCTGCTGCCACCCTTATTCCCACAGCCCACCCTCTTCTCCACAGCCCACCACCGCCTTCCTAACTCTCCGTCTCCATCACCTCCTTCATCCCTTATTCCTATTCCATCCCGTTGATCACCCCATCCACCCATCCTCTTCCCGTTGGTCTCCGGACAGCTTCAGACACTTTCCAGTTCTGGCACATTGAAGACGTAAAATCAATTCCGCTCTCTGACTGCCTAAGCCTCATGGTGGAGTGATTTTTCCTCCATGTTGGCGTAGGTTCTTTTTTATTCCTAGATGCCCCTACGTGGGTTCCTGAGATCCGATGCTTAGATCTCCTATCTTCTATCTATAGATTTGCCCATGTGTTGGGCTTCTGCTGCTGTCTGCCTCTGTTGACTGTTACGTCAACCTTCTGCTTACTACTGCTGGCTGCGCCCTTGATTCACGCTGCCTGTTGTCGTTATGGCGACCTCAGACGTTCCCCGCAACCTGTGTGTCACCACTGTCAAACTAGATGGCTCCAACTATCACTTATAGGCAGCCTCCTTTGAACTCTACATCAAGGCTCAAAGACGCTTCTCGCATCTGTCTACCAAAGGTCCAGCGATTCCTGCTACAGATGTTGATGACAAGACAATACAGGCCTATGATCTTTGGTCTAAAGAAGATTATGGCGTCATGACCTGGCTGGTCAATAGTGCAAAGCCCAAAATCAGCCAGTCTTTGCTCCGCCTGAAGACGGCCAAGGAAATGTGGGATCAGCTTTCCCACGTGTATTCTCACCAGCAGAATCCGAAGGTGTTTGAGATCTTCAAAAACTTGGTCAAACTGGAGTACTCGGCTAGTGATTCTGTGGAGGACTATTATAATCAATGCTCTACGCTCTGGGATGAGTTCGAGGTCTATCACCCCCTATCATCTGATATTACTGAGATCCAGCGCCAGCGCAATGAGTTACAGTTAGTTCAGTTTCTTGATGGCATGTCGTCGTCCTTTGCGGGGGTAGTCGATCAAATCCTTTCTAGCGATCCTCTTCCTACCCTCTGCGATGTTCTAAAGTGTGTGCAGCGTCTTCCCTCTGTCTCTCAAACACTTCCTGATGTCTCTGACGGGACAGCCCTCGCTGTTAGGACTGGTGACTCCTTCCGTGGGCGTAGGCGTGGTCGCGGTCAAGGATGCGGTCGTGGACGATCCTTTACTGGTCAAGGACGGGGGTCCTCCTCTACTACTAATGCTACTGAACAACGCTATTGCAACTTCTGCAAACGGACTAATCATAATGAAGACTGTTGCTGGATCAAACATGGGAAACCTGCATGGGCAAATCAAGTCACGTCTGAGCAACCTGACACTACTGCTTCCTCTTTTGGTCCACCATCTGTCGATTGGATCAGATCGGAATTTGAGAAATTGCTTCAAGCGTGTTTGGCCTTGTCTACAGAGACTTCCATTGATGGCAGTACTGCTCTCCTAACCCAGTCTAGTAAAAACACTTGGGTGATCGACTCTGGTGCGACCTCTCACATTACTAGCAATCCTACCTTATTTTTTATTTTGCATAAAACTACTGCTATTCCTCATGTTACTCTGGTTGATAGTTCACAAACACCTGTATCTGGTTTTGGCAATATCTGTACTTCTGGCCGCCTACCTTTGCGCTCTGCATTATATGTTCCTAAATTTCCAATTAATTTATTATCTGTCAGTCGGACTGTTAAGAGCATGCGCTGTTCTATAACATTTGATCTGGATGGTGTTATCTTTCAGGATCTACGTATGAGGACGAAGATTGGTTCGGGCCATGAGGGACCAGATGGCTTATACTACCTGGATGTACCGAAGACTGCTGCACTTCTGACTTCTTCTGTGACGGGCATTCAATGGCACTATCGGTTGGGACATCCGTCGGCGGCCAAGTTGAAACACATTTTACCTGTTATCTCTGATTCTATTTTTCATTGTGAAACTTGCCCGTTAGGCAAACAAACTAGGTCTACTTTTTCAAAAAAACTATGTATTGGCTCAAAACAGCTTTTTGATATAGTGCATGCTGATATTTGGGGTCCATGTTCTGTTCCAAGTGTCTCTGGCTTTCGGTATTTTATGAGTTTTATTGATGATTTCTCTAGAACCACCTGGATATTCCTGTTGAAAGATCGGTCTAATATTCTTGATACTATTACTGCCTTTTTTTCTGAAATAAGTACCCAGTTCAGTAAACCTATAAAAATCTTTCGCACTGACAATGCCCTCGAATTCATGCAAACCTCAATCAGTTCTTTTTGTCACAAATTGGGTACTATTCACCAAACCTCATGCGCTTATACTCCGCAACATAATGGAGTTGCCGAACGCAAAAATCGACACCTTCTTGAAGTTGCCCGTACTCTTATGTTTCACGATCATGTTCCCCACTATTTTTTGCCCGAAGCTATTTCTACTACATGTTATCTTATTATCAATCGCGTGCCATCTTCTGTTCTTGAAAATCAAGTTCCATATCAAATTCTATATCCTGATGCTCCGTTGTTTTCTGTCCCTCCTCGGATTTTTGGAAGCACCTGCTTTGTTAAAAATTTGCATCCTGGATTAACTAAACTTGATCCCCAAGCCATCAAATGTGTCTTCTTAGGGTACTCTAGGACTCAAAAAGAGTACCGCTGCTATAATCATGTTGGAAAGAAATGGTTGGTCTCAGCTGATGTCGTCTTCTTTGAACATATGTCGTTTTATTCTTCTGTTGGTTCTGCCGTAACATCAGATTTATTTGCGGATACACCTTTACCGCTGATTGATGATTCTGACTCATCGGATACCAGTCTTGTTGCTGCTCCTACACTGAAAGTTTATCAAAAAGGACCGAAGGCTCCAACTCCCTCCATGGCCCATCCAGATTCTTCTTCCTCGATGGCAAATCCACCTCCATCCCAGGTATTTTCTGACTTAGATATACCTATCAGCTTACGCAAAGGTACTCGAACTTGTACACAACATCCCATTGGGAATTTCTGTACCACTGATCACTTGGGGACTAATTTTGCAAATTTCACATCTGTTCTTTCTGTTGTATCTATTCCTAAGAATGCTTCTCAGGCTATTACACATCCAGCTTGGCGTCAGGCCATGGAATCTGAAATGCGGGCTCTTACTGAACGCAACACTTGGCAGTTAGTTGATCCTCCTACTGATTGTTCTCCGGTTGGATGTCGATGGGTCTTTACGATCAAATATCAGCCTGATGGGACTATTGAACGTCTCAAAGCTCGCCTTGTTGCCAAAGGCTATACTCAGACATATGGCGTGGATTACTTTGAGACCTCACTTGTTGCCCGTCTAAACTCGATTCGTGTACTCATTTCTGTAGCAGTTAATTCTAATTGGCCTTTATTTCAACTCGATGTCAAGAATGCTTTTCTATATGATGATCTGCATGAGGAGGTATACATGGAACAACCTCCTGGTTTTGTGCTTCAGGGGAAGTCCTCAAAAGTGTGTCGTCTGCGCAAAGCAATTTATGGACTGAAGCAAAGCCCTCGTGCCTGGTTTGATAAGTTGAGCTCTATTCTTCAAAATTTTCAATTTCGTCGTTCCCAGTCTGATCATTCTGTATTTATCAAACACACCTCCTCTGGGCTTGTTATCTTGATTGTTTATGTTGATGACATCATATTATCTGGGAGTAACCTTGTAGGTATTCAAGCTACTAAACGCTACTTGGAAACTCATTTTGTCACTAAAGATTTATGTGCTTTGTGATACTTTCTTGGGATTGAAGTGTCTCGGTCATCTTCTGGTCTGTGCCTATCTCAGCGCAAATATGTTCTGGATCTTCTATCTGAAACAGGTCTTCTTGGAGCCAAGCCTACCAGTACCCCATTGGATCCGAACACTAATTGGGATGACGAGAAGTCTCCTCCTTATCTTGATCATCATCAGTATCGTCGCATGGTCGGGAAGCTTATTTACCTTATTGTCACTCGAGCTGATATCACATCTGCAGTTGGACTTGTTAGCAGGTATCTCGATAAGCCGAGACAATGTCACTGGGATGATGTCTGTCGTATTTTAAAATATTTAAAAAATTCTCCTAGGAAAGGTCTTCTGTATAAGAAACATGGCCACTGTAATCTTGTGGGGTATTCTGTCTCTGACTACGCTAGGAGCAAAATAGATCGCCGATCTACTTGTGGTTACTGCGCGTTTGTAGGTGGTACCTTGGTCACCTGGTGCAGCAAGAAACAAACAGTTGCTGCTCGTTCTAGTGCTGAAGTAGAATATCGAGCCATGGCTCATACTACCTGTGAACTTTTCTGGGTCCGTGGCCTTCTAAAAGATTTTGGTATCTCTCATTCCAATTCTATTCCTATGTACTGTGACAACAAGGTTGCAATCTTTATTGCTAGTAATCCTACTTTTCATGAACGTACTAAGCACATCGAAGTTGACTGTCATTTTGTATGAGATGTTGTCTTATCTGGTCAAATATCTACGCCTTATACACATACTTTTGATCAGGTTGCAAATATCTTCACCAAGATTCTTCCGAAGACTTGATTCACTGCTCTGATTGACAAGTTGGGCATGATTGATGTCTATGCTCCAGCTTGAGGGGGAGTATTAGTATATATATTTTACTGTGTTGTGTTGTTTCTTACTTAGTGTATTTCTGGCTTTTGTCTTTTGTAAGACTCTTGTACTTTTATCCCATATTGCCTAGCTCTACTCTATGTCTTACTCTCTTGTCCTATAAAAGAGAGGGTCACGTATTCGTTTTATTCACTCAATAAGAAATAATCTTTACCTTATTCTAAAAGAACTGACCGGGGAACGCGACCGTAGGTAGGGGTGTAAACGATGCGGTTATAGTGTTAGTATGACCATCTCAGATACCCAGAACCATACCTGATTATTTTAGTGGGTATGAGTACGAGTCTAGACCTGCATTGTCTAAAATCAGACTCGCATCGTACCCGGACCCGCATACCATGCGGGTAAACGGTGCGGGTTTACAGGTACACGATTCCGCATGATTGTTGTATTCTCAAGTATCAAAAATAAATTCTGGACACATTTCATGCTCAAAACGACTAAAATTGTTTCCAAAAATATAGAAATTAAGTGCAGTTCAAGATTAAGTTATTAGTTCAACGTTTTTTGGTCCATGATTGTTGAGTCAATGTCCATTACAGGAAACTAGGCATTGAGTCTAAAAATAGAAATAAGCATTGTCATTACAGGAAACACCATATTATCACAAATGAAGATGTGAATCTCGATTGAAGAAGGAAAGAATGATATTCACCGGAAATGTGGAAATGAGGAGACAATGAATAGGGATCAAGGATCAAACGTGGAAACATGGACATAAGGCAAGAAATTAACCAACGTCATAGTAAAACAAAACACGCATACGGATGGGCAAGCAAACGATGAACACGGAACAAACATGAAGATTTTTTGGGGAAGAAAACAAGCAGCCGCTAGATACAACAGAGAGCCAGCTGGGTGGACGCCTGATGTCAGACAAGAGAGCCAGAGTTGAGGTAGAAGGTGAACTTTTGATTCAGACAATGACTAGAGTTGTTGAGCGCCAAGAGTTGGGGGCCGCCCGTTGTTGACCGAATCTCGTCGTCGTCAGGCAACGGATGGCACCTAAATCCGATCGGCGCCGGCAATTTAGGCGCCGCCTAGAGTTGGTTTTCGTCTGGAGTTGTGCACTACTGGTCAAAGCACCTCCTCGTGGAACAGAATCCAACTAGGCGTTGCAGTACTTGTCTGTGGTTATGTTGTCGCAGTGCCTAAGGTCGCATTATTGGAGGTGCTGCAAAGGCAAGAGGCCCCGCAATGACTAGAGGATGAAGCGAGGAAGTGCGGAATGATGAATCCTGGACATCGTGAAGTTGTGACTCATGGTGTCACTGTCGTTGTTGTTCTCAGCTATGCTTGTGTTCTCCAGTGGTTGAGTGGCTATAGACACAGTAAAAGTGAAATGAGTTAGGTTAGAATTCCAAACCATTAGATCATAAGAGTTGTATTGTGGTCGTTAGATTTTCAAGTTATATATGTATAAGTTGACATTTATTTAATGCAGGTATACAGGTCCGGCGGGTATGGGTCCAAGCATACTCATTAGTGGACCCTCTTAAATACGGGTCTACATAGTAGCAGGTATAAAAAATGGACATGTGACTGGTTGTTAAAGGGTCTGGAATTACGAGTATATACCCTGACCCATTTACAACCCTAGTCGTAGGGTAGAGGTAAGGGAGTGGGAAGAATAGGAGTCGTAGAGGAGGAAACGTGATGGTGGAGGAGAGGTTGTGTAGGTGACAGGGGTCGTTCAAGGAGGACGAAGAAGAGGTTGTACGCAGGGATACTAGACTATGGACTGAGGAGGAGAAAACTAAAATGGAGGAAGAAGAGCATGGGACAAATACCTCTCTTGGTGGTCGGCACATGAGCTATTTTCTTCACTTCCGCAACAGCTTGACAAGCTGCAGGCGGCGGCTAGTCAAGCCGGTTGCGATGCTCCATGGCGGCAACTCCTCCTGAGCGAGCTAGTGCTACAAGCGGCATACCCTGCTAGCTTCCCTTCTAGCGGCGACGGCAGCTCTCATGACATGTAGTTGTCGTCTGCTGCAGTGGAGAGGAGACTAGGGCAGTGTGGGGTTTAGCGTGAGTCGTGGCTAGAGTTTTGGAGAATAGTGTGTCAGAAGGGATGGAGGAGTCAAGTGGGTAATCATATTTTTGCCTAAACTAATGGGTTGGGTCGGTCGTGTCTTGGATGTGTCTAAGTCGTGTCCAGTACTGAAATTTAAAAAAATGGACACGCACACGTCGTGTCCACCGCATGTCCAAGGCGTGTCCGTGTAAGACACGTGTCCAAGAAGGCCACTGCGGCTCTCGGGAAGTGTTCGTGCTTCCTAGCTTGCATAATATTATACTACTAGTCTACTATTTACAGTAAATTTATCTGAATGTAATCAACCCTTAGTAGAAGATATTTACTAGGTTTAGATATTACTTAAGTTCAAAATATATAATTATGTACACAGACACACACATACATACATGTATTTATGTGTGTGTTAGAACTTAATCACACGCTTTTTATGAAGTGCCCACATGGCGCTTAAGCGACTGCAAGGTCCAATTTGCCTTTCTAGAACATTGTGTGGGACAGTACTACAACTAGTGAAGAGTCAAGTAAACGTGAGACCTTGGATCCTAAAACAATCGTAACATTGTGTCTGACAAGAGCGTCATTTGTTAGCCATCTGGTTTAGAGATCCATAGAGTCAGGCTGACATACGTGTGGGATTCGAGATCTCGTGCACTACCGGACAAATTGAGCCCTCATCAGGCCACCTTGGGTGGAACACCTAGGAAGCACAGATACTCCAAAATAGGTGTTGAACTCGTACATAGGCATGCTAGTACTTTTTGGATATACGCCTAGATATGTATTGGATACTTCTCTAGATGCATCCATGTTTTTTCTGCTTCATAAGGACTGGACATGTTATATCCTCTATTTTGAAGAAAAAAATTGAATTAAATAAATACATTTGATTTGTAATTTTCTCCAATGGCATTATTGGTGGAAAAATAATGTTAATCATCATTGTGGCATGGGTGCTTGGCACAAGTTAAATAGAGGAATTTGTACATAAATTAATGATAATGGCTTTGGAAATATTGCACGTCCGAAATACGGAACAATATGTAAAGTTTTCCAAGGAAAACAAATACATAGTGTTTTAGATAATTAATGGGATAATTATCTAGCCAAGGGTGGCAACACAATGTTGAGGCATCAAGTAACATTATCTCAATTTAACCTTTGTATACCTGAAAATAATGAAGGAAAAGAAGAGCATTCTAGAATTGGATAGTCCATGAGATAATAGTATTGTTTTAAATAATATTAAAAGGAACACATTTCTCATATGAAAGATATCTCAATAAAATCCCACAATTGGATATAAGTTGGAAAATATCTTTATGAGTTGTTTTTTTATTTGAGAAATTTACTAAAGAGAGAAAGAAAGAATAATCAAATTAGCCAATAAAATACCATGTATTTATATGTTTCCCTTTATGGCTTTTGTGTGGCAATTAAGTGAAAGTTAATATTTCGAGTAAAGAAGTATTAAGGATATAAATGGACATATATGTGTCGCTATATAGGATTCTATACTTCTCCACAAGTTTCCTTGCCATAACCGCGAGGGAGAGAGACCCATGGCAAGAAAATAAAAGCCAAGAGTTTTATAAAGGAATATAAGAGAAATATAATCTTTTCTAGGAAGACTAGGATTATGCCTCGCTTTCCCATAATACTAATTGGTGTTATTTTGTTGAATAAAAAGGATACCTTTTTATACATGGGGAAAAGGACATATTGGTGTAATTATGAGATATCATCATGTGCTTGCCGTTTTTTATTCCTCAAACTCAAAAAGGAGGAAAGAAACAAGAAAGGAAAGGGATGAGAGGAAGTACCTATATATGTGTGGGTTTTGCATAATACATGTTGCATTCACGACCAACCCCTCTCCTCTTGACTTGCAACCAAAAGGGGAGCAAGCCATAGCTTGCCGCCAACCGCCTCCCTCTCCACCATCTTTCTCATAACCCTAAACCTTCACCGCACTTCTATTAATTAGGAGCCATCACCTTCAGCAAGTTTAAGCCCTAGACTTTGTAGGCTATGGTGGATTTCTGAAGAGGGTCGTCGACGCCTGAACCCTTTTGGTTCCATGGGAAAGTGTCTCCAAGCGGGGAGCAAGGACAACAGATTTTTCCCCCTGTCATCACCAATTAATGATTCGACATCGAGGGACCTGAAGTTGTGCTCGATTCCAACTATGCTCCTCCGTGTAAGGAACAAGGGGATGAAGGCATCGGTCGTTCTAGTCTCCATGGAAGGACAGCGGTGTTGAAGGCGTGAGAACGAGACCCTTCCCCTTGCTGAAGGGGGGTCATACTGTCATTTAGATTGTGAGGAAGGAGAAGGAACTGAGGGTGTCGACTGTGTTGAGTGGGGCAGCGGTGAGGGAACCAAGCCCAAGGCCGACGTCGTCGACCGCAGCAGGCGTCAAAGACGGAGTCCCGTGCATCGAGTGATGCGGACTCCCTTGTACGAGGGACGAGGTTGACGAGGCAAGCGTGCGAGGGAGATCGGGTGGGGAGAGTCGAGTTGGGGCTGACCAACTGCGCCAGGAAAGGACGCCTCGCCGCCAGGGCAGCAAAAGCCGACGGAGTCCAGCGCATACGTGCGCTAGGATCGCTCGGCGAGCATGGGGCTACCCTGCATGAGGAAGGAGAAAAAGAACAGAGTGAAATGACTCTTTTGCCCTGACTCACGCGTTCAGGGCCCAAGGGCAACTACGACTTTTCTCAGCCGAATTCTGGTAAGTGAATAAATAGAATATGATATTTAATCAGATTAAAAGAGGAGACATTAAAGTCGGGACAATGGAGGAAGGGGGGAAACGTGATTATGGTATGATGTGGCTTGGTGGATTGCTCGAGGAGGCAAAGGTAATGGGAGAGTGACTTTGGGAGGAGTAAGGGGAGAAGGTGAAGCATGAGGAGAGGTGGCCGGAGCTTCTGACTTTTGTAGCAGCTTGGTGGCGGCCGCTGCAGCTGGCTTCCACGACGACAGCAGGTTGCTGACGGCTCCAGTTATATACATTTGATCCAATACCAATGCCCAAATAATTAAGTCGAATATCATGCTCCCAGTTTTGGTTCTCCATGTACAAATTTCAGTAATATAGTAATGTGCGTTGGTTCTCAATTTTTGAAAGGACTAAGGAGAATCGTGGCTACTGTCTCATTTAGCAGTTGATTCAAGATGGAAAAATTGGCTAAAGTTGATTTGTATACGGGAGAATAGGAAAATTTGAAAGAAACGGCCTAACTAGTCAGATGCACAAAAAAAAAAGGCAGGCAACAGGTACCATCTCCTACAATGCAAACGGTGGGAATGCGAAAGGAAAAAAAAGACTAACAGGTTCAAGATATACTCGGATGCTAATGTCGGTAGGGGGTTGTTCATATAAATTCAAGATACTCAGCATTAGATATATTGCTTTCTAGACATATTTATAAATCCCTTAACATTCCTCACAGCCATTCTCACATCCCAGTAACCGTGGTGAGATGAGTAGAGAAGAAGAGAGAAGAGAGGGGGAGGGTACCTGCGGCAGCCGCTGTCTCCTTCCTGCCTAATAGTCGCCTCTTGTTGTTGGTGGTAGTGATCGGCTAGCCGCCGCTGGTTGGCTGGTGGCCGGTGCTGCTCCTCCAGTAGCCGGCACTCTCCTTAATGTAGCTGCCGCTGCTCCTTGCTGTAGCGTCGAGGCTACCTGCGGTGACCGTGTGTCGGTCTAGGGTACCGGGGAGCAAGGGTCGGGGTTGGAGGGGTGGTTTGGGTGTGAAAAGAAAGAGGGCAGTAAAGTGGGCTGGCCTCTATTGCACTGGCCCGAACTTTTATCAAATAGTGGGGAATGATACGATTTTTAAATTATTCACGCATCAATTATTCACGCAGAGCGTGGGGGAGCATTCAATCTTATTTTGCTTTATTTGCATAAATAACAAGTCTAAACCAATTATTCACGCAGAGCGTGGGGGAGCATTCAATCTTATTTTGCTTTATTTGCATAAATAACAAGTCTAAACCAAATAAAGAACACTTTTTTTTCTGGTTTGGGTTAATCAGTCGACAGGAGAATTATGCAAGTTGATGAACTACATACCCTGATCAGCTTTCCTCCAGAAGGGGATGCGAGCGTCGTAACTCCTTGGGCAGCTGCGTTAAGGTGCGAAACCTAAGGCGGCTTCGTCTCCGAGCTAGCTGGTTGACCGACGCTGCCGCGCAAAACGAACCAAGTGCAGAAGGGGTAAACCCTAAAGAAGGCCCTCGTCGTCCGGTCTTCTCCTCGGATACTGAAAGCAAAACAATGGGGAAGGTACGAATGAAGTAAAAAGCGGCAGGAATGGTCTGGCAGTAGGACGACGTATTTAAATAAGGAAATAGGACCGACCGAAGGAGTGGAGATTGGAAAAGTAACACGAAACAACCGGTTGTTGTGATATTGCTGCGCCAAAGGGGAGGTTTACCGTCGTTTGGAATTTGAGACAGCAGGAGGCGTGTGATGCCGGGATAGCTGCTCGTCGCCGCCGCCCGCGCACACGTTTCTCTCAACTAGTTGCGTCCCACCGCCCACAGCTCCAGTAAGGTTGCAGCTGGAGGGGATCTGTGGGAACCGGTAAAAAAGACAAAGCCGGCGCGAGGCCCTGGCTCCTAAAACCGTCGCAACACTTTCTTCCGAGGCCGTCCGATCCCAGAAATCAGCCGACTCGGGCCGGACAGACGCGTGGGATTTGAGATCTCGCGCGTACCGGGCCTACCGGCCCACCTGAGTCGTCGTAGATCTGGTTGGGGATGGGCGGCTGCTCCACGTCACCGCTCACGCGAAGGCAGGCAAAAGGCGGGTAACATGCGGGACGCGTGCTGCGCAAAGGCTCGCGTGTGCATGTGACGAGGCAGGATCCGCGCGGGAACGTGCGAAGTGATGGCACGAAATAGTGTGGTACCAGCGAGAGTGGACAGATGGGGACTAGTAACTACTAGGCAACAACAGACTTGTTGCAAATCTTAACAAACCTACCCGCGGGCGGGGTCTGCCTACCAGATCCGGATCAAGGGAAGCTGGGGCCCCACAAAATTGGGTTGATGGAGCCAACAAGGCGTACGTCAACTTTGACAAATGTGGAAGGAGGTAGGGCATGGCATGGCAAATAGGATTGATGATTTGATGGAGCTAGCAGGGGGTAAAGAACAATTGGTAAATGTAGGCATTGTAAAAAAAAAAAATGACCGCTATCATCTAAATATTGTAGTTATATGTAAATAAATGATTGGACTGGTGGTCATAAACTCATTCAGTATTTGGTTGAATCATGCTGAAAGAGCTCACAAACATTCTCTTGAAGCATACAAAGATGTTCGTAGATGAGATAAAAATAGATGTTGTAAGTAGGCAGGCACAGAGGTACACTAAGCAACCAGGCACAAGGTTGCAAATAGTAGGCATGTTACTAAATTATTTATTCTTTTTTTGGAATGTGAATGATGACTAACATATAATTAGTATTACAATAATCATAAATATAAAATGTGAAATGCGAACAACTCGATTAATCTACTTCCACCGTCTAATTACCAAAATTACATGTGTATGCTAATTGCTAATATATGTTAGTACTTACAATAATTTACATACAACCCATTAAATAAACAAATATGAAAAAATATCATATGCGTCTTTTTATAGGATGGTTAGATATATACTCAAAATAATCTATATACAACCTAATATATACCTTCATGATAATTTCATGTCAAACTTATAGTGTCATATGTACTCCCTTTAGACCTATCAAACGGGTGGGTGGGTGGGTTGGGTTTGGGTTGGGTCGTTGTGGGTTTGGGTCTCGCGGGTGCGAGTCAAAAAGATGTAGTTCTAAACGGGTGGAATAAAGACAAATCCAAACCCAACCTAGCAGGTTGCGGGTTGTCCGCGGGTGCCCACTTAAATTTTTAAATAAATATATTGCTAGTGTTTGTTTATATAAGATATGGCACAAAACAATCATGTTGTATACATTGTCACGTAATATTTATTTATATATTCAAAATCGTGTTACAAGAAGAGTATCAAAATACAATGCACCCATGAACAGGGTTGCAACATGTCTATTAAAGAAGAGCCCAATTGGATAAATTAAGTTTATGAATCACATAAATGTTGGAACAGCGGTGTACTACAGACTTTAGACGTTCATACATTAGTCTTAAATAATGACCACCTACAGCAAACAATAATAACAAATACAACAATATCTAGTATGAATTGTGGCATCCAAATGAGACGAAGAGATTTTGGAAACTAAAACAAATACTGAAATTTAAATCAGTTCTAGTCAGATTGAAACTTAAGCCTAGCAATCGCTGCTAGACTTAGGTTCCCGCTTGGTTTGCTTTTGTTTCATGATCCGATTTTGGAGTCTCCGTTATTGTGTTGTGTTAACTTGAATTGTAATATGCAATTGTGATATGAGTATAGAACTGATTTAATATTTGCACATTACTACTAAGTCGATGCAAAAAAAAAGTGTAATTAAGCGGGTCACCCGCGGGTGCCCGCGGATTACCCATGAAACCCGCTAAGTAAACGGGTGGGTACGGGTTTGAGTTTTTTACGGCGGGTGATAAATTTTGTGACCCAAACCCAACTTAAACGGGTCGACCCATGGGTGCCCACAGATTTTGACCCAGTTTGACAGGTCTAATTCCCTTCTTGGGTATGTGTCTTTTCACAATATATTATTAGTACTCACAATAACTTATACATCTTGCTAAAAGAAAACCACTCGATTAATGTCAGTTGACTCCCTCCAAGCTGTAGTGTGTTACTAACAATATTATATGTGCTCCTATTTTTTGTCTTGTGTCTCTTGATGGGTAACATATAATTACTACTCACAATACTTTATATACAACCTTCTATAAAGATACAATTCTATAAATTGATGAATGAATCCCTCCATCCTATAGTGTGTGATTATCAAAATTACTTCTGGTTCAAAAAAAGGAGAAATAGTCACACAAATGTGATATATCGTTGAGTTTAAATACATGCTTACAGATAAAGTCTTGAAGCACATAGATGTCCAACTGAAGCATGCAAACATAGCTCATAAATATGATCTTGAAACATACAAAAATTATGGTGCATGGGATAAAAAAGTAAATTTCGTAAGCAGACAATCACATAGATGCAGTAAGCATCCAAACACAAAAGTGTAAATAGCAAACACATCACCAAAATAGATGTCATAAGCAGTCATGCACAATGGTGCAAATAGTAGGCATGTCACCAAGATTACTTTTTCTCTTTTTAGAATGTGCACGCTAACTAACATATAGTCAGTACCCACAATAATCATAAATATAAAATGTAAAAATAGAACAACTTGATTAATCTACTTCTACCATTTCCAAAATTACATGTGTATGTTGACTACTAATATATAATTAGTATGTACAATAATTTATATACTACCCACTAAAAAGTTAAATACGAAAAAATATCATACATGTATTTTATAGGATGGTTAGATATATACTCACAATAATTTATATACAACTCAATATATACCCTCATGATTCTTTACATACAACCTTCCAACTTGTTAGAATAGAATCTATGTGGGAGTTGTGAAGATCTCACATAATGGGGCTATGCCTTTCCTATGACGTGTTTGAGTATGGGACCTCACATAATGACAAGTGACCTTAACTCTCTCTAAGAGTATTGAGCTTATGTTCATATATTTGTTGTTTAGGAGTTAGATGTTTTAGCATCATTCACCCACATGGTACTTTTGTTGATGTTTGTCACCCTCCTTGTGCACCCAAGGAATGAGACCTTCATTCGTCTGTCATTGACCTCATGGTCAGGTGTGGTAGCCTTATAGTGGACCAAGTTTGTTAAGTTGATGAATATAACATACTAAAAATAATAAGATTATAGGTGGGTTGTGTCTTCCCAAGCAAATGTAGAATTATGGTATAATTGGTATAAATTAGGGCATATAAAACAAAATAATAGATCTAGTTAGTTTTTTTAAAGTTGTTGATTTGATTAGAAGAAATGATGTGTGTTACTTTGGATAGAGTTTAACAGTATTGGCTATAACTTAGTTGTTACACCTAGGGATGAGCATCGGGTCGGGTCGGCCCGATCCGACCTGCGACCCAGCCCGCATAACCTAATCCAGACCCGAACCCGATTTATAATATGGGTGGGCCGGGCCTAAAATTTAAACCCATATTTTATTTGGGCCGGGTATGGGTGGAGGTAAACCCAGGCCCGAAAACCCGAATACCCAGATTAGATTTTATGTACATTATAGATGTATACATCTATCTTTGTCTTGAAAGAAAAACATACGGATTTCTTGATGCAATATGTAGTATGTATCCAATCAATGGCAACATAGAAAATTTGTAATCAATCAACATGATTAGTGAATTGATACTAGTAAGATAATTATCATTGACATAGATAGACATACTTGATTTCATTATTTTGATCTCACTCTATCCACATGTAGGGGAGAAATGATCTTTTGCTCAATGCATAGTAGATTATGCTCATTTTTTTCTCATATGCCCACATGTAGGAGACAAATGATCTCTTACCCTTCCAAAACCCATTTCGTTATATATACATATAGGATGAGAAGCAAAAAGCCACAACATCATAGATTCCACTGATTTTTTAACATGTATGAGAAAATGATTTGTTGCTCTTTCAATATCCATTCATTGTTGTAGGGGATCATACAACTAAGGTGTACATATTCCGACTACATTTATCGTAGAATATATATATTGTTTTGAAGGTTGATCACAAAATACATATCATACTAGTTTAGTTTCCATGTTAGTAAGTTAGATCTAGCAAAATTTGGTGTTTCCATTCGATGTTATATGGGCAAACCTGAATCCGGCCCGAAACCCAGCATTCTTATATGGGCCGAGTATGGGCTGACATTTTTCATTTTTATCCGGGCCCGAACCCGGCCCGTGGCCCACTTTAAAATGTGGGTTTGGGTTTTGGACAAGCAAAACTCGGTATAACCTGGCCCGATGCTCATCCCTAGTTACACTCACATCCCATGATAACCACTAATCATGAGATTAGGGCATAAGTTGAGGATTTTAACATAATATCGATCTCCCTTTTTTTTCTTTGATTTCAAACTCCTTGTTGATGCACATTCAATCACATAAACTAAATATTCAAGGCAATTTCAAACTTGACTACACTAATATGATTTCAACAATATGGATACATATCTAAACATTCATTTTATTTCTCACACTTCCATGTACATATGGCATGATAATCAGATATATTCTCTATTATTAAGGAAAAAAGATTCACATCCTCATTTATAACTCTCTTACTTCTATACAAGAACCTAGAGTGATATGGACTGACCGAACTTGACTAATCACATAATTAACTCATGTGGTAGATCTACTTTGATGCATTGACATCTTCCGTGTATGTGATATCCCTAAAAAAATTGAGTAGAGGGGTGAGCCTACTCACCCAGTGAATGAGTACTTCAAAGAAACAGTTTAAGACACTAATATAATTAAAGATATATTGTTGAGCAATTGATATCAACTAGAACAACAACAAGCTTTAAAAGGTACTAATCATTGACAAACATAAATATGGAAGGTTACTCTAGATATCTACAAGAGTGAATCAATAATTGAAGAAGCTTGATTATTCATAAAGAGAATAAATTATTCAGAAACATACAGAGAACAATTGAATGCTTCTCCACTTGATTAACCTCTCATTCATCTTATATTGTCCTGAATTTACCACAACATGTGAAAGCATCGTAGCAAGCTACAATATCACTATACAAGGTTTAGAAGCTAGGCCCCGGTTCCCAAGTCTATATCTCGAGTAAGACCTCGTCTGCAGCGGGCCTCGACACATCTGCCTCTCAGTCTCTAATGGGTGCAGACAAATATCTCAGACTCCACCTCTCCACCTGAGTACTCAGATGGTAAGTCAAAGCCCTCGGGTTTATTATGTATCAATGGACCTACTAATCACTAATCACTAATCACTATAACTCGTAACTCAGGCACCATCAGAATCCCTAGTTGGTGTTGGGTACCAAACACTTAAGGAGTCTGCCTGCACTAACGTAGACCCCCACACCCAACTAGTGTTCTTTGGCTTACCTCAACCTGGACTACCTCCAGTCAAGAAGCATGTTTCCTCCTCACCCACATTCAAATAAAACAATCATTCATAAACAAATAGATTCAAATAGGCAACTTCTTCATGCAGTTATACAACAAATCTCAAACATAGCTGAAAACCCTAGAATTCACTATTTTCATATAAACTATGCAATTACTTTAGGAATTCTCATTTAGATGATTTGTATGCATTTATAGTATGATTTATCATCTGAAATCCATCACAAAATAGAAATAATCCATTTCATATCATCTTGCAAAATCTAGACAAAAAGGCAGTTTAGGGTTTGTAGTCGCATACTAAGTAATTGAAGATTATTGATGATTTAACTCATTTTTATGCTTTATACTATTTAAAGAAGTACTCACTCACCCTAATGTGTGAAAACACCATAAAAATGCATCTCATCTCTGAAATTCTTGAATCCATATCAAAACCCTAGCAAATCATTGGTTTCTTCTTCCTTTCAACTCAGAAACCTTACGAATTGAGAATTATGGAGAAAGAGTGAGAAAAAGGAGAGATTTGATATCATTTCGAATAAAATTAGACGAGGGATGGAATCTTGACATGTGAGAGAAGATTCACCATGAAAGGCTATGTAAAGAAGCTAAACTTACTTGATTTCATCATTTCTCGGATAGTGAAACCCTAGGTCAACATCTCCACCACTTTCTCCTCTCAAAACCCTAGCTCTCCTCTCTCTAGAATTTCATTTCTCTTGATTGAATCATGAATTATGAGCTCCTAGTGTATTATGTTGATCATATAGATAAATTGAGGTGCTTGGGTAATTTGCACATTGACCTCTCACTATATTTTCTCTTATTTTAACTGAATTTTCTATCATAAAAATGTTATTGTAACTCATCTTCTGAATAGGTTTAAACTCATTAAAATCATATGAAAATTTAGCATGATGTCTGAAATGTAATTCCATAGCTCTATAAAAAAATTCAGATTATTTCAAGCTACCAATAAATAATTAAAAATCAAACACTATACTATCGAACAACACTCTGTCAGTATGGTTGGTCAAAGTATAGTTCGACCAAAAACCACATTCAAAGAGCATCCAAATATTCTAAAATTTTGCACTATCATGCATGATTGATTTATACATATCATATTTGTAATTCAATTAAATCCAAGTTACATATAAAATATGAAAAATCATTTACCACACCGCTATCTTGATCAAATTCCATATCCATGTACTACCAAAACCCTAATTTTGCCAAGTGGGATTTACAATTATCAAACCCTAATTCTTCAAATTATAAGCATGCTTATAGTTCCTTATTAGGTTTTAAAACATCACAACTGAACTAACATCATTAGTCAGGTTTAAATGATGTTTAATCTAATTGAACATGTAGTCATTCAGGTAAACCCTAGTTTACCAATTAAGCACAAATGCGGTCATAACAATTCTCCCCCTTTACAAAGGTTTCGTACCCAAAACATAAATATACAAGAGAAGTAAATTCAAGTTTCTTTTAAACTTCTAAAATTTTACATATCATTATAAAGTTGTATTTCACGAATGAATATGTAACATACTCAAACTTTGACCCTAGAGTTAAACTTTTCACTTTTAGTATGATCTTCCCCTTACGATAATATTAGGCACATATGACATCATGTGATAAGGTTAACCTCTTAACTTTGGGTTTTAGGGTTGATGAATTAATCACAAATATGCCAATTGTTGAGCTTATTCCTAATTTGAGCCTATATAAGCTTCCTTTGTGATTAGTCGAGGAAATTAGAGAAATACAAATTTCAATCATATAATTAGGAGAAAGAAAGTAATGGATATACTATATGAACACCTAACATATGACTAACTAAATTGAACATTCAATGGCAACAAAATGCAATTTTTATCCAAGAATCATGTTTCTTGAACCTTAAATAGATACCATGCAAAGTATCAAGTTAATTGGACCATGTTTGCACCCCAATAAAAGACAAAGGTTATAAATTACCTAAGTTTGTTGGATCAAATTATATTTACATTTCCCTGCCACATGCTTATTACTTGCGTTGTGGTCACACAACTGAAAACTAGTGTGACTTTGTCTCCCCATTCCCTAGCCGTGATCTCAACTGACCTAGTGCCCGCAATGATCAGAAACTAGGCGACCGAAGACTGCTTCCATGCCTCCTCCTCACCTGTGTCTATTCCCTATCTCCTCTCTTATCCGTCCTCTGCCTCTCCATTACCCCAGTTGCATCCTTCTCCTCCTAATCTCCAACCTGCACCGCTGCTGATGAAGTAGTGGTCACCTACACACCCTGGGAGGTAATGTCCTTCTTCATCTTACTCCCACACGGACTACAGATCTAGTTCATCCATCCTTCCCCTCCCTCTCCAGGTCATCATCATGTCTACATTCACCAGCTTCATCTCCTTTTCACTTCATGGGTTGTAGTTCCTCAGCCTGGCTGTGAATGTGGCAGACCTACATCCAACCACATCGTCGGGTCTGCAACACGACAACAAATCTCCTCCTTCACCTAGCTCCTGACAACGACACAACACCAGGCAGAGCCCCGCATCACATGTAGTGTTGTTGCCTCCTCTTCTCCTCCTCCACCTATGCTTGACAATGTCAAGCAATGCCAGGCAGCGTTGAGCACCACTAGGAAGTGTCGAGTGCCACCAGACAGCGTCAAGCGCCACCAGACAACGTCGAACACCACCAAATAGCATCAAGCACCACCAGGCATTGTTGACCATCTCCATATTGTTTTCTAGCTCCCCTTCTTATCCTCATCTCCCCTTCCACAACCATGAAACATATCCATTTGTGCTCTCCCTCTCCTTGCACCGACTACCATAACAACAACATGTTTGATGCCTTGAGGTATGTCCGACAACCATCGTGTGATTGCAGACCTAAAAATCACTGGGGTAAGATCTATTAGCCTACCATGCACTGCTTTCTCAACACCTTGCCTCCTCACGTCATTGTCTACCTCCAGAACTCAATCACCACCTTTGCAACATCCAAACTGCAAGGTTTCCACTGCCTCTGCTTCTCCACCTTCGTCCTCCTCCTTGTACCCATCCACCACAACATATTTTGAAAGGCACCAATGGATCTACAAATCACCACCTACACAGAAATTGTTGCCTTCGGTAGTTGATGGCGGAGTCCTGCTAGCACCCACACCAGTGATGCCTACTCCTCTTCGTCGACACTTCTCCTGTTGGAACATGGAACACCACCTCCTGCAACCCGATATTGTCGTAATCTCCCTCAACGTTGTCGACACCACCGCACCCCTCCTACACCAGTCTCCCACATTGTGCAAGCTGCTGCCAGTGTTGGTAAAGTGTCGACATTGTTTCTTCATCTTCTACCCTCTTCCACTGTTCCTTCCACTCCCATCTCCCTTCTTGCATTGTGCCCAGCTACTAGGGCCATAGAGCATCACCACCATCTGTGCTGACAGTCATAGGGCGTCACTTGCACCCAACTATGGCCACTGCCAGATCCAGTAGCCACAACTCTTCCTCCTCTTAGTCTACAAACAGAGGGGGTCTGCAAATGCTCTTTCCTCGAGCCATCAACTTGGGATGAGCTTTGGTTTGACTACTAGAAACACCAAGACGGGTCCACCTCCATGACATGGTATGATTAATCTTTACCCTACTGCCTTTTCATTCATTGAATGAATAGTCTAAGAACCTCTAAAGGTGAAGATGAACTTAGATATGAAACTTAGCAAAACTATTTGACAATTTAACTTGGAGTAATTATACACATGTTAATATATACATTATAGTATATATAATAAGATTTGAAAATAAGTAACAGATATTAAACATGTCCTAGGTGCCAACATTATTGTATATATCATTGAAAACCCTAGGTGTATATGTATACATTTAATGATGATCAATATCATGATGAGGATATAAGGTTGTATCTATTGAGAAATGGCCTACCTTGAATTTGATTGTATAAAAGAGAGAAATCATACAAATGAAAGTAATTATGTATACATATGCATTCAAATGGATGAGGGTAGGGTACATGTTAGTGTAGACTAGAAGATAATCTACCTCCATATAATCATTTGGTACATATTTGTATTTGTGTGCATAATTGAGATATAAATTTAAGTGTGTGACTAGTATATAATAAGTTATGTTAGATTTAAACCCTAGATTTTCCTATTAATGGTTCTTTCATATTATATATATATATATATATATATATATATATATATATATGTATATCTTCAATCTTACTAGCTACATAGAACTATATTGTCTTACAGAGTGAATAACAATTGGGGATCCAATCGGTAGAAGATGATCATATACCCTTGATACACATGACCTAGATGGAAATATAAGGAACTGTGATGATAACAGAAATGGAACAATAGACCTATACAAAAAAATTAAATAACATGAATTGAACAACTTTTGATTACAAGACAAATAGTGACAAATATTATTCTACTTTGTAGATAATTCAACAACAAACCTTGGAGACATTTGAATGGTGAATTTCACCCCTAGAAATAGGGTTAGTCGCAAATATAAGGTATGTACATCCTCTATTTTATTTTGGGCATTATTTGACTAAAACCTACCTTCTTTTAATGAGGCATCTCTTGAACTGTTAATTCTTTTGGAAATTCAATTTCTTGGACAATTATAATTCCTAAATTGATTTAGTATATCCTTGTGGTTTTTGAACTATTTTCTTTATATGGGTTCTTGGACCCCACTTGCTATGATTGCCTTTTTATGAAAAATTGACTGAAATGTTAGTCTTGCCTCTCTCTTAAATGCATGCTACATGTTTGACTGGAATTTCTAGAATAGTGGTACTTATGTACAACCATACTTATATAGGGTGTGTGTTTCCGCCCGTGGTGTGTGTTTCCACCCGTATTTCTTTTAGGCCATGATCCTATGGTGTTATGGCCCTATTTTAGGTATATTTAGTCTACATTGTTATGCATGCAAACATTTATTATTTTACATTGAGATTGGTGGTAAACTACTATGGCAAGACATTTTAATCTCATGCTTGCAATCTGAATTTTAATATGCCTCATTCCTCTTGTTATATTCTTTTGAACTTACCTAAATGCAATTAGCTCCCTTCTCGTGGGAACATCTTTTCTTGTACTTTTAACCCAATACAATGCCCAAAGTGTTTGTTATATGTACATACTCAGCCTTTGCTGACCTCTATGTTGTTTCCTATGTTTTGGGTGATGTTCCCTCCACCCAGGTTTAGGTACATTAGAAAACAAGGACTCAAGGAGATCACCTACATGATATGGACTTAAGGATAGCTTGGAATGGATGGGTTACCCTCTGCACTCGGTTCTACATGTTACTAAATGTATTCCTTTTACCTTTTTATACCACCTTTTATGGTGAGGAACACTTGTAAACAAATCATCATGTAACTTTGTAATAGCTTATGTTTTCGTTGCTTTATTATTACATGGCTCTTGTATTATATCTTTTGAGTGGATCCTCGTTCGGGTCCCACTCATTACAAAATGGTATCAAAGCCTAAGCAGTCGGTAACTTGACTATTTCAAGTTATCCTAGGTTGACCCTTAATTAATAGGTTTCCCTGATAGGCTTTTAATACACCTATTTCCTAGTAGTGTAATACCAATCATGGTTTCAACCATGATTAATTCGATCACTTTCACTCCCAAAACCACTATGTGGCTGAGACATAGATTTTGGGAACCCTAGTTAACCCTACACCCTATATGGATAAACTTCCCTACATAGGGGTCGACTGGTCATTAGACTTAATTTTTTTGCCTTATATGAAGACAATTTAGTATTAAGATGTAGGTTGACTTGAGCACTCACATTTAGGCTTAACCCTAATTCCCGTATGGGCCCTCTCTTTGTTGCTTTTCTAGGATGCCTCAGATATGTCCACTAGGATGAGTGATGTGATAACCTAGATTTTAGGGTTTTTATACCCAATCTACTACTACGGATGTATTTAGAGTCAAATGATTTAATTAGGAAACATGATGTCTTATATGGTCAACATGAGTAAGTTGAGCTTGCATTGATGATGTTATGAGTTCAATTATTATGAATGGTTCTTTATTAATTTGCTTGGGTACTTATGAGTCCCAGAGGTCAACATAATAATTGCAACAAACTCAAGTGGTCAATTCATGAACCCTGAGGTATTTTAGTACCATAAAAAGAGTTTTTGGACCTTGTCGGTCAAGTTTCAATGATTGATTGAATTGAATTGATGGTTTACATATCTAATTGTAAGGTTGTTTGTATAATTTATTTGGATGATTAAATAATGGAGTTTGTGTCTCGAACTATTGTAAAAGTTGCCTTAGGGTATTATGACCCTATTTATAAAGTTCTAAATTTTTGGAGATTGCTACAAACATATGTATCTATTTGAAGTTGGGACATTAGTGATGTAAATATGATTGAACTTTATCCATTTAGGTATTTTTTACTTAGGTTTGTGACAGATTTTATGTCACACAATCTTTTTTTCACTGGGCTGTGCGGCACCTTTGAAGCCATTTATCCAGGGAACCGATCATCTATAGCCTCCATAAAGGGAGGAACAAAATATGGGTGAGGTGTCCCTAGATCCGATGAAGGTGGGGTAATCAAATGGAATTTTGTATGCAATACCATAATGTGAGCAACAATCTAAACAATTGATCCTTGATTCCGCATTGGAGACCCCTGGCACGCAACCCACCTCATCATCCACCTTATAGCTATCCATGGAGAACCCCAAACCACAAGGTGAAGAGTAGGGAGATTTGGGGAAAATTGAGAGAACGAAACCCCAACCCTGATAACCTATCTGCCAAGAATTTGCAGAGCAGGTGGAGGCAAAGCCATGGATCTCCCAGCACCTAGAAGACCTTTTCTCTCTTTCCAGTCCATCATAATGCCAACGTCGATAGACCTGCAACCATGGAGCCGAGGGATCCTCTGTCTTGATCTAGGAGACCTCACCTCCTCACCTTTTCTCACCATAGTCAATCCTTATGAAAGTCCAGATGGCATTATGGATCTAAGTAGGGAGAATCATTCCCCTTTTCTTATTTCCATGGTGGCACTATGTACCGGCTTGCTTGGCTCTTTCGAGCAGTTGGGCCAAGCTAGGACTGTCGGGGAGCATCGGGTGCCCGGAGTTCCACAGAGGAGCGACGATAGGCTAGTGAATCCATCAAAATATGCGACCACTCTCGACACAATCTGGAGAGGGACGATACGAGGAAAGGATAAGCCATAATTCTTATTACCCAACCCCTCTGCCAGGATCATGGCTCATAAGGGAAGAAGCCCTATGAGCTTTGAACCCTCTTCGACGATGATGAATGAGGGACACAATAGGGGGAGCAAAGGAGAAAATGCTGGAGCGGATGTACCTCCACCGGCCTCACCACCACCTGCAAGTAGAAGATTGGAATCCATGGACCAAGATAGAGCTCCTTGCACTGAGTTTGGTGGGTAAAGGCATCTGAGAACTAGAAGCCCCTTTCTCGTCGTCCAACTCATGGAATCTACCGTAATAGGGAGGGGATGGGAGGTGGATCCTCGTCACACCACCACTCATCGTCGGAGTAGATCTATGTTCTAAGGTGAATCTAGAGAATGCCCCATCCTTGGCCATGGAAGCCTGTAGGTCGAAGGAGGGCTCATTGGACCTAGACCTCACAGAGGCGGAAGACCGGACCCGACACTATGAATGCAGGACTTGAGGGCGAGCGGGGGCATGGCAATCCGTGAAAACGAACTAGTAACCGGTCACTACTAGCCAAATAGAGGGTCGCACCCCACCTTGTTGAGTAGCGGGGATGCTCCAGATCCAATTGGTTTGCAAATCTGACGGTCCTTGTTGATGCAATAAGGTAAATCTGTATCCCAATCCCAGGAAATACCAATATCTTGCAATGATCATTAAAAATAGTTCCTTCAGTCTATAAATTCCCCAAAAAAATACCCCTGGGACTAAATAGACTATATGCTTTGTTATGAAACCACTAGGTTAGACTCGAAGCTTTATTATCGATGATTTCTAACTTCGATGCTAATACTCATGTTTATGGTTTAGTAATTAAAATAAATAGTATCCAGTTGAGATTAATTCTCATAAAATTCTTGTAGAACCCTAATTATGATTTGAATCCATCTATGGACTTTGATTTGAGTAATACACCTAAATAATAGTCCATTTCCTATTAATGTCTGATTAGGTGCTTTTAACCTCATATTAATTTTAGAAAATAGACCAATCATAAAAAAATATGAAATTCGGATCAGACCCCTATAATGACCTCCTGATCAGTAAAAAAATATCAGACACATATTCTAGTTTAGTTGAACCTAAATTTGGTCAAACCCTAATTTGGACATGCAAATGCTAAGAATAATGATGTTCATATATTAATGATGCTTAATTGTTATTAATCAGGTGATGACCATATATCTAGATGATCAAGGATTATTAGAAATCTCTGAACTCAGGTTATATGACTATGGTTTTCTAGGTTGCAATCATGATATTTATGTATGCTCTCTTCTATTTGTAAATATTGGATGTAGTAGCACTATATATTACTTGATGTTTTATCACTTGAAAACATAAATGATGAGTAGATGTTTTATAGTTATTTAAGGTGTTCATTTTCTCCCTTACGAGAGAATGGATTAATGTTGACTAGTACACCTCCCTAGAGCACATGGTGTATGGGGAGTTTCCCTAGAGTACTTGGTACATGGGGATGGGCCCAATATATATGTTTTGGTACTAGTCCACCTTGATAATGCAACTCATCCAGAAAATGACTAAAATTGTCGTATTTCGATTAATTAAGAAACATTTTCTATGATCTTCCTTCTTTCTTTTTGCAAATCTTTTCAAGTTATGAAAACCATAAATATATGTATCTTTCTACCCATGTACTCGACACCTTGTGCGTTGATTCTTTGTTTCACGTATGTTTTAGGTTCAGATCTAGCATTGGATAAAAGGACAAGATGTGAGCAAGTTGTACATGTTGTACCTATTGTATAGGTCCTAGTTAGCATACATGTTCATAGACTTGTAAATCTTGTTTCAATATGTAATTGTAATTCATGTTGTGCTAAGTCATCTTGTAATAATTTACATGTTGAATGTTGAGAAATGTTACGATGTAAGTCTATAGTTGTATGTTCATGTATGCGTATTATGCTTCCACATCGCTCTCTGAAACAATTAGCTAACATTTTTGGATTTGTCCTCTCAGGTCTTTTAAGTCTCAAGATGGCATAATCTGGGGACGTTACAGTTGGTATCAAAGCATGAACAATAGCTACACCTGACAATTGTTCACCATGAAGCATAAACTAAATTTCACCTTTCACTTAAACCCTAGAAACTTAGTAAGTTGTTCTGTAGGAATAAGGTTTGACCTAGCCTCTAGGTTAGAACCTAGATGTTCAAGAACTAGGTTTAGAAATGTATGTATAGAGCTCGTATGTATAAGGTTTCTACATTGGTATACACCTTGTTCTCACCATTTCACTAGGTTACATGACACTAGACTATCCACTGTGTGTGGGACACTTGTTTTACTGATTTGGTTTTGTTTTTCCAATCGGCTCGAGCCTGACAGTTTTCTCTGACGTCTTCTTTTTCAAAGAAAAATTATATAATATTTTATTAGATATATGTAAATATGAAAATGTGTCCCTCACACAGGAGAGTAGAAGGTGTTCATGAAATCTAAGTGAAAGGGAGTGACATCAGTCTAGAAGAGAGAGTAGATCTAGATTGGTTGTCTAGGGCATTTTGGATAGGTGATAGTTAGAGTAGATGATCGATTTATATAAACATGTGTAATCTTATCTAAGCTTGATCTCTAATGGTATAAGTTCCTTATAAAGATTTAATTTGTATATTAGTTGAATCAAATTTTGGAGAATCTAAACTAAGTTAAAATGATGAAAGTACATTCTCTTACTTAAGATGAGTCAAGTTAAGATACAATTGAATATGCATGAGCCTCAAGTTCTTTTACAAAGGAGGACCTCCAGTGTTAGGACAAGATACATGGTAAACTCCATAGAGAGTGAGACACACAAGGAGAGGGTCATATGATCTACCCTACAATATATGAAAAATATGAGATATATGTGAAATGATGTGTCCTAAGCTGGGTTACTCTTGAGTAGATGAGTTGAATCCTTTTGCATGATTCAATCCTCTATGTGAGAGTTTGGTAAAAAATGATGGGTAGAAACTCATAATGAGAAAATTCAATACTTTGACCAAGTTAGGTCCCAACTTGAGTGACATAAGCTAGTGAAGCTCATCATTAGCTGCAAATGAGGTGATATATGCAGTTCTAATCCTGAGAGTAAAATGCCTTTTGCGCAAGACACTCATAAATGTTGTTCCTTACTTCTCTCTTTCTTGATATATGATTCTAGAAGCCTCAATTGAACTATAGTGATGATTATGTATGAAGAGTCACTCAAATAAGCTTGACCTATTCCATATTTCCATCCTATACCATACATGTGATATCCAAGTTTTAAATCATGATAAGATTGACTTAGTATATCCTCTTTCCCTTCATTTCATACATGAAAGATATAAACTTGAAATTTTGAGCTTGAAATAGAGATATATTTGGATCATTGAGCACATGATCACAAAATAATGTTCCTAACCCCAAATCTTCAGAACCTACATTTCTAGATTAACGATATTTCTCACACAATAGGGTGAAACCCTAATATGCAAAAATGATGATCTATCTCCTCTTATGATGAAATAATGGTACTATGTATATAATGAACCATACTAATGATGTTAATAAGTGTGATAATCCTGATAATTGATGATATAAAATATTGATATCACCTTACATAGATGAGTAGGGTGGAAGATGAAACTTGATAATGCATTCTCAACTTTATATGTAAGAATAAACCTAAAATTTAGGGGTAATGAGAGATGTAAATCCTAAAATACTAGAATGTCATCTTATGACTAAGCCATTATAATATGCTTCTCCCTATTTAAGGTGGGCGGAGTACACCCTAGATACTATGAACTAAAAATGAAAACTCAGGCTACATTTGGAATTACGATGGTTTTTGGTACCTAGGAGTGGTGACTATATGAATCTGGACTTCTTGATATTACCTTGAGTATAAGATCAGTTGAATTTCGAGGACAAAATTCCATATAAGGAAGGGTGAATGTGATAACCTAGATTTTAGGGTTCTGATACCCAATCTACTATTGCAGATGTATTTAGAGTCAAATGATTTATTAATCATTCGGTAAAGCATTTCAGCCAGCCGCTTCCCACTGCGTCAAATTGACGTGGTGGGTTTTGCCACTGCTGGTCGCTAGGATTGTATAGTATATCCTAATTATTCAGTAGTTTTCTGGCGGAAGAGTCCACTGGTGTTAGTTATGGAAGCGTTTGAACTGCCCGAACCCTTTTAATGGTTGCCAGTGTCTTCCAATCTGTATCAGACGCTACCGGCCGATTTGCAAAATGGGGCATTAATTAGGAAACATGAGGTCTTATATGGTCAACATGAGTAAGTTGAGCTTGCATTGATGATGCTATGAGTTCAATTATTATGAATGGTTCTTTATTATTTTTCTTGGGTACTTATGAGGCCCATAGGTCAACATAATAATTGCAACAAGCTCGAGTGGTCAATTCATGAACCCTGGGATATTTTAGTACCATTAAAAGAGTTTTTGGACCTTGTCGGTCAAGTTTCAATGATTGCTTGAATTGAATTGATGGTTTACATATCTAATTGTAAGGTTGTTTGTATAATTTATTTGGATGATTAAATAATGGAGTTTGTATCTCAAACTATTGTAGAAGTTGCCTTAGGGTATTATGATCCTATGTCTAAAGTTCCATAATTTTTGGAGATTGCTACAAACATATGTATCTATTTGAAGTTGGGACATTAGTGATGTAAATATGATTGAACTTTAGCCTTTAAGGTATTTTGTACTTAGGTTTGTGACAGTTTTTATGTCACACAGTCTTTTATTCACTGGGATGTGTGGCACCTTCGAAGCCACTAATCTAGGGAACCGATCATCTATAGCCTCCGTAAAGGGAGGAACAAAACATGGGTGAGGTGTCCCTAGATCTGATGAAGGTGGGGTAATCAAATGGAATTATGTATGCAATACCATAATGTGAGCAACAATCTAAACAATTGATCCCTGATTCCACATTGGAGACCCCTGACACACAACCCACCTCATCATCCACCTTGTAGCTATCCATGGAGAACCCCAAACCACAATGTGAAGAGTAGGGAGATTTGGGGAATATTGAGAGAACGAAACCCCAACCCTGATAACCTGTCTACCAAGAATTTGCAGAGTAGGTGGAGGCAAAGCCATAGATCTCCCAACACCTAGAAGACCTTTTATCTCTTTCCAATCCATCATAATGCCAACGTCAATAGACATGCAACCATGGAGCCGAATGATCCTTTGTCTTGATCTAGGAGAGCTCACCTCCTCACCTTTTCTCACCATAGTCAATCCTTATGAAAGTCCAGATGGCATTATGAATCTGAGTAGGGAGAAGCATTCCCTGTAACATCCCTGACCTGGGTTATGCTTTAAACCTAGTTTTGTTTAAGAAAGATAATTATATGCTTAATATTATCTTTTGAAAAGTAATTAAGGCTCAAGAGGAACTTATATTTCAATTGTAGTCCATTTTGAATAATGTTGAAAGTAATGTTTTACTTATTTGGACTAAAGTGAAAATTACCCAAGTTGAGGGGTTAAATTGCAAATGCTACATGATAATGTGTTCCTCACGTGTTGAAGCATCATGAGAATGAATATGATGTAAAGGAAATGGCTAGTGAAAGCATGAGTACCAAGAAAGAGCTGATAAAGCAATGTCTGTGCATTAAAACCTAGTTTTGGTGTAATGTGCAATTTACCCAAAACCCAGGGTTTAATATTCAATTTACCACTTCAATAAGGTCCTTAATATTCTTTACATCTTTTAGAGGCAAGAAAATGAGAGGGGCATCTCATTTGAGCTACTTTGAAGGAGAGAGAATCTTGATATTAAAATAATCAAGATTTAAGCATAATTGAAATAATGCAAAAATAATTATATTAAATAGTTGCTCTTTAACCAAAATTGTGTTGGTTGAAATCCACATGAATGTACGTCCTTGTGCCTTGCAAAGGAAAAAGAAAGATCTACGTGAGTGGAGAACCCACTCACATTAAGAAACTAAAAAGAATTATCCACTCACTTATGGATAATTACTATTATAAAGGTTAAGGTGCTTAATTTATTTTCCCTAATTCATGGATAATGGAAGGGAGTTCGGTGGAGATAAATATGCCTTTGCATGCAAGGAACCAAGGGGGAAGAGGTGGCAACAATTTCGGAATTAAAGGATTTGCATGTGGCATTTGCTCTCTCATTGATTTTCTTATAAAAACACCCTTTACAACTCAAACCAAGGACTTTTTCGAATCCACTTCTTCTCTTTGCTTGCAAAAATGATAAAGGAATCTAGGTACAGAAGGAGGATGAACCCCAACCTGTTGGTAAGCTTCTTGACCTTCGTTCATCTTGATTTCATGGTGGAAACCACAAATCAATGCATGATTCCTTCTTATTCTGATCCCATCTTCAATTCTAACCATTCCTTTTCACTCAAAAGCTTGAGGAACGAACCGTGTGGTGAGAAAAAGCTCCTTCCACCATTGTTGACGTGAATCTCCAAGCTTTGAATCTCAATTAGAGGTGGGTTATATAACTTGAACCCCTATTCATTGTTATTGAATTCAATTTCTCAATCAATTATGTTCAATTGTTCTTCTTTCAATTCCTTTGATTAGTTGATGCAATTACCATGACAATGGCAGTAGTTTTCGATGGACTAAGGATTGATTATGATAACGTCGTCTTAGGCATACTTTCTAACAAGTTTGTATTGCAAACAGTTTCATGGACTTTGGTCCAAACGGTTTCACCAAACCGTTTGGAGACCAAACAGTTTGCAAACTGTTTGGAGGTTTGGATCCCAAACCATTTAGATGAGTTGACCGTTTGGATGGGTTGACCATTTGAGGTCAGGACCTTAGTAAATGTTGGATGGTGATCTAATGGATCCAATTGATTAATTCAATATATTGACAATCCTCCAACTAGAAACCCTAATCGGGTTATGTGTTGATTTGCAATTGGTTGACTTAATGTTTTGGGTTGATTAACCCAAACGGTCTCAAGACCATTTGGAGGTCAACCAAGACCATTTGGAGGTCTAGGGTGAAGTATGGTTGAGTAATTGAAGAGTTAGAGATATCAAATTGAAGTGCAATCAATAGTTAATTTGATGATCAATCCAATGATCTAAACCCTAATTGGTTTTCACAAATTTTAATGAATGATGAGGCAAACGGTCCCAAGACTGTTTGGAGGTTATCCAAACGATCTCAAGACTGTTTGGAGGTCATCCAAACGACCTCAAGACCGTTTGAGGTCAGGTCATATCATAAGTTGATGGTAATTCGTTGATTTCAATTGGGTTAGTTCCATAATGTTAACCATTAATGGTTCCTCGAATTCAAAACCCTAATTGAAGGTTTCTTGATTATAAACCCTAGTTTAATTGGGTTCAAAACCCTAATTGATGGTTCAAGTGAAGGATAATTCAGTGGTTCAATTGATAAATGAATCAAGGAGTCAATGGAAACACAGTTCATTGTTGGAAACTTTGAATTGGTTAAGTGTTGATAGACCTTTTCGGTCCATTCAGTTTTGAGAGGGTTTGGGTGAAATGGTCTTGAGACCATTTGACCCCAAACGGTCTCAAGACCATTTGGAGACCCAAGCTCATTCGGTTTCAATACTTTCTTGCTTAAACGGTTTCAAGGGCAATGTGCCCAAACGGATTCAAGGGCAATGTGCCCAAACGGTTTCAAACCATTTGAATCTTGAAAGACCAAGACCGTTTAGGGTCTAAGTAACTAAAACCGTTTGAGGGTCAACATGGTTAATCCATTTGGATATCTAATGTAATTGAAGATTTAATTGGTCAATTTAATTGTATACCTCATGTAATTGAAGGTTCAACTGATCAAATCTTCTGGACATCCTAGAAGAGGATGGGAGAGAGAGTTTCATACATGAAAAATAATCTTATAGCAATCAAGCTTAGCACTTTCAAAATTGAGTGAGGTATACAATTAGGGTATGATCCTTGAGGAAGAGATCATAAAACCCTAATTGAGTTAATTGATGAACTCAAATCCTAATTTAGGGCAATTCTGAGTGAAACCCTAATCTAGGAGGATAATGTGATATGAATTCAGAGTAATGACATGAGTAACCCTAATTCAGGGTACTTTGATGTAAAACCCTAATTGAGATGAATAGTAAACCCTAATTGTGGGTTATTGAATACAAACCCTAATCTAGGGTGATGTGATGTGAATAGTAAACCCTAATTGTGGGTTATTGAATACAAACCCTAATCTAGGGTGATGTGATGTGATGTGAATAGTAAATCCTAATTCTGGCTATATAGTGTGAAACCCTAATCTTAGACAATGAAGTGATGGACCATTGGTCCTAATTATACAAAGGGGATGAATAACCCTAATTTAGATTAAATGAGAAACCCTAACCCTGATAAGGGAATAGTGGTGTTACTCTGGGATAGCATGGAACTAAAATATGATTGATATATCTGTTATCATGGGTGCTAACCATGCAGGTATCTTGAGATGATGAACATAGCCAGGTATGAGCTATGATGCTATAATTATTGAAATTATTTATTGGGCCTTGTGTGCCATAATATGCCTTGTTGCTTAGTAAGAGGTAACAAGAGAGTTAATGGGCCTCAAGTGCCAGATGAGATGCTTGTGTAGCAAGTGTATTGTGTACCTTGGTCAGATGACCTGAAGGTGATTATTACCTGAAAAAGTGGTAATAGTGCTCAGTGATGAGCTAAGGGTTTGAATACCTAGAACCATATGTTTGTGGCATCAGGTTTGAAATGAGAGGCTAAGATCTCAATGTATTTTAAAGACTGAGAAGTAACTGATGAAAATAGTACATGTTTCTTTATAGCATTTGTCCTAATAAGTTATGTTTGAAAACTTGACTGATGCTAAAAGAATATGATAGTGTACTTAGTTAATCAAGTGAAATCTATTCATGTAGTGCTCTGACCATAGATCCATCATCGTCAGTAGTTGGTGATGGTGAAATAGGTTTTCTTACGAGATCTCCCGGAGTTCGCATATTTTGAATATGCGGGGGTCAATGGGCAAAAATATCCTTACGTCCAAATGGGGGAATTGATGGAAGGTAAACATTAAGCCTCTCTGTCCTTCATGATATGTTCTGGGATGGATGTATCACAAATCTCCCGATGTTGTTAATACCAGATCGATGGAGATAAACACGAATTCTCTCGATTGCGAAGAGAGTGCAACCACCATTGTAGCTCTATAGCGAAGATGCCACTATACCCTGGCAAGCTATGTAGTAGAGACACGAGATGTCCTGCATGTTATCTCGCACTAACTGAGATGTGGAAAGTCATGGAAGCTGACTCTTCCACTGACTTTGTATGGTATCGATTTCGATTTCACAATGGTCGGTTGGAGTATGAGCGGTATACCTCATCTCCTCAGAGCTTAAGTATGTTTGTAAAATGTAATCAGTCATGTAGCGTATTTGCTTAAGATTGAAATACGAGAACCACTGGTTGATGTTATCTTGCTTAGCATGTCATTGATACATAAATGTTACTTATGTTCTTTAATTCATTATTGAATAAGAGACATGTTGCCTTGTCAAGTTATAGCTGAAATACTTGAATAGTAATGTTGCTCTAATCTACATAGATATTGATTTATCTGCCATTAAAGTATATTATCCCACTGCTCAGTTTATTTCCATTAAACTACAATAATAATGTTTTCAGCAGAGAGTTATATCTCTCGCTGGGGCAATTGTATAATTGTCTCACCCTCGTGGGATCCAACATTTTAGGTAGACGCAGACAGAGAGGCAGGAACTCTGTAGCAGGGGAAGAGCAGCAGCAACAACAACAAGGACAACAGTAATCCTACAGGTGGAAATACTGGCTGTCAGGCCTTGTACATATGTCAATAGAGTCCTATGTGTCATCTATGTACTCTCAGGTACTAGGGGTCAGTATATAGTGTTTTTATAATCGATATGAGATTTTTATGCTCGAGGTTTTTGTTACTTGTGTTGTTTAGCAAAGTAGTGATGTACATATAATCCTCGAGGGGAGATGGTACATGAAATGTACAATATGGACCAGTATGTAAATATAATATTGTGGTTCTTGTTTAAAGAGTTTTCCTCATAATGGATCTCTTTGAGAATGGTTTTAATTTTTAGTGATTTTCAGTAATCTGCTGCTAACGATACACTTCTGCATTAGTTAATCTAGTTATATAGTTAATCTTGTTTTTGTAAGTTGGACGTCACAAGTTTAGTGGTATCAGAGCTCTAGGTTCACTGAGTCTACAGAGACATAGGATTAAGGTTGTTGATTCGGTTCTAAGTGTTTCCAGTTTATCTGATAGTGTCTTATGCTCATATAGGAGAAGAAGAACTTGAAGATGTCTGGATCACATGACGAACATGCTGCTGAGAGAAGTGTTTCTGCACCAGGAGGAGGTGCAAGGGATCAAGTTAGGGAGGAACATGTGCCTGAGATTCCTCAACTTGATCAAGCTGCATTAGAGAACCCGACTTTCCATACCCTGTTCGGTTAGTTTATGGCGACTATGATGCATATGGAAGATAGGATGCCACCACTTGCACCAAGGGCACCTACCCACCATGAAGGACAAGGAGCTGGCAAGACCTTTGAAAGGCTTCTCTGGGTGGGAGCCACATACTATGCCGGTACTACTGACCCAGCTGATGCAGATTTATGGTTGACGGAGCTAGAGAAAGCTTTTAGAATCCTCGACATCCGTGAAGTAGAGAAGGTGAGGCATGCTGTATACCTTCTGAAGGGGAGTGTTGGTCATTGGTGGACCATAGAGGAAGGTAAAAGGCCAGGAGTTGAAGTCGGATGGGATGAATTCTGACGTGAATTTGTCGCTAGATACTTTCCTAAGACGTGTCTAGATGAGAAAATCTCTCAATTTGAGAGGTTGAGGCAAGGACAGATGAACATTAGCGAATATGAAGCCAGGTTCATGGAGCTTTTGTGGTTCTGTCTGCATATGGCAACTATTGATGAAGAGAGGATTCAACATTTCGAGAAGGGGCTAAATGCTGAATTGACCACTCTCGTGTCTACTATGGAGAACAGGGAGAGGTTTGACACTTTTGTGGAATCCGTGAGACGGATTGAGAGGTATGTGATTGAGAAGCGACAAACCAGTAATAAGAAAGTGTATCCTCAGTTTCAAGAACAAAGGTCCGAGAGTTTCAAGAAGCTGAGATTCTCTGCACCACCACCACCAAGGTTTAATACCCCGACACAGTGGACGTCAAGTAAGGGTAGGGGTCATAGTTTTACTCCAAGTAGAGCCCCCAGTACAACATCAACATCAGTGACAGGACCACCCAGGCAGAGTTTGGGAAGTTACAACTGCTACCAGTGTGGGAGGTCAGGACACTTGAAGAGTGATTGTCTTGAGAAAGTCAGAACTGTAACTCAACCCCAGAGGCAGAGTCAGCAAGGCTCACAGAGGCAAGAATTCAGTTTTAACACTAGAGGGCGTGGACAAGCATCCCAAGCTGGATCTTCGGCACCCAACAGCCAAGCATAGGGTCAACAAGCAATCAACAACTACATTCTATACTATGAATCAACCTGAAGCTGTAATCAACCCTCAGGTTGTGACAGGTCAGATGGAACTATTTTATTCTGATATGTCTTCATCCTGCTTCATATATGTGTTAATTGATCCGGGTGCTACACATTCCTTTATCACTCGAGAAGTGATTCATGACTGCAACATGACTGTCAGTCATAGATCAGATAGTTTGATGCTAGAAACCCCTTTGTTGGGATCTGCAGTGTTGCGGGAGGTGTGTTCTCCCTGCACTCTTTCTTTTTCTGAACATCGCATTTAAGTGGATCTTATACCACTTGAGATGTAGGGTTTTGATATAATCCTAGGGATGGACACCTTCAAGAAGTATAAGGTTGTCTTAGATTGTGGTTCCAAGCAGGCTGTGTTCACAGACAAGGGTGGCACATGGATCTTTCACGGAGATAGAAAGATTCTTCTGACCTTTTTAGTGTCAGCTATGGTAGTTGAGAAGTTGATGAGACAGGGATGCTTTGCATTCTTGACTCATGTGGTAGATACCACAATGGAGAGCCATCATCCTTCTGAAGTTCTGGTTGTTAGGGAGTTTGAAGATGTTTTCTATGAAGAACTTCCAGGCGTTCCTCCGTCCCAAGAGATTGATTTTGAGATTAATCTAATCCCGGGAACGCAACCCATAGCACAAACACCGTATAGGATGACACCTGCTGAGATGGCAGAGCTCAAGAAACAACTGTAAGAGTTGCTTGAGAAAGGTTTTATCTGACCGAGTACTTCACCATGGGGTGCTCCGGTTCTCTTTGTTAAGAAGAAGGATGGGTTGATGCGGTTATGCATTGACTACAGACAGTTAAATAAAGTAACCATAAAGAACAAGTATCCTCTTCCAAGGATTGATGACTTGTTTGATCAGTTGTGTGGTGCAACTATCTTTTCTAAGATAGATCTGAGGTCGGGATACCATCAGTTGTGTATCAAGGAGGGTGACATACCTAAGTCTGCCTTTAGGACAAGGTATGGTCACTATGAGTTCACAGTTATGTCATTTGGACTAACTAATGAACTAGCTTCATTCATGGAACTCATGAATAGAATCTTTCGACCTTTTCTTGATCAGTGTATAGTCGTCTTTATAGATGACATTCTGATATACAGTAGAGATGCTCAACAGCATGAGCAGCACCTCCGTCAGACTTTGACTTTGCTAAGAGAGCATAGGCTATATGCTAAGTTTAGCAAATGTGAGTTCTGGTTACCAGAAGTTTCTTTTCTAGGATACGTTATATCTGCCTCAGGTATTCATGTTGATCCTAAGAAGGTAGAATCTGTCCTGCAATGGGAACAGCCAATGACACCGACGAAGATTCACAGTTTCCTAGGGTTGGCAGGCTATTACAGGAGGCTCATTAATAACTTCAACTCTTTAGCTTTACCCCTGACCAAGTTGACCAGGAAGGATGTCCCTTTTGTCTGGAATAACAAGTGTCAACACTCCTTCCAATTGCTGAAATAAAGATTAACTAGTGCACCTGTGTTGGTGTTACCTGAGCAGGGAAAGGGGTATATAGTTTTTTGTGATGCATCCAAGAACGGTCTAGGATGTGTGTTGATGCAGGATAAACAAGTGATTTCTTTTGCTTCTCGACAGCTTAAGAAACACGAGGAGAATTATCCGACACACGATCTAGAGCTAGATGTTGTGATCCATGCTTTGAAGATCTGGAGACATTATCTCTATGGAGAAGCATTCCAGATTTTCACAGACCATAAGAATCTAAAGTATATCTTCTCACAGCATGAGTTGAATATGAGGCAACGCCGCTGGATGGAATTAATCAAGGACTATGACTATACAATTGATTATCATCCAGGGAAGGCTAATGTGGTAGCTGATGCACTAGGTAGAAAATCGGCAACACCAGCCTTAGGTAAAGCACAGTTAAACTTCTTAGTGTGCTCTAAAAGAGATATGCTTATCTCCTTAAGGCAAGACAATATACAGTTTAAAGTATCATTGTTAGCCGGGCTGTTAGATGAAATGCAAGTGAAACCTACTCTGAGGCAGCACATTAAGGAAGCACAACAAGACGATATTGTGATTCAACGGATTAAGTCAGAGTATGGTAGTGAGAAACGAGATGGATTCCATGATTCAGATTATTAGGTAGTCTGTTACCATGGTAGGATGGTAGTACCTGATGTTGATATCTTAAGAAAGTTAGTTCTGGAAGAAGCTCATTCTTCAATGTATGCTATGCATCCAGGGATCATCAAGATGTATCATAACTTAAAAGATATGTATTAGTGGCCTGGATTAAAGAAAGATGTAGCTGAGTTTGTTATGCGGTGTCCGGTGTGTCAGCAGGTTAAAGCTGAACATCAGAAGCCTGCAGGAATAATGCAACCTTTTCCTATACCACAGTGGAAATGGGATCATGTAACCATAGACTTTGTGGTTGGTTTGCCTAGAACAGCCAAGAGTCATGATTCCATATGGGTGATAGTTGATAGGTTGACAAAGACAATACATTTCTTACCTGCAAAACAACCTACACAATTGAGAAGATTGCACAGATATACATAGATGAGATAGTGCGTTTGCACGGAGTCCCAACTACAATTGTTTCTAATAGAGGTCCCCAGTTTACGAGTCATTTTTGGGAACGACTGCATAAAGCTTTGGGTATAAAATTAAGGTTTAGAACAGCCTTTCACCCACAGACAGATGGACAATCTGAGAGGACCATACAAACCTTGGAGGACTTGCTTAGGGCATGTGTCCTTCATTTTGTAGGAAGTTGGGATCTACACCTGAGCTTGATAGAATTTGCTTACAATAATATCTATCACCACAGTATCGATATGGCACCATATGAAACATTATATGGTAGATGATGTAGATCTCCTTTATGTTGGTATGAAATAGGAGAATATCAACTTTTGGGTCCCGAGCTAGTACAACAAACAACTGAGAAGATTAAATAATACAACAACAGTTGAAAGCTGCCCAGGACAGACAGAAATCTTATGCTGATAAGCGTCGTAGACCCTTAGAATTCCAAGTTGGAGATAGGGTATACCTCAAGGTTTCACCTTGGAAAGGTATTCTAAGATTTGGAAAGAAGGGAAAGTTAGCTCCTAGATTTATGGGGCCTTATCCAATCATTGAAAGGATGGGAAAGGTATCCTATAAGCTGGAGTTACCACCTGAGTTGCATAGATTGCACCTACTATTCCATATCTCTATACTAAGGAAGTGTCATCCTGACACTGAGTTAGTTCTGCAACCTGTGGAGGTAGAACTAAATGATGACATATCTTATGTTGAAGGACCTGTGATGGTTCTTGACAGAAGAATTAAAAAGCTGAAAAAGAAAGACATAAGACTTATGAAAGTTCTCTGGCATCACCGTGGCATTGAAGAAGCTACGTGGGAGATAGAGGAAGAGATGAGAAGGAAATACCTTACTCTTTTCTCTTAATGTTTTTGTTGATGATTTCGAGGATGAAATCCTTGTAAGGGGTGGATAACTTGTAACATCCCTGACCTGGGTTATGCTTTAACCCTAGGTGTTTTGTTTAAGAAAGATAATTATATGCTTAATATTATCTTTTGAAAAGTAATTAAGGCTCAAGAGGAACTTATATTTCAATTTTAGTCCATTTTGAATAATGTTGAAAGTAATGTTTTACTTGTTTGGACTAAAGTGAAAATTACCCAAGTTGAGGGGTTAAATTGCAAATGTTACATGATAATGTGTTCCTCACGTGTTGAAGAATCATGAGAATGAAGATGATGTATAGGAATGGCTAGTGAAAGCCTGAGTACCAAGAAAGAGCTGATAAAGCAATGTTTGTGCATTAAAACCTAGTTTTGGTGTAATGTACAATTTACCCAAAACCCAGGGTTTAATATGCAATTTACCACTTAAATAACGTCCTTAATATTCTTGACATCTTGTAGAGTCAAGAAAATGATAGGGGCATCTCATTTGAGCTACTTTGAAGGAGAGAGAATCTTGATATTAAAATAATCAAGATTTAAGCATAATTGAAATAATGCAAAAATAATTATATTAAATAGATTGCTCTTTAACCAAATTTGTGTTGGTTGAAATCCACATGAATTTACGTCCTTGTGCCTTGCAAAGGCAAAAGAAAGATCTACGTGAGTGGAGAACCCACTCACATTAAGAAACTAAAAAGAATTATCCACTCACTTATGGATAATTATAAAGGTTAAGGTGCTTAATTTCTTTTCCCTAATTCATGGATAATGGAAGGGAGTTTGGTGGAGATAAAGATGCCTTTGCATGCAAGGAACAAAAGGGGAAGAGGTGGCAACAATTTCGGAATTAAAGGATTTGCATGTGGCATTTTCTCTCATTGATTTTCTTATAAAAACACCCTTTACAACTCAAACCAAGGACTTTTTTGAATCCACTTCTTCTCTTTGCTTGCAAAAATGATCAAGGAAGCTAGGGACAGCAGGAGGACGAACCCCAACCTGTTGGTAAGCTTCTTGACCTTCGTTCATCTTGATTTTATGGTGGAAACCACAAATCAATGCATGATTCCTTCTTATTTCGATCCCATCTTCAATTCTAAGCATTCCTTTTCACTCAAAAGCTTGAGGAACGAACCTTGTGGTGAGAAAAAGCTCCTTCCACCATTGTTGACGTGAAGCTCCAACCATTGAAGCGCAATTGGAGGCGGGTTATATAACTTGAACCCCTATTCATTGTTATTGAATTCAATTTCTCAATCAATTATGTTCAATTTTTCTTCTTTCAATTCCTTTGATTAGTTGATGCAATTACCATGATAATGGGAGTAGTTTTCGATGGACTAAGGCTTGATGATGATAACATCATCTTAGGCACACTTTCCAACAAGTTTGTATTGCAAACGGTTTCATGGACTTTGGTCCAAACAGTTTCACCAAACCGTTTGGAGGTTTGGATCCCAAACCGTTTAGATGAGTTGGCCATTTGGATGGGTTGACCGTTTGAGGTCAGGACCCTAGTAAATGTTGGATGGTGATCTAATGGATCCAATTGATTAATTCAATATATGGACAATCCTCCAACTAGAAACCCTAATCGGGTTATGTGCTGCTTGGAGGTCACCCCAAACGGTCTCGAGACCGTTTGGAGGTCAACCAAGACCGTTTGGAGGTCTAGGGTGAAGTATGGTTGAGTAATTGAAGAGTTAGAGATATCAAATTGAAGTGCAATCAATAGTTAATTTGATGATCAATCCAATGATCTAAACCCTAATTGGTTTTCACAAATTTTAATGAATGATGAGGCAAACGGTCCCAAGACCGTTTGGAGGTTATCCAAACGACCTTAAGACCCTTTGGAGGTCATTCAAACGACCTCAAGACCGTTTGAGGTCAGGTCATATCATAAGTTGATGGTAATTCATTGATTTCAATTGGGTTAGTTCCACAATGTTAACCATTGATGGTTCCTCAAATTCAAAACCCTAATTGAAGGTTTCTTGATTATAAACCCTAGTTTAATTGGGTTCAAAACCCTAATTGATGGTTCAAGTAAAGGATGATTCAGTGGTTCAATTGATAAATGAATCCAGGAGTCAATGGAAAGGCAGTTCATTGTTGGAAACTTTGAATTGGTTAAGTGTTGATAGACCTTTTTGGTCCATTCGATTTTGAGAGGGTTTGGGCCAAACGGTCTTAAGACCATTTGCGCCCAAACGGTCGCAAGACCGTTTGGAGACCCAAGCTCATTCGGTTTCAATACTTTCTTGCTTAAACGGTTTCAAGGGCAATGTGCCCAAACAGTTTCAAACCGTTTGAATCTTGAAAGACCAAGACCATTTAGGGTCTAAGTAACCAAAACCATTCGAGGGTCAACATGGTTAATCCATTTGGATATCTAATGTAATTGAAGATTTAATTGGTCAATTTAATTGGATACTTCATGTAATTGAAGGTTCAATTGATCAAATCTTCTGGACATCCTAGAAGAGGATGAGAGAGAGAGAGAGAGTTTCATACATGAAAAATAATCTTGTAGCAATCAGCTTAGCACTTTCAAAATTGAGTGAGGTATACAATTAGGGTATGATCCTTGAGGAAGAGATCATAAAACCCTAATTGAGTTAATTGATGAACTCAAATCCTAATTTCGGGTAATTCTGAGTGAAACCCTAATCTAGGAGGATAATGTGATATGAATTCAGAGTAATGACATGAGTAACCCTAATTCAGGGTACTTTGATGTAAAACCCTAATTGGGATGAATAGTAAACCCTAATTATGGGTTATTGAATACAAACCCTAATCTAGGGTGATGTGATGTGAATAGTAAACCCTAATTGTGGGTTATTGAATACAAACCCTAATCTAGGGTGATGTGATGTGATGTGAATAGTAAACCCTAATTCTAGATTATACTATATAGTGGGAAACCCTAATCTTGGACAATGAAGTGATGGATCATTGGTCCTAATTATACAGAGGGGATGAATAACCTTGATTTAGATTAAATGAGAAACCCTAACCCTGATAAGGGAATAGTGGTGTTACTCTGGGATAGCATGGAATTGAAATATGATTGATATATCTGTTATCATGTGTGCTAACCATGCAGGTATCCTGAGATGATGAACATAGCCAGGTATGAGCTATGATGCTATAATTATTGAAATTATTTATTGGGCCTTGTGTTCCATAATATGCCTTGTTGCTTAGTAAGAGGTAACAAGAGAGTTAATGGGCCTCAAGTGCTAGATGAGATGCTTGTGTAGCAAGTGTCTTATGTACCTTGGTCAGATGACCTGAAGGTGATGATTACCTGAAAAAGTGGTAACAATGCTCAGTGATGAGCTAAGGGTTTGAATACCCAGAACCATATGTTTATCGCATTAAGTTTGAAATGAGGGACTAAGATCCCAATGTATTTTAAAGACTGAGAAGTAACTGATGAAAACAGTACATGTTTCTTTATAGCATTTGTCCTAATAAGTTATGTTTGAAAACTTGACTGATGCTAAAAGAATATGATAATGTACTTAATTAATCAAGTGAAAGCTATTCATGTAGTGCTTTGACCATAGATCCATCATCGTCAGTAGTTGGTGATGGTGAAACAGGTTTTCTTACGAGATCTCCCGGAGTTCGCATATTTTGAATATGCAGGGGTCAATGGGAAAAAATATTCTTACGTCCAAATGGGGGAATTGATGGAAGGCAAACATTAAACCTCTCAATTCTTCATGATATGTTCCGGGATGGATGTATCACAAATCTCCTGATGTTGTTAATACCTGATCGATGGAGGTAAACACGAAATCTCTCGATTGCGAAGAGTGTGCAACCGCCACTGTAGCTCTATAGTGAAGATGCCACTATACCCTGGAAAGCTATGTAGCAGAGACACGAGATGTCCTGCATGTTATATCACACTGATAGAGATGTGGGAAGTCATGGAAGCCGACTCTTCCACTGACTTTGTATGATACCGATTTCGATTTCGCAATGGTCAGTTGGAGTATGAGCGGTATACCTCAGCTCCTCATAGCTTAAGTATGTTTGTAAAATGTAATCATCCATGTAGCGTATTTGCTTAAGATTGAAATATGAGAACCACTGGTTGATGTTATCTTGCTTAGCATGTCATTGATACATAAATGTTACTTATGTTCTTTAATTCATTATTGAATAAGAGACATGCTGCCTTGTCAAGTTATAGCTGAAATACTTGAATAGGAATGTTGCTCTAATCTACATAGATATTGATTTATCTGCCATTAAAGTATATTATCCCACTGCTCAGCTTATTTCCATTAAACTGCAATAACAATGTTTTCGGCGGAGAGTTATATCTCTCGCTGGGGCAATTGTATAATTGTCTCACCCCCGTGGGATCCAACGTTTTTAGGTAGACACAGATAGAGAGGTAGGAACTCTGTAGCAGGGGAAGAGCAACAACAACAACAACAAGGACAACAGTAATCCTACAGGTGGAAATACTGGCTGTCAGGCCTTGTACATATGTCAATAGAGTCCTATGTGTCATCTCTGTACTCTCAGGTCCTAGGGGTCAGTAGATAGTGTTTTTATAATCAATCTAAGATTTTGATGCTCGAGGTTTTTGTTACTTGTGCTGTTTAGCAAAGTAGTGATGTACATATAATCCTCGAGGGGAGATGGTACATGAAATGTACAATATGGACCAGTATGTAAATATAATATCATGGTTCTTGTTTAAAGAGTTTTCCTGAGAATGGTTCTCTTTGAGAATGGTTTTAATTTTTAGTGATTTTCAGTAATCCGCTGCTAACGATACACTTCCGCATTAGTTAATCCGGTTATATAGTTAATCTTGTTTTTGTAAGTTGGACGTCACATTCCCCTTTTCCTATTTCCACGGCGGCACTATGTGCCAGCTTGCTTGGCTCTTTCAAGCAGTTGGGCCAAGCTAGGACTGTCGGGGAGCATCAGGTGCCCAGAGTTCCACAGAGGAGCGATGACAAGCTAGTGAATCCATCAAAATTTGTGACCACTCTCAGCATAATCTAGAGAGGGAAGATACGAGGAAAGGATAAGCCATAATCATGTTACCCAACCCCTCTTCCAGGATCATTGCTCATCAGGGAAGAAGCTCTGTGAGCTTTGAACCCTTTTTGACGATGACAGATGAGGGACACGATAGGGGGAGCATAGGAGAAAATGCTGGAGCAGTTGTACCTCCATCGGCCTCGCCACCACCTACAAGTAGAAGATTGGAATCCGTGGGACTAAGACGGAGCTCCTTGCACCGAGTTTGGTGGGCAAATGCATCTGAGAACCAGAAGCCCCTTTCTCACCGTCCAACTCATGGAATCGGCCGGAATAGAGGGGGGTCCTCGTCACACCACCACTCATCGCCGAAGTAGATCTATGTTATGAGGTGAATCCAGAGAACGCCCCATCCTTGGCCATGGAAGCTTGTAGGTCAAAGGAAAGCTCATTGGACCTAGACCTCGCGGAGGCAGAAGACCAGACATGACGCTGCGAATGCGGGACTTGAGGGTGAGCGGGGGCGTGGCGATCTGTGAAAATGAACCAGTGACCGGTCATTGCTAGCCAAACAGAGGGCCGCACCCCACCTTGTTGAGTAGTGTGGACACCCCAGATCCACTTGGTTTGCAAATTCCACGGTCCTTGTTGATGCAATAAGGTAAATCTTTATCCCAATCCTAGGAAATACCCATATCTTGCAATGATCATTAAAAATAGTTCCTTCAGTCTATAAATTCCCCCCAAAAAAACACCCCTGGGACTAAAAAGATTATATGCTTTGTTATGAAACCACTAGGTTAGACTCAAAGCTTTATTATCGATGATTTCTAACTTAGATGCTAATACTCATGTTTAGGGTTTAGTAATTAAAATAAATAATATCTAGTTGAGATTAATTCTCAGAAAATTCTTGTAGAACCCTAATGATGATTTAAATCCATCTATGGACTTTGATTTGAGTAATACACCTAAATAATAGGTCATTTCCTATTAATGACTGATTAGGTGCTTTTAACCTCATATTAATTCTAGAAAATAGACCAATCATAAAAAATATGAAATTCAGATCAGACCCCTATAATGACCTCTTGATTAGTAAAAAAATATCAGACACATATTCTAGTTTAGTTGAACCTAAATTTGGTCAAACCCTAATTTGGACCTAAAAATACTAAGAATAATGATGATCATATATTAATGATGCTTAATTGTTATTAATCAGGTGATGACCAGATATCTAGATGATCAAGGATTATTAGAAATCTCTGAACTCAGGTACGTGGGTTTATTTAAGTACATGACTATGGTTTTCTTGGTTGCAATCATGATATTTATGTATGCTCTCTTTTATTTGTAAATATTGGATGTAGTAGCACTATATAGTACTCGATATTTTATCACTTGAAAACATAAATGATGAGTAGATGTTTTGTAGTTATTTAAGGTGTTCATTTTCTCCCTTACGAGGGAATGGATTAATGTTGACTAGTACACCTCCCTAGAGCACATGGTATACAGGGAGTTTCCCTAGAGTACTTGGTACACGTGGATGGGCCCAATATATATGTTTTGGTACTAGTCCACCTTGATAATGCAACTCATCTAGAAAATGACTAAAATTGGCGTATTTCGCTTAATTAAGAAACATTTTCTATGATCTTTCTTCTTTCTTTTTGCAAATCTTTTCAAATTATGAAAACCATAAATATATGTATCTTTCTACCCATGTACTCGACACCTTGTGTGTTGATTCGTTGCTTCATGTATGTTTTAGGTTTAGAGCTAGCATTGGACAAAAGGACAAGATGTGAGCAAGTTGTACAGGTTGTACCTATTGTATAGGTCCTAGTTAGCATACATGTTCATAGACTTGTAAATCTTCTTTCAATATGTAATTGTAATTCATGTTGTACTAAGTCATCTTGTAATAATTTACATGTTGAATGTTGAGAAATGTTACGGTGTAAGTCTATAGTTGTATGTTCATGTATGCATATTATGCTTCCGCATTGCTCTCTGATATAATTGTTAATGTTTTTAGATTTTTCCTCTTGGGCCTTCCAAGTCTCGAGACGGAAGAATTTGGGGACATTACAACTGAGCATGTATGTAAGCATGCATGGATGAAAAACATAGAACTATGACATAAGTGGTAGCATGTTGATGATTACATTGATATTACGTGGTGAATTGAACTAACTATGTTATGGTTAGGCATGCCTTATGTTTGACATGGAGTATCTCAACATAGCTCTACCCAAATCCACCTATCTAAGGACTAAATATCATCATCATTGAGCTTGATATGCCTCATACATGAGTTTTGGTTGATGAAAGATATAAGTTTCAATAGACATGCTTAGGATTTCACCTCTCTCATCTCCATGGTGTAATAAGATTACCCAGTGAACTAGATGATGAGTAGTTTAACTATATATATCATGTGTCCTTATGAATACACCATGCTTATAAACCCACAGGTAAAGGAAAACCCTAAATTCCTATAATGTTGAGTAGTCTCATGATTGAACTTTCAAAGTGTACCTTCACTCATCTTTAAAATTTGAACTTAATTCGGGTGAAGTACTAGTTAGGTAAAAAAAAAATTGATGCCCACATACTTCATATTGCCTAAAATGAATGGTATGGGTAACCCAACCCTAGAAACTAGGTTGGAAACACTAAGGATGTAAAATTTAATGAACATGCATACTGCATGCATGATAATAACAAACATAAGAGAAAAGGAATTAAGTAGACAGTAGTGTTATAAGTACTTTAATGTGTACACTAGAATCGTGGAAGACTAGTTCAGTAGGTTGCTTAAAATATGCTAAAATGCTTGAATGTGATAAGATATGTTCGCTACCAAAACCCTAATTTTATACCTTAACCCTAACGTGCCTAATAGTATATGAAATGGATTGGTCACCAGACATAAGACAGTACCTGGTTGTGGTGTAACTTTAGTTCAAAATATTTCTATTCACAAGATCTTGTTTAATGAAATTATTAGTTCTCAAGGTCAAATCACTATTGTCATCCCTTGAACTCATCGGAACCGTAAACATTCTAGGGTTTGATCCTTATCAATAACATGATTTTTACTCACTTATTTCAATATGCAAACCTTATCTCTCTTGAGGTTTACCAAAGTCTACCTTATCTTTACCACTTGAATTTTCTTTTTCCCATACTTGAAATTTCTGATAGTTACCTTCTTTATTTACCCTACTAGGGTTTCATCTTCGTGTTATGTGTCATTAATACATTCAATAGACGTGTCTACCATGGTGGTTATGTATCATTCAGAATTCATTCACTTACCAGTTCATTCCCACATTACACTCATTAATTAGGGAGGATATAATGATTCTAAGATTTAGAATTCCAATCTTCGATTATTCACTTATCACATTTCTTCTATCTAGGTTTAATTACTCATCATCAAGGAGACTGTACTATTTAGCATCTTCTCACATCTCCCAATCTCTTTCTCTCTTATCATCTACATTACTCCCTCATGTTTCAGCCCCTTCTTTATTTTCTATCATCGGATGCATGTTTGTTACTCTTCCATGTGTCATTATTTACGTATACTTATCTCTTATGATCATGTTTCTTACTCTTGTGTTTGATTCCATATTCCATGCCATATATACTTCCTTATCATCCTTTTACCCTTATCTAGTTGAAATTATAAATCAATATTCTCCCTACTAGTTTCATCTTATACATAATATATTACATGCCCTTCATTTTGAATTAAAAGACTCATGCATGGGTCAACCATAGTTTCCTTTTCAATCAAGTTGTGTTATGAATACAATTTACCTTTATATGACTTGTTCATTTATTTAGCCACACCTTTGTTCTTCTTTTGAAAACTAGTTCCATTTCATAACTAGGAACTTATTAAATATATTTGATGGAAACTAGGTTGTTACTCTATTGAAACTTTGAATAAAAAGGTAGCAAGAATGAATGCATTAGAGTCCATAATATAATAGACACATTCCATGCTTTTTTTTATATCATGTAACCCTCTTTCCTTAATCAAACTCGTCATCTCTAACATTTCTCTTTGTTTCATCTGAGTTTCTTATCCTAGTCTTATTGTTTATATGTTCAATCTATTCTTCACTTTAATTCTTCTAAAGACTCTTCACTTCTATATACTTATTGTATACTTAACTCTTTCTCCTATTTTCCCTTTTTTGTAGGGTACATAAATGCATTTTACTCAATTATATGATCCGTTTGTTCTAACTTATTCTTTCTAGCTTGGCTTTCCATGTAGTTTTCTCTTATCTTTTCTTGATTTCAAATTAGGTAAAGTACCTCAATTGGTTATATGGTTCAGATCTCTTTATCCATCATTTTTCTTCATTTTGTATGTTACATACTAATATATGTCTTGTATCTATACTCCCTCTTCCTTCATTTCCAAATTTAGGGTTTCTAATCTGAGGTCCCAAAGCTGGATCTTAGATATCAATTCCAATTTATTCTCAGCTATTCTAGTCTTTTCCTTATATTTCAACATCTTAGTGTATGTACATTCTCACTACGATGTGGGTCTAATTTATGTAGAATCTATTCTTATTATATTATTAATATGAGTCATTAGATCCCAGTAACATACCCTGCCAGCCGGACCAGGCCGAACCTGCATTCCTAAAGCCAAAAGCCACTCACGAATAACCAACTCCTATTGATCTCAAACATGGGGAAAGAATATCCACTTAGGGAAAACTCATTTAAACACAACTTCTAGTCTACTTGATACAATAATATAAACAATAGCTGAAGAAACTCCATGATATACAATAATCTAAAAGAACCATATATATTCTACAAACTGATAATCTGAATTCAAATATATACGAGCATTTCCATTAATCTCCAATCAAAACAACAATATAAAATAATAGTTTTATCTCATTCTATCTTTAAGCTCTTACTCCTTCATTACTTTCTAGTCTCCTAACCCTAAAATTTCTAGGGTTTCTCTCTAGCCCATCTAGAGAAGAATAGATAGAGTAGCATGATACTAGTCAATCTAAGTATTCAAATACTGGGCCAGGATATCCAAACATTCATACCTCCCAAAGCTATAGACACATCACCTCCTATCTACCACACTTATAACTTTGACTTTCTATCCTATGGACCCTGAAAACTCACCCTAAGCTCTAATACCAAGCTGTTACACCCACATCCCACGATTACCACTAATCATGATATGACGGCATAATTTGAGGATTTTAACATAATATCGATCACCCTATTTTTTTCTTTGACTTCAAACTCTTTATTTATGCACATTCAACCACATAAACTAAATATTCAAGGCAATTTAAAACTTGACTACACTAATCTGATTTCAATAATAAATATGCATATATAAACATTCATTATGTTTCTCACACTCCATGTACATACGACATGATAATTAGATACATCCTCTCTTATTAAGGAAACAAAGATTCACATCATCATTTACAAATCTCTCACATCTATACAAGGACCTAGAGTGACAGAGACGGAATGAACTTGACTAATCACATGCTTAACTCCTGTGGTAGACCTACTCTGATGCATTGACAACTTCAGTCCACATTTTATCCCTAAAAATTGTAAGTAGAAGGGTTAGCCTACTCACTTAATGAATGAGTACTTCAAATTTTTTTTAAGGAACTTATATAGTTACAGAAATATTGTTGAGCAACTGATATCAATTAGAACAACAACAAGCTTTAAAGGTACTAATCATTCACAAACATAAACATGGAAGGTTAATGTAGATATATACAAGATTGAATCAATATCTGGACATGCTTGATTAATCATAAAGAGAACAATTAATCCAAAACCTACAAAGAACAATTGAATGACTGCACCCACTTGATTAATATCTCGTTCATCTTATTATGCCCTAAACCCACATGAGGTGTACGACAACATGTAAAAGCATCATAGAAAGCTAATGTATCACTGTATAAGGCTTAGAAACATGCTCGAGTTCCTAATCCTATCTCTTGAGGAAGACCCTATCTGCAGTGGGCCTCAACATGTGTGCCTCTCGACGGCTAATCGGAGTTGTCAGATATCTTAGACTCCACCTCTCAAACTGGGTACTCAGGTGGTGATTCAAACTTGTCAAGCTTATTCTGCATCAGTGGACATATTGACCATTGATCACTATAACTTGTAACTCAGGTACAACTGGCATCCCCAGTTGGTGTGGGATACCAAATATTTAACGAGTCTACCCGCACCGACGTAGACCCCCACACCCAACTAATGCATTCCATCTTACCTCGACCTGGAGTACCTCTAATCAGGAAGCATGTTTTTGCCTCACATTTTAGACTTCATCCTGTAAGGATTCTATAGTGTCCAGGGCATCTAAATGTCTAATTCACTCATTAAAATTCACAATTCAATCATCATATCAACATTTCTTAGTTTAGTTTTATAAACAATTTAATTCATATCATCTATAATATGTACTGCAAACTAAACTGTTGAACGTCACCACATCACATACTAAGTAACACTAATATGAAACACTTGATTCACTAAATACTCTATCCTTAGGATTTCATTTACCTCATTCACATATCACATGACTCACATAAAGATTGAATGCATCATACACTTTCACTGATAAAAGAGTAGTTTCAACGATTCACATATAACCAAATATATATATTAAACCCTAATATGAACTAAACTTGGATTATGCCATTTATTGAAATAGCATGCATCAAGAATAACATTGAATAATAAAGTCTATGATGTGAAAGACAGTCACTTCAATTGGATTTCACAATGTCTAATTGCAAATTCCCAACTTTCCACTCATCTAGAGTTTCACCCTCTTTACTCAGGTATCAAACAAACAGTGATAAATTCAAATGATTCTCAAGACAATAACTGAAATATATGTTCTAAGAATTTGGATAAAAAATCATTTACAATTAAGGTGATTCAAATAGGTAAAGTTCACATTCACTGAATAAAGATTGCTCTCAACAGTTCCCATATAACCAAACATATATATGAAACCCTGTAATGAACTGAATTAGGGTTTCCAAACCATTCACAAAAATACCATATATCAAGAATAACCTTGAAAAAATGAATTTATAACAATAAAATAATCATATCAATTGAGTTTCATGATGTCTATTTGTAAACTTCCAACTTTCCATTCATTTAGGGTTGCACCCTCTTTACTAATAAATCAAGCATACATTGATAACATAAAATGAAATCCAAGATAGTATCTGACATATATGTAATACACATTTATATAAAACAACCATTAATAAACAAATGGACCAAATAGGAAACTTCTTCATTCAGTTATACAACAAATCCCAGACATAGCTGAAAACCCTAGATTTCACTATTTTCATATAAACTCTGAAATTACTTTAGGAATTCTCATTTAGATGATTTGTATGCATTTATAGTATAATTTTATCATCTTAAATCCTTATAATAGTTAAATAATCCATTTCATATCATCTTGCAAAAGCTAGATCAAAAAGGCACTTTAGGGTTTGTAGTTGCATACTAAGGAATTGAAGATTATTGATGATTTAACTCATTTTTGTGCATTATATTTTTTAAATAAAGTAGCCACTCACCCTAAAGATTGAAAATACCTTAAAAACAAAACCCATCTATGCAATTATCAAATCCATATCAAAACCCTAAAAAATCACCGATTTCTTCTTCCTTTCAACTCGGAAACCCTAGTAACTGAGAATTATGGAGAAAGAGTGAGAAAAAGGAGATATTTGATATCATTTCAAATTGCATCAGAGGAGGGATAGAATCTTGACATGTGAGAGAAGATTCACCATGAAAGGCTATTCAAAGAAGCTAAACTTACTTGATTTCATCATATCTCATATAGTGAAACCCTAGGTCAACATCTCCACAACTTTCTCCTCTCAAAACCCTAGCTCTCCTCTCTCTCTAGAATTTTATTTCTCTTGAATGAATCTTGAATTATTAGAGATCCTAGTGTGTTATGTTGATCATGTAGAGAAATTGAGGTGCTTGGGTAATTTGCACACTGACCCCTTACTATATTTTCTCTTATTTCAGCCGAATTTTCTGTCATAAAAATGTTATTGAAATTTGTCTACTGAATAGGTTTAAACTTATCGAAAAATTATGAAAATTTAGAATGATGTCTGAAATGTAATTTTAGAGATCTAGTAAAAATTTCATATTATATCAAGCTACCAATAAATAATTAAAAATCAAACACTATACTATTGAACAACACTCTATTAGTATGGTCGGTCGAAGTATAGTTCGACCAAGAACCACATTCAACGAGCATCCAAATATTATGAAATTTTGTACTAGAATGCATGGTTTAGTTATACATATCATATTCATAATTCAATTAAATCCAATTATATATAAAATATGAAAAATCATTCACTGCATTGCTATCCTGATTAAATTCCATATCCATGTACTATCAAAACCCTAGTTATTCTGACTAGGATTTACAATTCTCAAACCCTAATTCTTAAAATTATAAGCATGCTTAGAGTTTCTTATTAGGTTTGAAACATCATAATTGAGATAACATCATTAGTCAAGTTTATACGATGTTCAATCTAATTAAACATGTAGTCATTCATGTAAATTCTAATTTACCAGTTAAGCATAAAGACGGTCATAACATAACATGCCATGTATGTTGCAATTTTAAATGATAATTTGATTTGAATAAAAATGAAATTAGATGCAGTATCGATTTTTAAGACATGTTCACATATGATTTTTGCTTATGAATTTGTTGAATAAATACAATGTTAAAATACATTTCCAAATTCATAACGTGGTTACACATTTTATGATACTTGTTAAGAAAACTCGATCTTGAAACAAAACCATCTTCAAGGCACATTAGATAATAAATTGGAGATCTACAAATTGTCTGTACATATGTGTATCCACATTCATTGACACATTGTAATGCTTATATTATTTTGAATGACTTTCCTTAATAAGTGTGCAAATAATAAAAATATTAGAGTTAAAATAATCATGTTTGTCTATGTATACTATGTTGATGAACATTGATCTATCAGAATGAAACTAGTTGCGTGAGAAATATAAGAAAGTCGAATCCAAAGGGAAGCCAAATTATTTGAATTTATGGTGTTGAGTACTTTTATTTCTATAAATGAATACCAATTTATTCATTACATATAGGTAAATATATTGTAGTTGAAGTTGAATATTTATTTGAAATAGTTTCTTAACTTTTGGGAATGATTAGCCATTATATTTGTAAGTAGTTACCATGCATGAGTTGGAGTTGAGCACTCAAGAGATTTTCATATGAGTTGTTAAATGTTTCTATTATCAAGTAAAATATTTACAGAGATGAAAACTATGACAATGACATTAAAAGCATATTCAATTTAGAATATATATATTTCCATATACTTTGATTATCATGTGTTCAGGGTTGGGGTTGTATATGAAGTGTTGTAAAAGTTTATGTAATGTGAAAAATAGTAAAGGGTAAGGCCTTTTGGCATTTATAAAGAGTATCACTAAGAGGGAATCCACTCTGGATAAATTAAAACCATCATATTCCAAATATGAAGGATGCGATGAATTTTGTTATTTCTTAAATGGCACACACACATGCACACACACACACACACACACACACACACACATATATATATATATATATATATATATATATATATATATATAACACAAAAAAAGGTTAATAAGCTGTGGAAACATAACTAGTACATGGTTATTCATCTACAATTGTTCCTTGCCATAAGAGGTGGTATAGAAAAGTAAAAAGGTGTCCACATAATAAACCTAATAACATAGAAAACATGTTGCAGAGGGAGATCCAATCATTTCAAACTATCCTTAAGTCCATGTCACATACATGATCAACCTGAGTCATTGTCAACTAATGCCCATACACATGGGTGGTCTTAGGAACAACATTAAAAAAATTGGATATAAATAAAAGGCATGGGTCAGAACACTTTTGATTATGTGCATATAAATGATATTTGGACATTATCATATGTTACAAGTACAAAAAGGGATATTGCCAAGCAAGGGGGAGGATATCAACATATAGGTAAGTTCTAGAAGCAATAATATAAAGAATAAGGCATTTGACTTTAAAATGTATTTGAGATTGAAATTCTTGTCATAGTATCATTCACCATATCGTAATAATAATAATTTTGTATACATAAACACTATAGACTAAATATACCTAAAATAGTGCCATGACACCAAATAATCATGACATACAAAGTAAGTGTGGAAACACACCCTATATGTGATACAAGTGCCTTATATATGTATGGTTGTGCATAAGTACCTCTACTTTAGATATTTTAGTCAAAACATTTAGCATACATAATTGATTGGTAAGATTATCATTCTAATCATTAATCACATCTAGTAGTTTAAGGGCACATAAGGAGTGGTCAAAAGATCCATAACAAGAGAATAGATGAGTACTCAAAATGCTTCAAGTGATATCAATTAAGGAAGGTAGAATTTCAATTTGGATATAAAAAGGAGAAACGTCACCAATGTGCCTCACTATAGAAAATAGGAATCACAGTCAACTAAATTCCCAAACAAGTATATGGATTTGCACATACATGATCATCATTGATAAATGTTAACTTGATTTATATACTTCGGTCCATAAAGTCAATTTTCATCCTAGAAATGCATTGCACATGTTAGTTAAACCAAAAAATGGGTGTATACATTCCTAATATAGATTTCCACATTATTCTTTTCCTAGTCCGGATCACCTAGTGATATATTGTGGGTTTTTATCTTATTAAATGGACATATGATTGATTAGATATCTATTTTAGTTCTAATATCCATATTTAGATGTATAAGCCTAAATAAGTTTAGGTTAAACATATATGTGGGTAATTCATTACTAGAGAAAATATTATATGTAATTCTAAATGAAGTTGGATCCAAGTTTTAGTCATAAATATGTTATTCTTTAAGTGAGGCCTTCCTTTATAGATTTCCAATTAAATTGAAAAAGACCAACTTATATCGAAAAATTGCATATGCATCACTAGACAAGTGTAAGGAAATATAGTACATAAATTGACTAAATATATATCTGCCTCTAGAATTACAAATTTATACAAGACTAAATTCATTATTTAGGCTATAACTAAAAATATGCAACTCTCTATATACCAATACACCTTAGACAAATCAAACAAAAATAGGTTATTACCTTGGCTATTCACTAACCTATACATACTAGTGTGAGAAGGTAGGATTCGTCATGTAGATAATTGCAATTACTATTGTACCTAGGTTTTTTTATTAATATCATCATATATGTTTTCTAATCTATTGGATAATGAATTAGTATTAAGAAGCTTATTGTACAGTAATTCATACTTCCTACTAATACACAAATATATACACGTATATCTTGTTGACTTGAGAGTTATAAATTGTCCATATTTTGATAATGACTTAACCATTCCATTCATATGTATCTAATATATTTGTTTAAGATTGATTTTAGGCTTCGAATACATGAAAAGGATCAAATTACACAAGTCCTAGCTTGTACAAGTTCAAGTCAAAAGCAATGTAAATGTGAAATTTGGGAAATCACTCCAAACCACCTTAGAATATTTTTATAATCATTTGCATTGATGATATGACTTGTAACTAAGATGAGAAAAAAATCAAGGACACTTAATTCCATCGTTTGATCACTCAAAAATTATTTTGGAAAAAATTTCACAACAACTTTGTCAGTCTAGTTTGAATCTAGACCAATCCATGATGGATTTTCTGAAATGATTGCATCGTTCGAGTTGCACACTCATAGAACTTGACCAACCGACTCATTGATCAAAATTGATTTTGATTGATCGGTTGAGTTACCCCAGGACAAGCTTGACCGATAGTTTGAAAATTCATTTGTTGGTTAGTGGATCGTTCGAATTACCTTTATTGAAACATGACCGAATGTACGATACGGAAAATACAAAAAAAGTGATTCCAACCACTAGAGAGTTGTTAGAAATAAAAATAAATCTGTTGCAAGTTGTAAAATGGCTAGTTTTCATTCTTAAGTGATCCCACTCTAAAAGGAACACCCCCAACTATAAATAGGACGTCTTGGAGTTCATTCCAAGGTTTCTCATTCATGCTATCCTTGGTCCTTGCTATAGTTGAGTGTGCTACAACCCTTTGAGCCTCTTTCTCTCTCTCATTTACAAAGCATTTTGTGATTATGAGGGAGTTAGACATGTTGTAAGAGAGCTACCTCCATGTTATCTTGTAAAGCTCTCCATATTTTCATCTTCCCAATCCCCTTTCTCAAAGAGAAAAGGTGAAGTGATCTTCTCCAAGTGAAGGAGGAGTTGTTGTTCTTCTTCAAGGTTGAAGAAGGTGAGAAGATCTTAACCAAGTGAAGGAGAAGGACATGACAAAATATTCAAGAAGAATGGGTAATCCCTGGAAGGCCAAAGACTTTATGCAAGTGTGGGTAAGTCCTTGGTGAATGATGAATACATATTGATCAAGTGGGTAAGTCCTTGTGTAGGTGAAATACTCTTGTCTGGATAGGTAAGACCTTAGATGTAAGGTGGTCATCTTGTATCTCTTATAATGGAATATAAGTATACAAGGGTTGAAAAGTCCTAGACATTGACCTCTCTAGGTAGTGAATTGACGGTCTCCTAGTTTGGAGATTGGAACCACTCTAAACACCTTGTCTAAGTGTTTGTTTCAATCTCTCTCATCCTTTCTATGATTGTTTAGATAGGACTTCAAATTCAGTTTTAGCTTTTGGTTTCTATTGATATAATTTGAAGGTCTAACTTTTTTTGTGAGAATTTTGAAGCTTTATTCACCCCCCTAGAGCCCTAGATCCAACAAGTGGTATCAGAGCTTGGATCTTCTCCAGAAAATCTCCTAGGAGATGAGAAGATGGGTGAGAACCTACTTGGTTCCCTCAACCTAGAGGGAGGCTTCTCCATGCACCCCCAATCTTTGACCACACCAACTTCCTCTATTGGAAGCGGCAGATGCAATTCTACATTCAAGGGATGAACTTTGATATGTGGAAGGTGATGATTACACCCTTCAAGGAGCCAACCGGAGCTGTATCAACTAGGGATGAAGCAGCTATAAAGAATGCACAACTCAATGCCAAAGCAATTATCATTCTCTATGCAACCCTCACTCCATCTGAGTTCAACGACATCTCCTCATGGGATACAACCTATGAGATATGGGGCAAATTGTGCATCACTTATGAAGGCACAAAGCAAGTGAAGGAGGTAAAGATCTACATGTTGAATAGCCTTCTTAAGAACCTAAAGATGGTAAAGAAAGAAAGAGTTGTTGAGATGTACTCAGAGCTCAACATCATCATCAACGACCTAGCTTCTTTGGGACACACTTTGGATAGAGGAGCAATAAACTCAAAGATCTTGAGGTCTCTTCCAAAGAGATGGAGTAAAAGGTGACCTCCATTGAAAATTTAAGAAGTCTTCATGATATTTCAACTGATGAGCTTATTAGTAATCTACAAGCTCATGAGCTAAGACTTGACAAGAAATAAGAGGAAGCAAAGCAAGAAGAAAAAGAATCAAGGAAGATCAAAGATATCGCCTTTAAAGCTCAAATGGAGGCCCTCATTGTAAGGCCCCTAAACTTTCTTAATGAGTTTAATAAGCTTAATTATCATAAGTTAATTCTTATAACCCTAATATAACCTTGTGATATTCTTTGAAATCATAAGACAAGCTTAAGTTTCAAATTTAGTCCAATTTGGACACCGTTTTAGCAAGTTATGCAATTTTATGCACATTTTGGAATTTTCTGCAATTTACCCAATTGAGATGTTTCCTTTGCAATTTATCACTTTCATTATGTTCCTTGGATATTCTCTCATCATTCTTGATCGTGTTGAGCCATGGTGCGCCTATTTAAACCTTGGTTTGAAGGTGTTTTTGCCAAGGGTATTTTAGGGTTTACCCCTTCACGGAAGAGCTACCTTTAGTAGCTATCAACTAGTGAATTATGTGATTGGCTGGGAAATTCGACAAAGGAAAGATAAGAAGGTCTATAAGGATGGTGGGGGAGCTTCTTGTGTGTGTTCTTGTATATTCTTAATAGTTTAAGGCCATAGACACATGGGGAAGTTACTTTTACACCTCATGCTTGCTCCCATCCTTATCTATGGGCTATATTTACCTCTTCCTTGCCCAAGTAAGAAACTTTGCTTGCTTTCTCTTTCCTATAACCTGGAGAAATGACTCCAGTCTATTTTTCTGCGGAACCAAGTGCTCTAAGGTGGAAGACAAACTCTTTTTGGAGAAGAAGGTCTCCTAGAGATCCATTTAGCTCTACCTAGGGTTTCTAAGGTCATCTTCTAGGGATTTCGACAAAGGCATGTTATTTTCTTCCTTCCTTCTCCATTTCTCTTGCTCTTCTCCTTCCTTAGACCTTCCTCAAGGTCGAAACCTTTCTGTTCCATGGTAGAAATTTCTCTAAAGCTCTAAAACCCTACCTTTCTTGCTCCTTATGCTTAGGGTTTGCTCATTTGATGAAGAAAGGTGCTAGATGGACGAGTTCATAGCTTATGCTTAGATTTTCTACTTGTAAAGAAGTGAAATCACCTCCTTACTAAAAATTTGAACAATAAAACCTCCAGTCCAAACACACTCAGAAGGTATGTTGGAGTGGGTGTAAAATTTTCGAATCTTTATATAATGGTAACAAAAGACCAAAGTATAGCAGCAGAATAAAAACATGACTATATTCAATTATAAAACAAAGGGTTACAAACTTACATCACAAGGATCCATGTAGAGGAAATCTAAACCACCTCAAGATTGTCTCCAAGCTTCATCATCTCAAACTAAGTCTAGGTCATCACGTCTTATCATCCAAGTCCTCCACCTATGGTTGGAAGCATACCCCAACAAAAGAAGAAACAAAAGGAAACATCAGCAAAGGTTGGTATGTGCATACTAGAAAGTAAATTGAGAAACTTATAAAGAATAAGGGACATAAAAATAAAAAGCTTCCCATGCAAGAGATAACGACTACCCAATCGGGCATAAAAGATAAGAATCATCATCACATGATAAAAGAAGATACTTGCCATAATCAAAACAAAAAATAAAGTTTGTGCAATACTGGCACATAGAGAGAGTAGGGCACACACCCCACAATCAACATCAATAACCAGCATGCATGTGAGATAAACATAGCCCTAGAATAATATAAACACAAAGGCGGCCAAGCACAAACTTGAACCTGATAGAGAAAGGAATACTGCCAATCTCCCAAATATATAAAGTTGAGTATGGATTACTGCCACACTCGAGTATAGAGAAGTGGTTTACTGCCACCCTCCAAAATAAACAATAGGGGATTACTGTCCCAAAACCAAAGTAATTTACACTACTCTAGTGCTACTGAATCACATTGCATGTAAATATATAGGCAAGTAAATAGTTTAGTCAAAAGATGATACAAAGGTTGCCATCACACAATGGACAACACAAACATATAAACATCCACATCATAGTGGGCATATATCAACAAGTAAAATCCACATCACAGTGGGCATATAATATCAAAAGTCCAACAAGCACCAAGGCATGAGAAATAGAGTCAAGAGAATATCTATGATCACAAGATCAATAATAAAATAAGATACTTCACATGAAGCATGATTTCAAAAGAAAAGAGCAATGTGTATAGGCTATTGTCCATAGGACCAAGAGAAAGACAAAACATAGGTGAATTGCTCAACATATAATAATAGGGGATGCAACATACCTCAACTTCAGAGTCAAACGATCCAAGGTCACATCTAGGTCCAAGCCTAGGCATCCAAAGCACCTACTAGCACATATATGGGATTAGGGTTAGGTTTCCATTAATTATACAAAACCCTAAAAACACCTTTTTATTATTATATGAATTAGATTTCCAAAACCATTCCATATTTTAGATTATATTTTCCTGAGTTCAAAACATAATTTATTATATTTTTCTGACTTATAAATATTTAGTTATGATTTTTACAAGTTAATTCATTATTAATTAGATCCATTAAAAATACCTATTATTAATCTTTAGATTCAATTATTAAAACATATATCATTAGTTAGATCTTATTTTTCTGAATCCAATGAATATTTTTCCATATTTTTCTAATCATTCAATAATTTGTTGTCGATTTTTAAACATCAGCCAATGAGAAAATAACACGTTAGCAAACGAGTTGCAAAAGAGAAGAGAGAGGGAGAAAGAGAGGGTCGCGGATCTGAGTTGGCCCAATTAGGGATGGCCAACTCAGCCGACCTCTCATCCAACTCAACCAAACCAGGCGTAAAGAAAGAATAGGAAAGCAAGGGAAATTACAAAAATACCCGTGGTCGAAAAAAAACAAAACAAGGAGAAGTGAAGGGTAGAATTGGGAAACATAGGGTTGTCATCTTCTTCGTTTCCCATGGACCAGCGAGCAAGAACAAACCACGACAGAAACGGTCAACTAAAGTCAGAATCGCAGATGCCACAATGCACTGGCAACCTCACCACCAGGTTCGCCTCATACAAACGAACTCAAAGACCCTAACCGGAAGTTCTATGATACACGATAGACCAGATTTTCCCACCCGTCATGATCGGAAAACAGAAGAAAAAGGGTAAAAAGGGGGGAAATCAAAATCGAACCTTCAAGCAGCAATAGGAACCAAAAGAAGGTTGCCCACACCTCATGAGTTAGTTGCCAACTTGAGTCTTCAACCAAGAGGCCAGGAACCTGCTGACGAACCAGCGGCGGAGACCAACAATCGGCGGTTGGTTCAGGGATAACCTGCTTGGAGTTGAATGAAGCCAAAACAATGCCAATGAGCAAATCCCTACACCACGATGAAGGTCATGTTGGCGCTTACTGGAGATCCGAAGGCTCGAGATGGCGAGGAGATGGGCTGGAAGCGAAGAACAGGGGTGAAACATGGGAACAGGGGTGGCAGATGTGGATATGGGATCATGAAATGAAATTGTTGTACTTATAGGGTCCCTCGATGCGGCAAGGCGAGAGGAACACAAAGGAGAAGAAAGCGGAGGGAAAGGAAGAAAGGAAAGGCAGTAATCGGAGAAGGAAAATCGAGAGAGACATGTGCCTGCTCGCAAGGGAAAGAGAGGAAGCGGAGGAAGGAAAGAGAGCAGTTGTCATTGGATTAAGATCCAACGGCCCAAAACAAGCCCGAAATTGGAAAGCAAAACCAAGGCCGATTGCGTGACAAATCAAATTCCAAATCAAAATCGAATAAAGTGTGATTGCCATTATTTCTTATTTTCTCTCTCTTCATTTAAGGGTGCAAACAAAACCCAAATTAGATGAGATTTCACACAGAGGCTAATTAAAGCATGTATATTCCGATTATGCAATTATATTTTCCTTTTGAGAACTTTTAATGTGTTAAATATACCAAATCCTATTTTCTCTTTCCTCATGTATAAATGACATTAGGATTATCCAAATTAGATGAAACTTCATCCTTAAGTTATATTTGATATGTTGAATACGAATTTGCCATCAATTTTACATGTTGGGGTTATTTGAGTATTTAATTAATATTTTGAAGTTTCTACACACTTTCTCTCTCCTGATTTTGCCTTTTAAGCAAACTTTCTTCAAATTGGATAAAAATTTACCCAAAGGCTATATTTATCATGTAGATCACGAATCTAATATTATTTCATCTTTTGGGGTCAATTATTATATTTATTTATTAATTGCACCTTTTAGGCAATTTCTCTCTCCTAACTTACCATATTATTTCAAGGTTGTCCAAATTAGATGAAAATTGACATGTAAGCTTATTTTAATGTGTAGATTATGAATTTGAAGTCAATTCTTTATGTTGAGTCTTTCTTACATGGGTTTTGTCATCTGGCCCATTAGAGGCCCATTAACATCATTATGCATCCAATTAAGTTATTTATCATCTTATTATCACCAAATGAATTATTTGACGTATTATATTGTATTATTCACACATTAGATTATTAGGATCACTCTAACCTTAACCTTGTTTGGTCAAACCCAAAAGGTCACAGTTCTAGGGTAGGGTTCTAGATCCGGTATGTTACACTACCCTACCTACTCGAGATTTCTTTTGTGTGGGGTTTCGTCTTCTCATTAGAGGCAGGTTTTATAACTTGCTCCACATTTACCACAAGCTTTCTAGATCATGTTCTTGCTTGAAAATGATGATCCATGCACAAAAAAGCTGTGCTTGACTTGGATTTCGATTTTTATAATGTTACCTATTCTTATTTCAGTTATAGATGAACCTGTGATCATTTTTATGTTATTCCTAAGGTATAATATGACTTGTATCAGGTTGGTTTTACAACCTATGGTGCTAAGCACCTATCAACCAATGGTCAATTTTAGGGTTTTAAGCTGATTTCTTCTATAAACCCATGACCCGATGATGGCACCATTGCAACAACCCTATGGTGTTGTCTTCATGACAATTAATGGTGGCAAACAAGGGTATCAACTGACGTTCACCCCTTAGGTCATGTTTTGGCCTAATTAGAAGCATAGTGATTAACAAATAAGTACCCTAATGATGCTATCAATCAATGGTGATATTAGTTTCATATTTGATGCTGATTAATGAATATAGTGCTGATCTAACAACCAATGGTGACTTAATGGTCACTAATGATGGTGGATCAGGTCTCCAAAACCTATGGTGAGTTAATCATATAGTTGTAGAATCAATTAAGCCTTAGACCAATGGTTTCTTGGGTATCTTTATGCAATGGTTGGACCTATACTGTAATTGATGGTTTTAATGTATGAACTTGACCCAATGGTCAAGATATAATGTTTATTCCTCCAATAAAGTGGAATGATGGCTAATGTAATATGTTGGTCCTAATAATGTGATTTATATGGTTTCCTTTATATGATCGACTTAAGGAGCTTACTTGTTGACAATGGATGGCTTGTTTTAAATGAACAGTCGATTGTGGGTTTTACCCTACTCTCAATGGAACTTTTTGTGTTGTTAATCAAGGGACGTCTAGGGTTAAACGGTGACTCTTTCTAGAGCACAAATCAAAGACTTCATAGGTGGTTTATCCAAGGTGTTTACTTATGTAAACAACCAATGGTCTTACCTTTTAAACATCCAATGGTTCTGGGTGACATTGTGGTATGGTGATATGGGTTGAATGATGATGGAACAAATGGAGGGTTACCCTTAATAAGGTAATCTTACCTATTCACTCATATGAATAGAAGGTATGATAATTATATTGTGTTGATATGTAACCCTAATGAGGTATAGCTTGTTATACATAGCTTTACTATAATTAAATGATGGTAATTTGGTATGAATAGTCCTTGAATGACTAATACAATCATGGAGTACTCTGTTACTGTTGTTGAAACCCTAGCATGCTATAACCTGATGGTTACACCTTGATTTATGTGTGGGTTCATACTTCAGAATAGTATGGAATGTGATGGTGATGCTTCACTTTATGCATCCATGATCCAATGGGGATGCCGTGAGTTAGGGTTTAGGTATAAAGGCTGATTAGTAACATTGATATAATTTATCATGTTGAACCTAACTCTAATGCAAATAGATAAATATGAGTATTCATGTTTAACATTCTTATATGATGGAATGATGGTGGAATAACCTCCTTAACATGGTCATAACCTTAATGTGTTAATTTTTGGTTATCATAGCCACGTGGTTGATACTTTCTTATGCTAAACATGTGCATTATGAATACAATGAGTATTAATCATATCTAGATTCCTTGCATGTTGATGTAATAAAGAAATGTTCTTAATGTTAATATAACCCTGCTATGATTGTTTATGAATATCTCTTAGCTCATGAATGCAATATTGTGCTGATATGGTGTATTATATGTAAGTGATGTTGTTGAGCCTTGTTATAAGGCATGCAAAAATAATGATGATCTTGTAAGGAATAGTATGATGGTCTTAATGACCTTTGGGCATGGTTGAGCCCTGAATGAGGTGTAATCCTCTTATGTTGATAAGGGTTGATACCTTGTGATATTGTGAAAAGGATTTATATCTTGTGATAGTATGATGACTAGTGTGGTCTCATGAATGGCAAGTGAATAGTACCATGTGATGATGAGATGAGAAATTATGTTTCACACATTTTATATATTTTCAAAGTTGTGATATTTATATGCTTTCTAGAAGTGAATTAGGGTTTGTATGTTTACTTGTTTGATGCAACCTTAATTAACCCAATTGGCATAACTAATCAAGTGGAACTCTAATCATGTAGTTCCCTATGCCGTAGAACCATCTTCAGTGTTAGAACTTGCTGGATGGTGAAATGAGTATTCCTAAGGGAAACTTGGAGCACATACTGTTGAGTATCTGGGGGTGGTAGGTTGAGGATATATCCTTGTCATCCACAATAAAGATTGTGGAGGTTGGATATGGTCATGCCTCATACATCTAATGTGATTGAGAACGGCTGCGGTCATATCTCGGTGATTATAACATGATGTGATTAGAAGACAAATGTGGTTGTACCTCAGTGATTGGGTTTGAATACCCTAGATGCTAGCACCATGACCTGTACCAAGGTGGGCTAGTTACAGGACTATATGTCGTTACATGACTATATGTCACTATGGTGGCAACTTTGACTGATATGTCACTTCCTTTTACTCATACTGATCGAGGGGAAGAGATCTTAGGATACTGACACTCCTAGATCTTGTATGGAACTGAATAGCCCTTTGTAGGGGTCGGGTGGACTTTGAATGGTACGATTCAAATTCCCCAGGGCATAATAAAAGATGTAATACAGTCATATAGCATATTTGTTTAGGGTTATACATGATGTTTCACATTGGATGATAACCCTTGTTTGTTATCTTTACATAAAGATGATGCTTAGTGCAATTAAGAGATATTAGATATACTTATGTTGTAGATATGCTTAAGATTGTAGATGCGTACATACAATAGCCATGATTATGTTGATAACTATACTGCTACTGCTGATTATAATCATGATGCTAGCTATCTCTTGTTGTTAGTTATGTTTAGTATGCTAGCCATGCCTTTGTAACCAAATGCATATACTGCTAATCATGCTTATCCAGATAGTTGTGCTTATGTTTTTAGCTCTTCTTATGATGTTGATATGTTCAACCAATTAGACATGCTCATGTTGTTTTCTATGCTATGTTACTAGACTTGCTCATGATGCTAGATATGCATTTGCTACTGAATTGCTTATATTGTCAACAAGATAAAGGATGATAGTCTGGCTAATGATGATAGTTATTATCTGCTCCTTTATGTATTTTGTTAATCATCAGTACTGCTGATCTTATTTTTTATATCTAATTAAACTGCTTAACTATTTAATTACTTAAAAATGTTGTAATCAATAAACATTGTTTGAGGTTATATCTCTTGCTATGACATGGGTCTCACCCTTATGGTTTGCCACATTTTTTTAGGTAATCGGAAGTGATGAAAATAAACATGTGGCAGCAAAGAGGAGCTATGGTAATGAATCTTTGATAAAGTTGATTATATGTCTAGTGTGTCCTAGATTCGTCCTTGTACTCTTAGGTCTGGGCAGGAAAAGTTGGTATATGGTGTTTCAAATAAATCAGACTTTTGTTAGCATATTAATGCTTGTTTGTGTGGCATATACAATTATTGTTCTCCTGTATATATATGTTGTGGCTAAGATGATAGAACAATTTGTATTGAATTCTTGGCATAGTATGGATACAAGAAAGATATTGGGCTTTTATGCAAATGTTTTTGAGTGGGTGTTGATGTTGAAATCGGTTTTAATTTACCCATATTTTTGGGTATGTGATTAATTAGTGATTGATTGTGTTTTATGTTTTGAGTAATCTCGTTTAGTGTAATGGGTTCTCACAAGTTGGTATCAGAGCTTTAGGTTCACTGAGTCTATAAGGACACTAGGACTTAGGACTAGGATGATGTCTAAGTTAGGAATATAACATAATAATATGGTGCATACTACCTAATCTCAGTATTTGGGTGCCTTGGCCAGGTATTGAATTATTGAAGAAAAGGTAAGTATGGAACTCTTAGATTGTTATCTTTCTGATTACTCTAATCAAGTAGTCATTTTGAGACAATCTAAAGAGCATAACGAATAAGAAATCATGGTGTGAATATATCAATCCTCCCTTAAAGAAGATGAGAATTGCATCATTATCTATCAAAACTTGAATGTTTGGTAAATATAAGAGAAAGATACAACACCATGAAATCTAAATCTAAATACAAATAAGGAAAAGAGGAGTTCTTGAAGATGTGATTCAAGAAGATAATAAAGTAAAAGACAAACAAGTCTATGCTTATAAAGTGAATCAAGGTATGAAATCCACATAAGATAGAGAGAACTCCTATAACAAGTACAAAATGAGAAGATGAATGGGAACAATGATAAAGAAATAAGGTGGAACCTGAGTTAATCTCAGACCAACCTATGTGTGTAAGAAAGCATTAATGTAAAATCAGCATGGCATGTGAAAGAAATTAAGGGAGATGATCCCTGTTTAATGAAGAAAATGAAGAATATGATGATTTACTTGTTGATAAGTGGTTGAAAACCATAATAAAATAAGAGAACATACACTAGTGGGATAAATTGTCATCAAGGAAGGAGTAATGAGATATGTTAATCATGATGATTCCTATGCTAATGGCAAGGAACCAAAAATGAAAAAGGTAAAATGATACATAAGAAGTTGTAACCTACATAATGAAAATAGAATTGGTTACCTTTTTGCTAGTGACCTTGAACAATGTTGCTATGATGTGGGAAGTGTGTTTCCCTTTGTTTCTTTTCTTTCCAGGGCACAACTTTCAATTTGATCATTGCCACTTGGTATGTGTGGATTCATTGTAAACATGAGGGTGGATAGCTTATTATAGCATAAGGTTGTTTGGACTATGGTTTAAAGATCATAAAGTTTGTGATGATTTTGCTTTTGAGCCTTCCAATAATTAGGAAGACTCCTCTTATATGTCTTGATATTTGTTATGTTGGTAAAAGTAGATGAGATAAGGATGTGAGTTCCTTATAGCACATGAGGTGGATACCAAGGTAATGAATCCTAATATCCAAGATGTATCAACAATATGAGAAATATGTGAAGGTTGGAGATGTTTATTAAATGAACATTCCAAGTGTTTCTCTCCCTTAGAGATAGAAAGAGAGTTGATGATGACCCTATAAATGTTGTTTGGAAAAAAAAGTGATTCAATAATGTTGTGTATGGTTCAATGATAGCTGGGCAAGACCACTATCAAGGATAAATGGTTGTTGATAAATAAATATGTGATACTGTGTTCCTTTAAGATAAACCTATGATCAAATATCAATGCATAAGAGTTAGATCGGATGACATAATTCACATGACCATGATGAGTTTAGAATTATGTTCTTTAGACTAACCAATGTACAAATAGAATTTATGAATAGGAGTAATGGAGTGTTCCACTCATGCCATACAAGTTATATCAAGATTTGAATGATGATAGTGTTGCTGTTTCACCCCTAACAAGGTTGATTGGGAATGATGTTTCCTTGTATGGAATGGTAGGTTCCAGTGTCAGCATTTCTTTTGATGTTGAAAAAGAATTGATAAGAGTTCTAGTGTCAGTGTAAGAAAAAAAGGATGGATACATTGCCTTTTTTATATGGTTCAAGGAATGGTATGGGACGCATTCCATGATTGGTAAAAAGCTAGAAAGTATGAATTTTGAGTAATGTGTTGATACAATAGATATAATTTTAGGATGATAGCTAGAATTTAAAGTTGAACATTACTACTAGAGTTGTATAGATGACACAACAAGTTTCTACATTCCCTATTGAGAATGTCTTCTTAGGTGGGGGTTTTTGTGCTGACCGAAGAGGATATATGTATGAATGATGTGACATCACCATGATATGCAAGTAACCATGTGAAGGTAATAGGATGCGGTTCAAAGTAAGTACCCATCTTTTTTTACCTTGGATTTCGGGGGCAAATTCTCTGTTAGGGGTTTATAGTTGTAAGGATCTTAAACTTTCTTAATGAGTTGAATAAGCTTAATTATCATAATTGAATTCTTATAACCCTAATACAAACTTGTGATATGCTTTGAAATCATAATACAAGATTAAGTTTCAAATTTGGTCCAATTTGGACACTATTTGAGCAAGTTATGCAATTTTATGCACATTTTGGACTTTTCTGCAATTTACCCAATTGATAGATTTTCTTTGAAATTTATCACCTGAATTATGTTCCTTGGATATTATCTCATAATTCTTGAGCTTGTTGAGACATGGGGCATCTATTTAAACCTTGGTTTGAAGGTGTTTTCTCCAAGGGTATTTTAGGGTTTACCCCTTCACGGATGAGCTACCTTTAGTAGCTATCAACTAATGAATTATGTGATTGGCTGGGAAATTCGACAAAGGAAAGATAAGCAGGTATATAAGGATGGTGGGGGAGATACTTGTGTGTGCTCTTGTATATTCTTAATAGTTTAAGGCCATAGACACATGGGGAAGCTACTTTTACACCTCATGCTTGCTCCCATCCTTATCCATGGGCTATATTTACCTCTTCCTTGCCCAAGTACGAAACTTTTCTTGATTTATCTTTCCTCTAAAATGGATAAACGACTCCACTCTGTTTTTATGTGGAAATAAGTGCTCTAAGGTAGAAGACAACCTCTTTTTGGAGAAGAAGGTCTCCTAGAGCTCTATTTAGCCCTACCTAGGGTTTTTAAGGTCATCTTCTAGGGATTTTGACCAAGGCAAGTTATTTTCTTCCTTCATTCTCTGTTTCTCTTGCTCTTATACTTCCTTATACCTTCCTCCAGGTTGGAACCTTTCTGTTCCATGGTATAAATTGCTCTAAAGCTCTAAAACCCTACCTTTCTTGCTCCTTATGCTTAGGGTTTGCTCATTTGATGAAGAAAGGTGCTAGATGGACGAGTTCATAGCTTATGCTTGGATTTTCTACCCTACCTGCTCGAGATTTCTTCTGTGTGGGGTTTCATCTTCTCATTATAGGTAAGTTTTATAACTTGCTCCACATTTATTGCTTACCATAAGCTTTCTAGATCATGTTCTTGCTTTAAAATGATGATCCATGCACTAAAAAGCTATGCTTGACTAGGATTTCGATTTTTATAATGTTCCATGTTCTGATTTCAGTTATAGATGAACCTATGATCATGTGTATGTTATTACTAAGGTATAATATGACTTGGATCAGGTTGTTTTGACAATCTATGGTGCTAAGCACCTATCAACCAATGGTCAATTTTAGGATTTTAAGCTGATTTCTTCTATAAACCCATGACCCGATGATGGTACCATTGCAACAACCACATGGTGTTGTCTTCATGACAATTGATGGTGGTAACAAAGGGTGTCAACTGACGTTCACCCCTTAGGTCATGTTTTGTCCTAATTAGAATCCTAGTGATTAACAACTAAGTACCCCTAATGATGCTATTAATCAATGGTGATATTAGTTTGATATTTGATGCAGATTAATGAATATAGTGCTGATCTAACAACCTATGGTGACTTAATGGTCACTAATTATGGTGGGTCAGGTATACAAAACCTATGGTGAGTTAATCATATAGTTATATTATCAATTAATCCTTAGACCAATGGTTTCTTGGGTAACTTGATGCAATGGTCGGACCTATACTATAATTGATGGTTTTAATATATGAACTTGACCCAATGGTCAAGATATAATGTTTATTCCTCCAATAAAGTGGAATGATGGCTAATGTAATATGTTGGTCCTAATAATGTGATTTATATGGTTTCCTTTATATGATCGACTTAAGGAGCTTACTTATTGATAATGGATGGCTTGTTTTAAATGAATAGTCAATTGTGGGTTTTACCCTACTCTCAATGGAACTTTTTGTGTTCTTAATCAATGGATGTCTAGGGTTAAATGATGACTCTTTCTAGAGAACAAATCAAAGACTTCATAGGTGGTTTATCCAAGGTGTTTACTTATGTAAACAACCAATGGTCTTACCTTTTAAACATCCAATGGTTTTGAGTGACATTGTGGTATGGTGATATGGGTTGAATGATGATGGAACAAATAGAGGGTTTTTTTTAGGTCGGACAAAAATGCGTGTTACTATTAATACCAAAACTTTGGGCACTAAGTACCCCATTACATCAAAAGGCACACTGAGTACCCCATTACATCAAAAGGAGCTAATAAAGCTCAATAAGGATCAAAATCCCCACGCAGGAGGAACAAAACAAACATCTAGATGTCAAATACCCCTCGCAGGGGGTGAACTGAAGATCACTAGATAAATGCAAGGAAAAAGACATATTAAGTTACACAAACTAAAGACCAACCATTCCTGCCAGGAGGAAGGAGATTCAACCTGCAATTGCATTCAATCAGCCCACCCACAAAAAGCAATGCAAATCAAGCCTTAGCTTCCTCCAGATTTCCTGACTGGGTCTAGCTTTATGGAACCTTAGGTCTTTTGACGTTCACAACCTTAGGAATCTATATGGATTGAAACACCCAAGAAAGAAGCCAAGGTCAACTCTGGAAGACTGAAAAGCCACTCATTAGACAGGCAGAAACCTAAGCACTCTTGCATCAAGGACCAGTAGCAAAGAAGATCGAATTCAACCTGTTAATGCTATGCGCAATACCATATATATTATACATACACCCACAAAGTGTGATAATGCACACAGAAATATAGATCTCCATCAATCGACTTCCCTAACAAACGTCCCTGATGATGTCCTGCGAAGGGTCTAACACCATCTCAACTAGTTGGAGCAGCTCCTGGATGCCTAAAGGCAAAACATCGAGCACCTGGAGGTGCACGCAGCACATGAGAGCCAAAGAACGAGAAGAAAACTGCCCCCCTTGACCCATGTCGTACATCGACTTATGGCCAAAGGCCATCCGCCAGCAGAGCAGAAGGAACAGATGCGAGGGCCCAACCACCTCCACCCTGAGCCGGAGCAGAGAAAGAGGTAAACGATTAAGGAACCCACCCATCACCTCCAGCTGAGCCGCCTGTCTCCAGTGTTGTCGAGCGATGCACGGATGCACCTCATCAAACGCCTAGCGGCATTCCAGTACGTAGCTACAGAACCAGCAACGGTGCTCTTGCTTGCACAAACGCACTTCGTCGAACACCTAGGAGGTGTCCACACAGCCACACCATCTTCACGCAGCCAATAGGGTCAGAGACGGGGCATCACCGTGCAATCGATCTAGCACAGCAGACTGCACCACTTGACGAGAAAACTCCACCACCAACAATTGGATGCCAGTCGAATCCAAAGAAGGGCAACCCTCGACCACTGGAGCGAGCAACTGCTAGAGCGGAGGGTGGCGCAGAGACCACCTAGGATCGCCGGCTCGGAGCAGCGCACAAGATCCAATCACACGCCCGGGATCGGCTCCTATCTTTCCATCTCGCTTGAATGGAAAGATTCGACTGGGTCGATACGCCACTCCAACGGACTGGAATCGGATGCTTGCGGCACATCCGCCTGCATCAGGCCAGGGCGCGAGGGAGCTTCAGTTGATTCGCTAATCCGCCAGCTTCCCGATCTCCAGAGAGGGCCACCTTCAGGGACTACCAGCCGAGGTTAAAAGCCAGGGGGAGAGGAGGCTCCGGGGAAGCACACCCCTCCCCCCAGCAGCGACCGCCAGGGTAGAACTTAGAGAGAGGGCGGAGAGAAACCATAGAGAGAGAGCGGTCCGTTAGTCCCCCCTATTGATAACTCAGTTGTGGACCAGAACAAATAGAGGGTTACCCTTAATAAGGTAGTATTACCTATTCACTCATATGAATAGAAGGGATGATAATCATATTGTGTTGGTATGTAACCCTAATAAGGTATAGCTTGTTATACATAGCTTCAATATAACTAAATGATGGTAATTGGGTATGAATAGTCTTTGAATGACTAATACAATCATGGAGTACTATGTTGTTGAAACCCTAGTATGCTATAACCTGATGGTTACACCTTGATTTATGTGTGGGTTCATACTTGAGAATAGTATGGAATGTGATGGTGATGCTTCATCTTATGCATCCATGATCCAATGGGGATGCTGTGAGTTAGGGTTTGGGTATAAGTGATGATTAGTAACATTGATATAATTTATCATGTTGAGCCTAACTCTAATGCAAATAGATAAAGATGAGTATTCATGTTTAACATTATTATATGATGGAATGATGGTGGAATAACCTCCTTAACATGATCATAACCTTAATGTGTTAATTTTTGGTTATCATAGCCACATGGTTGATACTTTCTTATGCTAAACATGTGCATTATGAATATGATGAGTGTTAATAATATCTAGATTCCTTGCATGTTGATGTAATAAAGGAATGTTCTTAATGTTAATATAACCATGCTATGATTGTTTATGAATATCTCCTAGCTCATGAATACAATACTATGTTGATATGGTGTATTATATGTAAGTGATGTTGTTGAGCCTTGTTATAAGGCATGGAAAGATAATGATGATCTTGCAAGGAATAGTATGACGGTCTTAATGACCTTTGGGCATGGTTGAGCCCTGAATGAGGTGTAATCCTCTTATGTTGAGAAGGGTTGATACCCTGTGATATTGTGAAAAGAATTTATATCTTGTGATGGTATGATGACTAGTGTGGTCTCATGAATGGCAAGTGAATAGTACCATGTGATGATGAGATGAGAAATTATGTTTCACATGTTTTATATCTTTTCAAAGTTATGATATTTATATGTTTGCTAGAAGTGAATTAGGGTTTGTATGTCCACTTGTTTTATGCAGCCTTAATTCACCCAATTGGCATAACTAATCAAGTGCAACTCTAATAATGTAGTGCCCTGTGCCATAGTACCATCTTCAATGTCAAAACTTGCTAGATGGTGAAACGAGTATTCCTATGGGAAACTCGAAGTGCATATTGTTGAGTATGTGTGGGTGGCAAGTTGAGGATATATCCTTTTCATCCATAATGTAGATTGTGGAGGTTGGCTATGGTCATGCCTCATACATCTGATGTGATTGAGAACGACTGTGGTCGTGTCTCAGTGATTATAACATGATGTGATTAGAGGACAACTGTGATTGTACCTTAGTGATTGGTTTTGAATACCCTAGATGCTAGCACCATAACCTATACCAAGGTGGGCTAGTTACATGACTATATGTCGATGTGGTGGCAACTTTGACTGTTATGTCACTGCCTTTTACTCGTACAGACCGAGGGAAAGATATCTTAGGATACTGACACTTCTAGATCTTGTACGGAACCGAATAGGACTTCACAGGGGTCAGTTGGACTTTGAATGGTATGATTCAAATTCCCCAGGGCGTAATAAAAGATGTAATACAGTCATGTAGCATATTTGTTTAGGGTTATACATGATGTTTCACATTGGATGATAACCCTTGTTTGTTATCTTTACATAAAGATGATGCTTAGTGCAATTAAGAGATAGTAGATATACTTATGTTGTGGATATGCTTAAGATATTCGATGCATACATACAATAGCCAAGATTATGTTGATAACTATACTGCTATTGCTGATTATAATCATGATGCTAGCTATCTCATGTTGTTAGTTATGTTTAGCATGCTAGCCATGCCTTTGTAACTAGAGATGCATATACTGCTAATCATGCTTATCCAGATAGTTGTGCTTATGTTTTTAGCTCTTCTTATGATGTTGATATGTTTAACCAATTAGACATGCTCATGTTGTTAGCTATGCTATGTTACTAGACTTGCTCATGATGCTAGATATGCATATGCTACTGAATTGCTTATATTGTAAACAAGATAAAGGATGATAGTCTGGCTAATGATGATAGTTATTATATGCTCCTTTATGTATTTTGTTAATCATCAGTACTGCTGATCTTATTTGTTATATCTAATTAAACTGCTTAACTGTTTAATTACTTAAAAATGTTGTAATCAATAAATGTTGTTATATCTCTTGTTGGGACATGGGTCTCACCCTTGTGATTCGCCACATTTTTTTAGGTAATCAGAAGTGACGAAAACAAACATGTGGCAGAAAAGAGGAGCTATAGTAATGAATCTTTGTTAAAGTTGATTAGATGTCTAGTGTGTCCTAGAGTCGTCCTTGTACTCTCAAGACCGGGCAGGAAAAGTTGGTATATGGTGTTTCAAATAAATCATACTTTCTTTAGCATATTAATGCTTATTTGTGTGGCATATATGATTATTGTTCTCCTGTATATATATGTTGTGGCTAAGATGATAGAACAATTTGTATCAAATTCTTGGCATAGTATGGATACAAGAAAGATGTTGGGCTCTTATGCAAATGTTTTTGAGTGGGTGTTGATGTTGAAATTGGTTTTAATTTACCCATATTTTTGGGTATGTGATTAATTAGTGATTGATTGCGTTTTATGTTTTGAGTAATATCATTTAGTATAATGGGTTCTCACACTCATCCTTCAACAACAAATTTCTTGCCGGACCTCTCCCTCATCCTCTAGTGAAGATGATGGCCCTAGTGAGCGTGAAGCCAACTTATCCAAGGGAAAGCACTTCGAAGGAAATAAATCTTCTTCATATACTCCAAGGTGATACAACTGTGGTAAAAAAGGACACTACAAGAGTGAATGTCCTAAGGCTAGAAAGTCACACCACAAGAGCAGCTCTAAAAAGGACGAAGAGTACAAGAAAGATATCAAATATAAGAGGAAGGACAAGAAGGAGAGGAGACACAAAGATGCATCTCATGTAGCTTGGGAAGGATCATCCTCTAGTGGATCAAGCTCTAATGAAAATGGAGAGTGCCACCTTACACTCATGGAATCCACAAGTGAAGACATTAGTGAGGTAAGTGTAAGTGGGGTAAGTTTGCATGTGTTAGCTAAAGAAACTCTTATCGACATTCCTGTCACTACTCATTCTTCTTATTCGAAATGTAAATATAAAAAGAAGAGGTTGGGTAAAATCATCCATGACTTGTATGCTAAACATGATATTATTGATCATAATGAGAAAATTCATCTTGAGAATATTGATTCCTTGCAAGGCCAATTTCTTGATCTTGAGCTCCAATACAATGGATTTGAAGTAGAGAATGGTGGCTATCTTAAGAATATTGCATCTCTTAAGGAAGACAAATAAAAGTGCCTTAATGATCTTGAGTTACTTAAAATTGAAAATGATGAACTTAAGCTTGTGAGTGATGCTCGTAGAGATGATAGGGATGTTTATCTTAAAGAAATTCAATAGCTTAAATATGAAAATGCTAGGTTACTTGGTCAAGTTAATTATTCATCTTCTAGACCTATTTTTCCTATTAATGATATTGCTTCTATCTCTCTTGAAAAGGACTCTTATTTGACTAAAGCCCTTCGTTTAGAGGCCGACCTTGTTCATGCTAGAGATGATCTTGCTAGCTAGTCTTCTACTGTTATATCTCTTATTGATGACAATTATAGACTTAGAGACTATCTGTAGGAAATTTCTCAAAGGGAAAAACTCCCTAAATGAAATCCTTGATCATTCTGTTGGCGTATATGCACATAAAGCCATCCCAAGCGATTGCATGGAGTCGGATATTAATTAATCAATTAATGTGATTATTTGGTTAATTAATAAATTCTGGAATATTTTAATTAATCCACGAGCGTTTTAATTAATGCAACGTTTCTGTTTACCGATGGGTTTAGGAAACCCTATTTCCCTTCGTATCCTGTTTAAAGGAGGATTGACGACCGATATCTATATAAGATAGATAGAGGCTTTTCAGTTTACGCTCGTACACGTAAACCCTAGCCGTCATCATCCTTAGGAGAGAAAGGAGAGAAACGCACCGCTAGCATGCCACCGTAGAGAGATGACTCCTTCCCGCCGGCTTGGGAAGCGTGACGTGGAGTTCTGTCCATCCGCGTAGACGAAGTAGAGACACAAACACCTTGACACCTGCGTTCGGAGGACGTCGACGACCACCTGTACGCGCTAAGAGTGGCGTGCATCACTGCCGCAAAGGAGTGTCGCCAGATCAACCTGCGACAGCGAACAGGAGAGAAGTTTTTTCTGTGTAGATCAGCAGCGTTGCACCGTCGTGCAGCGGGATATTGCCGGACTTGCTCCGCGATAAGGTATATCCTGCAAATACTCCTTCCAAATACATTGTTGTCGACGAGATCCTGTTTCGGGTTGTGTAGATTTTATTGCTTCCACCGCGTATGTTTTCTCCACAAAACCCAACAGTGGTATCAGAGCAACGTCGATCTACAACGTATTTGGATTCATTTCGATATGATCGAATCGCTGTATACTATTTTCTATGTTGCATACGATGCGAATTAAACTACTAATGTGCAAATCTAAACCTAATTCTACATACGCCGCAGGCTATTGTTTTTGACATTTTGGACGGGGTCGACTATGGAAAATATTGATTTTCCTAAGTGCACAGAAGTAAAATTCCGTAGACCTTTCAGAGCCTCTGCCCCTGAGACCCCGCGAGGGGTGACCTCCCCTCGACCCCCGCACAGGGGCGCTGCCCATGTGTACCCCACATAGTCTGCGTGGGAGTCAAAAATTTATTTAATGGGGAATGTCCAACATTAAAAGTACTGCAATTTTAATATGTATATACGTATATGTAGATATACCTATGATAACATACATGTGGCCTTTAAAATCTATTTTATGTGGTGAGTGCATGCACGGTTATGACCTAGTATCCCCTTTTGTGAATGTTGTGAATGAATGTGGATGTCAATCTTGTGGATATGTTTGTTTGTGAATTTTATGGATGTATAATGGTTACATATGGATCCTTTGTATAAAGTATTCGACTTGCATGCCGAGCCTCATCTCTTATTTCAAAGTGTAATTAATTCTTTCCTTTTATATTTGTACTCACATGATGTAATAGAGATAGGATTAGTTTTAGTTTTTGTAAACTTGATGTAAGGAGGCCACTTGAAGATCCAACTCCAAGGAGTGTCCATGGAGAAGCACCATGAAGATCTAATTCCAAGAAGCAACCTGAAGATCCAACTCCAAGGAGCGTCTATGGAGAAGCAACAAGAAGATCCCATTCCAAGAAGAAACTTGAAGTTCCAACCTCACGAAGCATCCATGAAGTTGTTCATTGTAATGTTGATCATTACATGCTTACAGGTTGATTCACAGGTGCTGCACGAGATGCATAAGACCATAGGTGGACCATAATACTTTGTTGCTCCAAAGGATTACAATATTATGGCCATAATCGATGTATTTGTGTTTATGATTGCATGTCTATCGTTTGTGGTTATGGATATAGTAGTATATGATATGTACTATAAGTATGTGGTGTTTGGATATGTATATGTATTAATAAAACCCCTCAATTAATAATATTAAGTTTTAGTTGCCTTCCATAAAGCAACACACATGAAAAGCTTGATCGACTATGTGTGGGCACACCTCCAGGTGGTACACTGTCTATCTCACGGAAGTGTGATGGTGGGTGTGTGGGTCTGCCTCCGCAGGGTGCACACTCATCGTGTTGGCTTATGGATTGGACTTAACTAGGGAACCTTGATAGGATCAAGTACCTAGAGGCACACAGATGCATCATGGCAGGGAGTTGTGCATGATCATCTATCCAAGAGTTGCATATGATAAAATTGGCAAAAGTTGCCTACCTTAGTATTTGGTCTTTAACGCCGGCGTTGGCTGGGCATTGATCCAATTATTTTGGGTCTTGGCTAACTAGAAGGTTATGCGTTGCAATCTTCTAAGTTGATAGTGAGGGCTATCAATTTGAATAAAATAGTGGGAGCGTAATTGATTAAAGGCCTAATTAATCTCGTTTATCAAATCTTTACAAGTCAACATGTTTTGGACTAAATGCAAATTTTTCTTTTGTAGCACTCAAATGGAAAACAACACTCACACTTTCTTGTTGCGATCGGTCCTTGAGAAGGACAAACTTACCGGTACCAACTTTCAAAACTGGTTTAGGACACTGAGAATTGTTCTCACACATGAGCGTAAGCTCTATGTCCTTGAAACACCAGAGCCAGCGGAACCCGCCGTAAATGCGCCCAAGGCTGAAAAGGATGCTTACAAGAAGCACCTTAATGATGCCGTGGATGTCAAGTGCCTGATGTTGTGCTCAATGAACTATGAGTTGCAAGAGAAGCATGAGAACATGAATGTCATGGAGATGGTAACACATCTCAAGAACATGTATCAACATCAAGTAAGACAGGAGAGATGTGATGTCTCAAAGGCTTTGTTCAAAAATAAGATGAAAGAGGGAGACTCAGTTGGCACCCATATACTCACCTTGATTGGGTACGTGGAAAGCCTATCCAAGCTAGGATTTCCCCTAGGTCAAGAGTTGGCCACTGATGTGATTCTACAATCGTTGCCTGAATCATATAATCATTTTGTCATGAACTACAACATGAACAATTTTGACAAGCCATTGTCAGAATTGTTGGGCATGTTGAGGACAGCTGAAGCACAGATGAAGAAAGACAAGCCCAAGTCTGTGATGGTGATCAACAAGTCAAAGGGAAAGTCAAAATGCAAAGGCAAGGCTTAGAAAAGTTCTAAAGCCGGACAGAAGCCAAAGTTATCCGCGCTCAAAGCTAAAGGTGGGATCTCCAAAGAAGGCAGTTATCACCATTGTCACCAGCCTAGACATTGGAAAAGAAACTGTCCTCTCTACCTGGAGGAACTGAGGAAGAAGAAGCAGGGTATAGAGATCTCCATTTCAGGTATATACATTATTGAGATAAACTTAAATACTTCTTCATCATGGGTACTGGATACTGGATGTGGATCTCACATATGTTCTAATATGCAGGATCTGATAAGAAGTAAGCCTTTACGAAAGGGCCAAGTCAAGCTGCGGGTTGCTAATAGAGCAAGAGTTGTTGCCACCATAGTTGGAGTTATTAGTTTATCTTTGCCTACGGGCCTTGTAATAGAATTAGAGAATTGCTATTATGTACCTGCCATTAATAGAAATATTATTTCTGTATCTTGTATGGACAAGAGTGGATTTGAATTTCACATTAAGAATGGAATTATTTCTATATCTAAAGATGAGATCTTTTATGGCAATGCCCCTATGTCTTATGGTATCTACTTGTTAGAACTTGAGACTAGCATATACAATGTAAATATTAAAAGGTTAAAACTTGACAACTCAAACAAAACATTCTTATGGCATTGTCGTCTTGGGCACATAAACAAGAAGCACATATCTAGACTCCATAAGGATGGTTATCTAGACTCTTTTGATTTTGAATCATTAGAGACATGTGAGGCATGTTTATTAGGGAAGATGACCAAAACTCCTTTCACTGGACACAGTGAGAGAGCCAGTGATCTGCTAGGGCTCATACATACTGATGTATGTGGACCTTTTAGATCAAATGCTAGAGGAGGCTATCAATACTTCATTACCTTTACTGATGACCTCAGTAGGTATGGCTATGTATATCTTATGAAACACAAGTAAAAAACTCTTGAAATGTTCAAGACTTTCATGAATGAAGTAGAGAAGCAACTTAGTAAGAGTATTAAAGCACTCCATTTAGATCGAGGTGGCGAATACTTAAGCCAAGAGTTTGAGGACCTTCTGAGAGACCGTGGTATTGTATCACAATGGACTCCACCTGGTACACCACAACATAATGGTGTGTCCGAAAGAAGGAATCATACATTATTAGACATGATACGATCAATGATGAGTTCAGCCAAACTTCCAATATCGTTCTGGGGATATGCTCTTAAAACTGCAGCGTTTACACTTAACAGTGTACCTTCCAAATTGGTTCAAAAGATACTATATGAGATATGGAATGGGAATCGTCCCAATTTGTCTATGTTAAAGATTTGGGGATGTGGAGCTTATGTTAGGAAACAATTTCCTCAAAAGCTTGGACCCAAATCGAAAAAATGCTATTTGGTTGGATACCCCAAGGAAACTCGGGGATACTACTCTACACACAAACTGACAACAAAGTGTTTGTTGCTAGGACTACTGTATTTCTTGAAAAGGAATTTATTTCCAAAGGAATTAGTGGGAGGAATGTAGAGCTCGAAGAAGTTCGAGACCAACAAGAAAGCAGAGAACCTGAGGAGGTACATAAGGAACATGAAGACTCACAAGTTGTTGTGGAATTTCAAGTTCCAAATGTAACACAAGAACCTCGTAGGTCTAGTAGGACACGACTTGAGCCTAAGAGATTTGGATTTCTTGTGACTCAAGACAGTGACGAATTGGGCATAGCAGATGAGCCAACTTCCTATCTAGAAGCTACTAAGGGACCATAATCTGAGAAATGGATCGAAGCCATGAGATCTGAGATGGAATCCATGTACACCAACAAGGTATGGACCTTGGTGGATCCACCCGAAGGGGTAAGACCCATAGGGTGCAAGTGGGTCTTCAAAAAGAAGACTGACATGGATGGAAATGTTCAAACCTATAAAGGTAGATTGGTTGCGAAAGGATTCTGTCAAATTCAAGGTGTTGATTATGACGAGACCTTCTCACCAGTTTCCATGGTTAAATCCATCAGGATCATGCTTGCCATTGCAGCTTATCATGACTATGATATTTGGCAGATGGATGTTAAAACAACATTCCTTAATGGGAATTTACTCGAGGATGTGTACATGACACAACCTGAGGGTTTTATCGATCCAAAGGAAGCCAATAAAGTCTGTAAGCTATAAAGGTCAATCTATGGATTGAAGCAAGCATCTCGGAGCTGGAATCTACATTTTGATGAAGTAGTCAAAAAGTTTGGCTTTAGTCAAAATGAAGATGAACCCTGTGTTTACAAAAGGGTTAGTGGGAGCACAATCGTATTTCTCATATTGTATGTGGATGACATACTATTGATGGGAAATGACATCCCTACTCTTCAGATAGTAAAAGGTTGTCTAGGGAAGACCTTCTCTATGAAGGATTTAGGCAAAGCATCCTATATACTAGGGATTAAAATCTATAGAGATAGATCTAGAAGGCTTCTAGGCCTAAGCCAGAGCACATACATTGACAAGGTGCTAAAGAGGTTTAGCATGGAGGGTTCTAAGAGAGGTAACTTGCCCATGTTCCATGGGGTTACGATCTCTAAATACCAATGTCCTAGTTCATGTGATGAACAGGCACACATGAGTAAGATTCCATATGCATCGGCAATTAGATCTATCATGTACGCGATGTTATGTACTCGTCCTGATGTGTCATATGCTTTGAGCATGACGAGCTGATATCAGTTAGATCCAGTTGAATGTCACTGGACAGCCATAAAGAACATCCTAAATTACTTGAGAAGGACCAAGGATCAATTCTTGGTATACGGTGGTGAGGAAGAGCTCGTGGTAAAGGGTTACACCGATGCTAGCTTCCAAACTGACAAAGATGACTACAGATCGCAATCTGGATTTGTGTTTTGCCTGAACAACGGAGCTATGAGCTGGAAGAGTTCCAAGCAAGAGACGGTTGCAGATTCTACAACAGAGGCTGAATATATTTCCGCATCTAATGCTGCAAAGGAAGCTGTGTGGATCAAGAAGTTCATTTTTGAACTTGGAGTAGTTCCAAGCGTTGGTGATGCAATTAAGTTGTTTTGCGACAACAATGGAGCAATTGCACAAGCTAAAGAACCAAGATCGCACCAACATTCCAAACATATTCTACGGCAGTTCCATCTCATACGAGAGATCGTACAACGAGGAGATGTGAAGATTTGTAGAGTACCTACAGAAAGCAATGTGGCTGACCCGCTCACAAAAGTACTTTCATAACAGAAACATGACGGACATGTTCGATCACTTAGATTGAGATTCATGAGTGATTGGGTATAAGTGCAAGTGGGAATATGTTAGTATGTATACCCATAGAGACTATCATTCGATGATTGTAATGGGATACTATGTAAATGATTTGTAATACTACATTGATCATATTAATAAAGGCAAGTTTCCAATCTATATGTTTGTGTTTTATATTGTGAGATGACCATAAAACTTATAGATATCTATAGAATAATATACTCAATGACATATGTCTTCGGGTTGATGACCTGAACAGTGAGATCATATGTATGTTAAGAGTATGTATTCATGTTTTGTCCCTAATCGGTTGTTATTGTGGAAATATCCATAGACATCAATAACACATAAGATTAGAATGTATGTTGGTTGATGGAAGAATCTCATTATCCATGATATGGAGATATCAAACCAAATACATAGATACTTGTTAGAGAATAGTGTATCAGATAGACCCACCTTTAGAGTGACACGTGGATACCATGATTGGTAGTTAGAGTCACATCTCATAATGATGGTGGTGATTGTGGTTCTTAGACCTGAAGTCACTACACTTATCACATGTTGTTCGGTGTACTTTGACATCATCCACCGTGGTCCTGAATAAGGATTTCCATAAAGATGGTGCTTGGGTGCACTGTGACACATGGGGATGACTGTGAGTGATGTAGATGGAATTTTTCCTTCCTACGAGAGTTTGATATTCTAGCCACTTGATAAGCAAGACTGAGAAATGCATGGCCATGCTGATGTGAGTCAATATGTGATATTGAGCTTACATATATCTCAGACAGTCTGCTCTAGTTCAAGGAACATGTATTGAACGTTGAAAAGGATAACAATTCCATGACTCGATTTCAATTCAGATATCAGTGACAAAGGAACTATGCAATCACTGTAACACCAGTCATGAATGATAGGTTAAGTTGTTCTCCAACTTCTCCAATTACTTGGGTGGCAATGAAGTCTTGCTAGATACCAATCATTGCTTGTGAAATCATAATATGATTATGGATATCACTGCTAATGTAATTTGGAGCCTACCGGGTCACACACATAGGATGTGTTGGAATAGGAGTATAATTGTGGATTTGATTGGAATTGCTTCGAATCACATTGATTACTAAAATGTTTATGTAATCGATTAGAATAATATTGGAGTGACCGGCTCTAAGTGCAAGTGGGAGTTTGTTGGCGTATATGCACATAAAGCCATCCCAAGAAATTGCATGGAGTCAGATATTAATTAATAAATTAATGTGATTATTTGGTTAATTAATGAATTCCGGAATATTCTAATTAATCTACGAGCATTTTAATTAACGCAATGTTTCTGTTTACCAATGGGTTTAGGAAACCCTATTTCCCTTCGTATCCTATTTAAAGGAGGATTGATGGCCGATATCTATATAATATAGATAGAGGCTTTTCAGTTTACGCTCATGCACGTAAACCCTAGCCGTCATCGTCCTTAGGAGAGAAAGGAGAGAAACGCGCTGCTAACACGCCGCCACAGAGACACAACTCCTTCCCGCCGGCTTGGGAAGCACGACGTGGAGTTCCGTCCATCCGCGTGGATGAAGTAGAGACACAGACGCCTTGACGCCTGCGTTCAGAGGACGTCAACGACCACCTGTACGCACTACGAGCGGCGTACATCACTACTGCAAAGGAGCGCTGCCGGATCAACCTGCGACAGCAAACAGGAGAGAAGTTTCGTCTGTGTAGGTCAGCAACGTTGCACCGTCGTGCAGTGGGACATCGCCGGACTTGCTCTGCGATAAGGTATATCCTGCAAACACTCCTTCCAAATACGTTGTTGTCGACGAGATCCTGTTTCTGGTTGCGTGGATTTTATTTCTTCCACCGCACATGTTTTCTCCACAAAACCCAACACATTCTACCTAACAAAGTTGTACTAGTGGTTTGGGATTTGTAGGGGGAGACCCTAAGGGAAAGAGTAAGGCCAAAGGTAAGAAAAAGAGTAAGGAAACTCCTCTTTTTATTGGAGAGTCTTATGGCTCTAAAAACCCTATGATTTGCTCTCATTTCAAAAGTGATGACCATTACTCTACTTATTCTCCTTACAAGCCTAAGGGGACCAACCCAAAGATGAAATGGGTACCCAAGCTAACACCAGATCCCAAAGTTTGAGTGGGAACCAAGACTCTCCTTTTTTGTAGGAAAAAGGAAAATGGATTGTCGATAGTGGTTGCACTAAGTACATGACATGTGATATAAGTCATTTCAACAATTTCACAAAGAATAAAGGAGGTTCAATTACTTTCGGTGACAACAAGAAAGGTAAGGTAAAAGTTGAGAGTGATGTAGGTGAATCCTTGTGTATCAAGAATGTTCTCTTTGTGGATGGCCTACATCACAATTTAATATGTGTTAGTCAATTATGTGATAATGGTTACCTTGTGCTATTTACTTCTCTTGAATGTTTGCTTCTATATTCCCTCACTTACAATGTCATATATAAGGGAACTAGATATGGTAATCTTTATATAATTATGCTTGACTCTATTAAGACTATTGTTGGTAGATGCCTTGTAGTCAATTCGAATGATAGTTCTCTTTCGCATCGTTGGTTAGGTCTTGTAAATGTGCATCAATTGAAGAAGTTGAGCAAAAAGGACTTGGTCAAGGGACTTCCCAAATTGGATTTTGAAAAGGATGAGGAATGTCAACCTTATACCCAAGGAAAGCAAACCAAGTCCTCCTTCAAGTCCAAAGGAGTCCTTAGCACCAGAAAATCTCTTAAACTTCTCCATATTGATATATTTGGACCTATGAGAATTCAATCGCTTTGTGATTCCAAGTATTGTCTTGTTATTGTTGATGATTTCTCTCGATATACTTGGACTTTCTTTCTCATATATAAGAGTGATATGCTTGATGTTTTCTCTAGATTTTGCAAATGAGTTGAAAAAAAAGCTTCTGCCAGATTATTTCCATTCGTAGTGATCATGGGGGAGAATTTGAAAATGATCTTTTTGAACATTTTTGTGAAGAGTCCATATATGCACATAACTTTTCATCACCTCAACCAAATGGGGTCGTAGAGAGGAAGAACATGTCGCTACTAGAAATGTCTAGAACCATGGTTTTAGAGTATGACACTCCAAAGAAGTTTTAGACCGAAGTCATTAGTACCTCATGTTTTTTGCAAAATTGGGTTTTCACACATCCTTGTTTGAAGAAAAACCCCTATGAGCTATGGTGAGGCAGGAAGCCTTCTATTGATTATTTTCACATTTTGGGTGTCCTTGTTTTGTTTTGAACATGAAAGATTCTCTTAACAAGTTTTATCCAAAATCATACAAGGCTTTCTTTCTTGGTTATAGCACCACTTGCAAGGCTTATAGATTATATAATGTTGATCTATCTAAAGTAGAAGAATCCATTAATGTCAAATTTATTGAGACTAACCCCTCTTTTCCCAAATATATTTCTAATTATGATGCTACAAGGGAAGTAATTCCTATCTTGAAAGATCTAAACATTGCCCAAAAGGAAAAAGAGGTGGCCACTCAAGAAGAGGAGATAGATGAAGAAAAGAAGGATCCAACTCCCCACTTTGCAAAAAATCAACCTAAATAGATAATCATAGGTGACCCCTTTTAAAGAGTGAAGAACCGGGCTTCCTACAACAAGGAACAAGCAAACATCACCTTCATCTCACAACTCGAGCCGAAGAATGTCAAAGAAGCTCTTGGAGATGATGAATAGATCCTAGCAATGCAGGAAGAACTGGAGCAATTTGAGAAGAATAAGACGTGGACTCTAGTGCCAAGACCATGTGATAGAAAGACCATTGACACCAAATCGGTCTACCGCAACAAGCTAGATGAAAGTGGCAAGGTGGTAAAAAATGAAACAAGGTTAGTGGCTCAAGGCTACAATCAGTAGGAAGGTATAGATTTTGATGTAACATATGCACCTATAGCTAGACTTGAGTCCATTTGTATGTTGCTTGATTTTGCTGGTTATAAAAGTTTCCTTCTATATCAAATGGGTGTTAAAAGAGAGTTTTTGAATGGTACAATTGAGGAGGAAGTGTATGTTGCACAACCTCAAGGCTTTGAACATGATAGTTTACCTAACCATGTTTATCTATTGCAAAAAGCTCTCCATGGCTTGAAACAAGCACCTCGAGCTTAGTATGAGAAATTAAAGAAGTTTTTGTTAGATCATGGGTATATCATGGGCAAAGTAGATTCTACCTTATTCCTCAAACACACTTCTAACAATTTTCTTGTCATTCAAATTTATGTTGATGATATCATTTTTGGCAGAACTACTCTTGATGTTTGTAAGGAGTTTAGTAATCTTATGCATAGTGAGTTTGAGATGAGCATGATGGGTGAGCTTACTTTCTTCCTTGGATTTCAAAGAAAGCAAACTAAAGATGGGAACTTCATCAACCAAGGCAAGTACATAAGTGAGCTACTCAAGTGCTTTGGGATGGAGAACACCAAGCCGATGGACACCCCCATGTCAAACACCGCCAAACTTGATAAAGATGAATAAGGTGAGAAAGTGGATGAAAATCTCCATAGAGGTATGCTTGGAAGTTTACTTTGCTTAAATACCTCTATACTTGATATAATGTTTAGTGTTGGTTTGTGTGCTTGCTTTCAATCAAATCCCAATAAATTAGATCTTATAGCTATTAAGAGGATTTTAAGGTACTTAGCCAAAACCCCAAATTTTGGACTATGGTATCCCAAGTCAAGGTACTTTACTCTTGCTGCTTATAGTGATGCTGATTATGCAGGATGTTTGACTGATAGAAAGTACACAAGTGGCACTTGCTTCCTCCTAGGAACATGCTTGGTGTCTTGGTTTTTCAAGAAATAGAGCGCAATGTCTCTATCAACTATCGAGGCTGAATACATTGCAGTCGGGAGTTGTTGTGCCCAGGTTCTATGGATGAAACAAATGCTCCAAGACTTTAACATTTATTTTGATGCTTCTCCTATCTTTGTGATAATACTAGTGCAATCAATTTATCTTACAATCTTATATTGCATAGTAGAGCCAAGCATATAGAGGTTCATCATCATTTTCTTTGTGATCACATTGCCAAAAATGATATTTATATCACACATGTGGACACAAAAAACCAGTTGGCAAACATTTTTACTAAATCTTTTTTTAACCAAGGCTATTTATTTATTGATCCTGTGCCCTAGTACAGGAAGAAACCAGAGTAGTTTTCGCTTGGACATTACAACTGAGCCAAGCGGGTTGCAGTGAAGTAGAAAAGGAATGACTAGTTCTTAAAACGTTCTTTGCTATGCCATCCGCAATTGCATTCTGGCTTCTAGGAATATATGTAAGCTTTCCCCTATCATGTCTTCTGAGATCGCAGTACCTTCAGATCAGGGGTATAAATCTACCCTCGCCATTGTTTCTTCCTGTCAAGCATTCCATAGCCAATTTGGAGTATGATAAGATAACATAGTTGTCTATGTCCTTTGAGGCACAAATGAGCACGACTTGAATGATTGCATGGATCTCAGCTTCTAAACTGGAACAACTTACAGAGGGGAGTCCTGCAAAAAAAGTGTTCTATCCTATGGTGTCACATATGAAGACGCCTAGTCCTGAAAAACCAGAGTGAGTCTGATAGGAGGCATCAACCATGGCTATATAACTATGCGGCGGGATAATAGAGGTATCTTTTGGTTGTCTTGGTTGGTGTGTGATGGCCCAGGCTTTCTGAATTGAATGGGAGCGTTCCTTGATGAACTTGACCCAACCGGCAAGAGGGGCAACAACATGCTCGTGGATGAATTTGTTCCTCAGGTTCCAATTATGCCAACAGGTAACCACAATGACAGATGCATCCAGTGTATCTCTCGATGACGAAGAAAGATAGAAAGTGATCCAATCATTCTCTGACAAATCAAAATGTGAGTTGTCCATGACAATCTCCTTCCAGGTCTGCTTGCATTCCGGGTAGTCTCAGAGGGCATGGAGAAGAGTTTCGTCGTCATTATTGCACACATGACAGAGGGGATCCACATCCATGTGGCGACGAGCTTGTTCGGTGTTTGTAAGCAATGCTTTATGTTGTAAGAGCCAGAGGAAGATGCAGAGTTGTTCCGGAATTCTTGCTTTCCATATGAGATTCCAATTGCCGGGTGAATGGCATTTAGCAACAGAACGTGACCACTAGTAGGCAGAGTGACTACTCATCACGCTGGAGGTTTCCAGATGCCACGACCATTGATCCTTGCCACCATGAGGATGAGGAGGCGGGATGGTCTCGATCATCTCCCACATCGGCCTTGAGAGGAAAGCTTTAATGAATCCCCAATCCCATTCACCATTGTCTAGAGTCACTGAGCATGCTTGTAGGGTATCCAAAGAAGGAGGAACGTTCCAGCTGGGAACAATGTCAGAGATTGAGCGATTATTCAGCCACTTCTCGTACCACACATTAGTAGATTGACCATTATTGATAATCTTTCCGCATAGTGATTGGATGTCAGTTAGCCTGCTCTTGATGAAATGCCAAGTGGGCGAACCATGTTTCTTCAGAAGTCTGCCATTGGCAGTGTAATTTTCTTTGAGGATTTTAACCTAGATCTTATCAGGTTCATTTAGGAAGGACCATACATTCTTCATCATTAAAGATGTATTCTGATCCCTGGAATCCTTGATACCGAGGCCTCCTTTGTCTTTAGGCACTGTAATCTTTCTCCACGTGACCAACGAAGTTTTCCTGTTGCCTGAGCCAGACCAGAGAAAGGTACATACATGCTTATTAATGTCATCGCAGAGCGCTGATGATATCTTCACGGTTTGCACGGTATACGTAGGCAGAGCCTGGAGTGTGCTTTTGGCTAGCGTGATGCGGCCAACCATAGAAAGGTGGTGCATCACCCAACCATTGAGGTGGTTCTTTACAAGGGTTGTGATGTGGCCATGCATTTGCTTGTTTACTCTATGATGAAGGATAGGGATCCCGAGGTATTTCCCAAGGTCAGATATCCATGGGAACCCCAGTTTGTCACTCACCATCTTGCGTTCAGAGTTAGTAACATTGCTGGAGAAGTAGCACTTTGACTTCTCACTGGAGACAATTTGACCAGAAACATCATAGAAAGCTTTCAATATTTTGTTGATGCTACGAGCTTGGCTAACAGATGCTTCTGTGAAGAGTAAGATGTCATATGCAAAGTAGACGTGTGATACATGCATTCCACCTCGAGCGAGTTTGATCGGAATCCAGGAACCATTCCCTACTGCATTGGCGATGGCTTGGGAGAGGCGCTCCATACAAAGAATGAACAAGTAGGGACTTATGGGATCGCCTTGGCAAACACCATGCGAAGCTTTGAAAGGTTGCAGTGGCTGACCACCCCAGAGGATGGATGTTTCCCCCATAGTGATGATCTGCATGATAATGGTGATAATTTTGTCTGGGATCCCGGTTTTTACCAAGGTATCCTTTACAAAACTCCAATTCATCCTATGAAATGCCTTAGCAAGGTCAATCTTGATACACATCCATTTCTTTTTGATGTTCTTTGCTTTCATAGAGTTTATGATTTCCTGCACTAGAAGAACGTTATCACTGATCTTGCAACTAGGGATAAAGCTAGACTGATGAGGAGATATCCAGGCATTCAGGTATGGCTTGAGACGTTCCACAATAATCTTGGACAGCAAATTGAAGCATCCATTGTTTAAGGAGATGGGCCTCAGGTCACTGCAGGTTATAGGGGCCTTGATTTTAGGAATAAGCACTAGGTGAGAGTTTGCGGTGGAAGCATCGACTACACCTGATACATATGTGTCTGTGATTGTCTTAATCAGGGAGGGACCAATCTTAGCCCAATTGGTCTGTATGAAGTCATTATACACACCGTCAGGACCAGGCGCCTTAGATGGTGTCATCATAAACATAACATCTCAGATTTCGTGTGGATTAGGGATCAATTGAATGCGATCAAGTTCCTCATCAGTAAGTTGCTTGAACACCCCAGGATACCGACTAATAGCCCCAAGATCAGGTTGAAAAGAGCAGGATATAAGATCTGCAAAGAAATCACAGACATGCTTACAAATGGCGTTAAGTTCAGTGATCCATATCCCATCATCATTTTTTAATTGCGTAATTCTATTGTGATGGATGCGTGCTTTGACAAAAGATTGGAAGAACTTTGTATTAATGTCGCCATGGCAGAGCCAATCAATATGTGCTCTTTGTTTCCAGTCGATCTCTTCACTGAGGAGAAGTTGGTTGTATTTTTCCTACAACTCAATATCAACCAAATTAATAAGATCAGCAGGGTTCAATTCAGTTTGTACCTGAATACGACGTATGCTGGCAAGAAGCTTGTTCTTTTCTTTATTTTGTTCTCTCGTTCGATTATGGTCCCATTTTGAGGTTGGCTTTTGAAAGGCATTTAGAGCATCCTGGAACAATAGGGATGAATCCCAGCGAGGTAGAACAGTGGAATGGAAATCTGAATTAATAGACCAGCTGGCTTTCATCTTAAAGTGTTTGCAATGTTGTTTTTTGGGACTATTGATTCACAATAACAGCGGGCTATGGTCAGAAAGGAGTCTAGGTAGAGTTGTCACTGTGGCCTCACTGAAGTGGTTGAACCAGTCGTTATTAGCCATAACTCGATCGAGCCTTTCAAAGAGGGTACCTCGTCTGAAGGTGAAGAGGTTGCCTTGGGTTCTGAGATCAGATAGTCCGGTGTTCATTAGGACTTCATTAAAATGAGCACAAGATCTTTTATCGAAGTGTTTACCTCCCTTCTTCTCAGATGTATGTAGCATGGTGTTGAAATCACACATTACTATCCAACTAGAATTGATGGTAGTGGAAGTGGCTTCGAGATGGTCCCAAAAATGTTTCGTGACTGTCGATTTGGGGCTGCCATAGATGATAGTAAGGAACCAACTCTTGTTTATATTTAGATGGATAAACTATATGTGGTTGAGAAGGACCTCAACCTCACACTTACGGTGATCCCAGAGGATCTAAATGCCACCCGAGAAACCTATTGCTTCAACTCTATGGGAGGAGGAGAAGCCCAATTGGCGGATGATGTTAGAAGCAATGTCACCACTGTAACATGGTTCAACTATAGCTAGAAACTGTATATTATATGAGTGTTTCATCGCTTTGATATGACGAATCTTCTTGCCTTGGCAGGAGCCTTGAATGTTCCAACAACAAAACATTAAAAAGGTGCGAGGAAGAAAGGGTGCTGTGTCAGACAGCAACAAGCAATCCTTCAGATTGCCCTTCAAGATTTTCATGCATTTGATTATCAACGTCACCCTTAGTCTGTTCGTCACTAAACACTAGGGTTTTCTTGGAATGATGTGCACCGACGCTAGCTCCAGCTGTCTCATCCAGTGGTTCAGCCTCACTGGTGTCCGTTCTACCTTTTTTCCAGACCCAATCTGGGCTAACCACAGTTTGGTAGACGACCTTGCGATTCCTCAGAATGACGAAGCCATTACCATTATCTCTTCCTTGCTTGCTAAAGGGCTTGCGAGGGTTTTTCCCTTGGGTGCGAGGAGATGACTGGAATTGGAATAGATGTCCCTCATCAATCAGGTGGGAGCGACCATTACTGGTTTCATTTCCTACCAGTTGAACGATGGATTCGTTGACCTCCTTGGGTATGGATGCGGCTTGGCCGGAGGAAGCTGCTGCCGCCTTCTTTTGCTTCTATTTTTGCTTCTTGCTTATCACCTTAGTGAAGCTCTCTTCATCTACCTCGGCGTCAGAGTCTGTGACATTGATAGGTTTCTCTACATCCATGGCCGAAGTCTTCGTAACGACAATTTTTTTTGTGTTTGTTTCCTCAATTCTGGCTTCTTGGCATGGATTGCCATGGTATATGTGACACCAGGCAAGGGGATCAGTGTATATGTGGTTGCTTCATTGGTCTCAGTACATACTACTTGTTTGCAGTCCTTATCTGCATGACCAACCCTCCCACACTTCATGCATACCACAGGTAGGTTGTCGTACTCAAGGCGAAAGTGTTCCCTGTTGATGAAGATAGCCGGCAGAAGGGGTTTGAAAGTTTCCACTTCGACAAAAATCCATGCGAACTTCCCACAGTGTCCCTGGAGAGTATGGTCATCTAACTTAATTGTCTTCCCAACCGAGTTGCCTATGGAGATAAGCAGTTGGTTTTGGAAAAGGAAGACATGTAGCTCTGGGATTCTCACCTAGATGACTAGCTTTCTTGGAATCGGATCAGAAGGATAGAAGGCCGGCGACCATGACTGAACGGACAAATAGTTGCTGAATATTGTCCATGGTCCCCCGGTCATGGCGTTCAGGTAGTCATCATGCCCCGAGAATTGAATGATGTAGTAGCCATTCTCCAGATCAATAACACGGAATTCCTACTGAGGTTTCCAGATGGTGTAAATCTTATTGATCAGGTCCTTGAAACCCACGTTGATTCCAATCACCTTGACTATGACGACAAGCTTCCATGGCTCCAGTAGGGGTTGCAGTGCCTCATTGCAGACTGAGAAGGATGGGAGGACCCCGCCAAGGTCCACGTTGATGTCAGACTCACACAACATGTCAGGTGAGATCGGATTTTCATAAGTTAGCATGCCAATCGGTCGTCCAGAGACCGTCTCAGTGTATGAGGGTTTTGCGCCGTTGCCGACACTAATGCTCACATCTATTTCAATTGCTGCACCTTCGGGTAATATGGTATGGATAACTTCTTTGGTGGCGTTAGGAGATCCTTGAGCAGGAGTCGCTCTCTCCTGGTTTCCCGTATTGTGATCAGGCGAACGATCGGTGTGGCCATGACCACGGCCCCAGCCGCCGCCAAGGTTCCCCCCGCGGCGGCCGCCTCGAGAAAACCCTAGGCGAGAGGACATCACTGTTGACAAACTCTGATACTAAATGTTATTTTTACTAAATCTATAGCTAGAGAGCATTTTAATTTTATTAGATATAAACTGCTCATAACTGCTTTGGATGAATATAATATGCCTTCAACTTAGTTTCTATCTATACTATATGCTTTTCTTATGTCTTGATCACCCTTGCTTGCTAAAGTGCTAAAATTTCATGTTCTCTTGCCTAGTTTTTCACTTGTTTTGGGTATTTTTTGCAAACGCTTGCTTTATCGCTAAATAGTACCCAATGATGAGTGATACATGTCTATGTATGTTTAAAATGAAAAATGGACCAGAAAAATAAATTTAATTAGCACTCAAATGGCTAGAATCTAAGATTTCTAATGATGGATCAGGTTAACCATCGGTCGAGTTGCCAACTCGACTGATCCATGGCTGAGGAATTTTATAAAAAGCCATTCGGTCGAGTTTCTATCTCACAGATATCGACTGATGGCTGGGCTGGAGAAAAACTTATGTAGGGTTCGACTGACTTTTCTCCCTGTCAACTAGAGAATAATCATTTGATTCCTTCTCCAACTCTCTCAAGCTACCAACCCTAGCCCCGACCTTCCCTTTCCTAGCCCTAGAAAACCCTTGTTTAACCTTCCTAGATCTCTTGCCTATCAACCCTAGGTGTTTGGATGACCCTAGGTGGTGCTTCCTTCATTTTTGACCTCTCGATATTCTTCTTCCTGCCTCCATGGCTTCACATAGGAGAAAGAGAGCCGCCCTGCAAGGACCCTGACCCACATTTTGGGATAACCCTATTTGTTTTGCTTAAGTAGATTAGCTCCTTGCTCTAATCATCTGATATTAATTAGGGCATGTGGGAGGTTTGAGTTCCTTATTTAAATTTGTTTGGTTGATGCTTGTATTTTGTGGAGAGGTTTTGGTACAAATTGCAATGTACCCAGGATAGGGGTTGATGTGCAAATTTACCACCTCTCGAGTGTTCCTTCTATCTCTTGACATCATTTAGAGGAAAGAGAAAGAGATGGACACCTTGTTTGAACCTTAGATGAGTGGTGACATCCTTGGTGGTGTTTTTGGACTCATGTTTGGAGTGTGTCTTGCACCTAGGAGTGTTATCTCAGGCTTGAGAGCCTTGATGGGGGCCTTGTATCAGTTTGTGGATGTTTTAAGGAAACCTCCTATCATTATGTGGTGACTAGGGATGCACCAAATCTGTTTGTGGCTCTAGGGTTTCATCCCTATCGATTTGTGAAGGGAGTGGGTGTGTATTGACCTTGACCTAGGAAGGTGACCAAGTGTGTGAGACATGGTTCTTATCACCTTATTGCATGGTGTTGCATGTGGCCTTTCTTTGTGTACATGTGTCATCTAGGGTTCTTTGGTGGTGACACCTTTCCTTTGCCCTCTTTCATCCCTCTTGTATATATATATATCTCTCTCTTTATCTCCATGCAAGAGAAACCTTTTTGTTATCTTTACATTCTCGCCTTAGTGGCCGATCTTGAGCTTGAGGAGTACTCCCCCTTGGAGCTTGGTGGACAAGCCTAAGCTTGTGGTGTGCACTTTTCATTTTCTACCTTAACCTTGGTTGCTTCTCTTTCCCTCTCATGCTCTCTTAACCTTGGTCCTATCTTCGTATTAGAGGTGTTGTGGAGATCGAGCTTGGAGGATCTTCTTCTACTTTGAGCTCGTGAAGCTTGGAGCTTGACCTTGGAGCTTAGATCTTGGTGGTGATCCATGAGGTGAGTTATATAACTCTAAACCCTCTTTATTATTGTCACCTCTTTACTTGCTATCTTTTCTCTTTATCTTTGGCTCGTTGTATCTTGCATGGTAGTAGCTCATCTTATTAGTTTTGAGTGATGTTTTAAATGAAGAGGAACCTTGCTCAGTTGTTTCCTGGTGCAACACCTTTCTTGTGCCTTGTGAGTAACACCATCTTGAGGTTGAAGACGAGGTGGCCGATATGCCTTAGTAATTGACATGCTTGTGTAGGCCGATATGTATGTACAGACCGATAAGTATCTTAGACCATTAGGCTTTGGGTGGTCATCACGACCTATGACGCCCCTGACCGTTACCCTAGTGGCAATTCGTCATGACCTTGGTTAGGTCTAGGTCGACATGATCATATGCTGCCTAGATAGTCATGCCTTAGGTAGGATTAGGCCAGTATGAGTTGAGGGTTTTAGTTGGTTTTTGGTGGCTGCTAAACTAATATGGAGTTTGATCAAGATACCTAGTGTGCTGGCCGTTATGGTTTAGCCGTCACGTTTTGCGACGTCTCGCTGGGGCAGAGGCCAACACATCTTGGTGATATCACTAATGCCCATCATGGCTTGATGCATCGCTAGCCCATTGCTTTGGGGGTGTTGCAGCCCGACACTCTTGCAGAAGCATTGCCAATATGAGATGTGTTTCCTGGCTTGAGGGGAGCCCGATATGTTGCTCAAACCCTAATCATCTCATCATGATGAGCGTTTCACGATACACCAACGATGTCGTTATCCTTTTGATGCCTATTGTAACATACCTAACCTGGGTTATGGCTTAACCCTAGAAGTTTTGCTTAAGTAAGTTATTTACAAACTTGTTCTAAAGGTAATTAAGACTCTTTGTGAAGTTTATTTTCAAGAGTGAGCTTAATTGCAAACTATTTGTGCATTATATGATAGTCTGAGTGTAAAGTGCAATTTACCCAAGATGAAGGGTTACATTGCAATATGTCACATTTTGAATGAGTCCTAAGTGTTTTAATATCATAAGATAGAATAATGCTAAGTGTTGGCTTATGGAAAGCCTAAACTCCAAGTTTGAGTTTGTTTGAATAATGCTAGTGCCTTGTGTACCAATTTTGGTACAAATTGTAATTTACCCAAAATGTAGGGTTGATATGAAAATTACCACTTCTAGAGTATCCCTACTCCATCTATGTATCATTTATAGGAGAGAGAAATAAGGATACACCATGTTTGAATCATCCTTGAATGATGATACTCTTAATGATGAAAAGACCAAGAGATGATGTATAGTTGAAGCCCTTACTTGAGTTGTATCGAGTTGTAGACTTGAAATGGGAATGCCTATCAGCCAAGGAGCCATAGATGGGATCCCATATCGGTTTGTGGACTCTTGGAAAAGGCCATGACGGCCAAATCACCTCAAGAAGGTAATCCATGATGAGTTAGATGCTCCTTGCAAAAAGTGTATCGATTTGCATAATTTGTGAGATAAAGATAAGATATCTTATCCAACAAGATAAGGGATGGCCAAAATATCATCTCTAGATTATCCTATAGACTTTTTCATGTCAATATATATGTGAGTGCATGCATGGACATGTGTAAACCATGCATGGCCACGTGTCACCTAGTAGCATATGGTGAAGACACCTCTTATACACTCCTTCTGATGAACCCCAAGTATATATACCTCCCCTTTTACCTACTAATGGAAGTTTACGAACCCCACAACTCTCTTTCTTGGAGATATTGTGCATAACCTCTTATATATCATGCATAGTAGCTCAAGGAGCAAGGGGAGCTCGATCACCAAGCTTAAGGTAAGGCCATGGTCATCTTCAACCTTGGTTGAAGCATGATTCTTAGGTTATAGTTATTCCTCTCTTTTCTTCCTCACCAAGTGTTTAACTATGGTGATTCTTTGTATATGGAGGAGTTGAGAACGAACCTTGGACCTTGTATAATCTCATATTCAACCTTAGGAACGTGAAGCTTTGGATCTTGGAGCTTTGAAGTTGTTCTTGAGGTGGGTTATATAACTTGAACCCAACTATGTTATTATTCACCTTCAATATTGTTGAACTTGTTGATCTACTTTCAATTTCGAATTCCTTTGATTAATTGATGTTCCTTTGAGTTCCAAAAGTATCTTAGAACCGTTGTCCATGAACTAGAACAGTAAGAATTAAGAATCTATAGGTTGATGATTATGACACCATCAAGTTCCAACCTGATATTGGGTTGAAGTTCTTCTAACTCGATATGATGGAGTGAACACATCATTTAACCCCATAGGGTAATGAGTATGTATATCTTGCACATTATTATGATGCAGTGCACACCTTATGCATGATATGTTGTTAAGCTTACACTATGTGCACGATATAAGGTCAAGTATACACACTATGCACGACATAAAGTCAAGCATATACTCCCACCTGATATAACAAACCCTAGGTGATAAGTAACCCGACATGTTGATATGTACACACCATAAACAAGACACGATGAGGAGTGTATTCCTGGGAGATATTAGTAAAATGTATCCACACTATGAGCATGATATGGGGTCAAGTATTCACCTCCTACACGATATGGTGTTAGAATTATACCCTAACCCGATATGGGCTGAAACCCTAGATGGTGATATGAAAACTGATATTATAAACCCAAGATGATGGGTAACTCTATATAAAGACGAGTGAAAATCTCATGAATGATATGAGTGTTACCTACAGGTACCTTGTGTATGATATGAGGACAAGTCCATAACTCATGCACGATATAGTGTCAATTGAACTTTCTAGCCGATATAGCATTGAAACCCTAGGTGATTGAATGAAACCGATACACCCTATCATTTTGTGTAAAGGATTATTATGAAAGAGTTCAACATGATATATAGTTTTCATTCAAAAATATGATATGACAGATACCTTGAGAGGCATGAAAAGTTATGAGCATAATGGTCTACCCAATATGCTAACCCGATATGATCAACCCACATGGTAACCCGATATGATAAATCATAGAACTCGATATGGTTTTGTGTGTAGATCACTAAAATGATACCATGATGAGGCATTACCCAATGCACGATATGGTGCACATCTTGTACACAATATAGTATCAAAAATACTTGTGTATCCGATATGAGGTCAAGCATATAGCTCATACACGATATGAAGTTAACTTGAGATGATAAGATCTAAGTGATAGCCAATCCGATATGGATACACGTTATGGTGTTAGGGGGTACACCCTAAACACGATATGGTGATGTGGTTACATCACATGCCCGATAGGGATACCCGATATAATGTTAAGGTTGTATCTCAAGTACAATATGGTAGCATACACACATCTTGATACCCGATATGGTGGGAAAACTTTAATCATATATACTTGATTGAGTGACCTATGTTGTGTGTTGTGTTAAATGCAACATTAAAAGATAATGTGTTTAGTGCAATTTGATAATGGTTATCTGATGTACCTTAAAAAGGAGAATAGAGCCAACTTAATAAAAGTATGGTGTAATCAACTTCCTAGTGAGGATGAAAGAGAAACTTATATTTGAATAACAATTGTGTAATGAATATATGTTGATACTCCTAAAATGAGTGGAGTATGAATTAGGTTTGATTCTTGATAACATGATCTTGAATCCTTAATTTGCCTAATAAGGGGTGATGGTATGCACTTACAACCCTAATCGGTTAGATTGAGAAATCCTAACCCTAATAATGGGAAGGATGTATTTCTCTTATATCACATAGTGATGAAGTGAATTTGAAACCTTATTTGGTTAAAATAGGCAATCCTAACCCTAATAATGGGAAGGATGTATTTCTCTTGAATTGTATAGTGATGTCATATACTACTAGAGTTTTTATCATGAAGTGCAAACTACTCAAGAATCATGAGATGATGAGCATAGCTAGGTATGAGCTATGATGTTTTATATGATACATATTTAAATGAGCCTTGTGAGTCATGTTAAATATATGTACAACAAGTATAATGATTATATAGTCTGATATCTTAAAACATAGTTGTTGCCTAGTGAGAGGTGATAAGATATTTAATGAACCATGTGAGCTATGTGAAATACTTGTACTATAAGTGTGATGAATACCTTGGTCTGAGGACCTAGAGGTAACAGTTACCTGTTACAGAGGTAACAATGTTCAGTAATGATCTAAGGTTTTGAATACCCAAATCGAGTAATCATGATGATGATGATGTTAAGAGATAATAATTTATAGTAATATGATAAGGGACTGAGATCCCGAGTGCTAGGTATCTAAATGTGTTCCAAATATTAGAATAGTATTTGATAGATGTATTGTACCTTTCTTTGTAGCATTTATTTATGATTGATGTTTATAACTTATTTGATGCTAAAGGAATACTTTAATGCACTTAATATATCATTGGAACCATAAGATGTAGTTTCCCTGATCGTAGATCCATTCAGTGTCAGAAATTGCTGATGGTGAAACGAGTATTTCCCATGGGATTACATGGAGCACATATTTTTGAATATGCTGGGGCGTGAGCTTGGACGGCCATATGTTGACCGATCCCCTTACGTACACAATCTTGGGAATTTGCTATATGACATGTCCTGGCTCGAGTGCTACTGTGGTCGTAGACTCAGTAATGAGCATGGTGAACTGGCCCATGGTTTAGAGTATGGCTATATGCCATGACTCAATAAGTTTATAATCCAGGAAAGCTACATGGTCTTCTCCCGAAGAGAGTAGATGTTGCTTCTGTAACTCTATAGTGAAGATGCCGATATACCCCGACATGCTAATTGCAGTTGACACAAGATGTCCTGCCAGTAGCTGACATGAGATGTCCTGCTAGTTGTCTCATATTGACTGAGATGACTGAGGTCTCGATAGCCGACTCTGTTATTGACCTTGTATGGTACCTATTTGCACTTAATAGTGGTCGGTTGGAGTATGAACGATATACTTCATCTCCTCAGGGCATAAGTGTGATTGTAATATGTAATCATTCATGTAGCATATTTGCTTAAGGATTAAATACGGAAAACATTGGTTGATGTACACTTCTTTTATATATCTTAATTGGATATATGTTATACATGTTTCTTTGTATTCATTGTAAAGTGAATAGATGTTTTATTGCTCTATCATAGATAACTGCATTACTTTAACAGAAGATATTTCTCTATTCTGCCTATAACATTGATTAATCTTACTTGTTAATATAAAAGAACCTCTACTCAGTTTCATACTACTTACCTATGATAATAATATTGTTGGCAGAGAGTTATATCTGTCGCTGGGATAATTGTCTCACCCCATGGGATCCACATTTTTTTAGGTGGACGTGCACTGGGGGGAGGGGGTAGAGGCTATACTGCAAAGGAAGAACAACAACAACATGGGCAGCAGTAACAACTCAGGTTGAGTGTACTGTCTGCCGTGTCTTGTAGATAGAAGTCCTATGTGTCGTCTCTGTACTCTTAGGTCCTTGGAGTCAGTACATAATGGTTTTATGAATGATATGAGATTTTGACTAGTATGCCTCGAGGTTTTATGTTGCTTATGTATGGGTTTTGGCAAAACAACCATTATATGTTGTCCTCGAGATAAGGTGATACATTGTATGTACTATGTGAACCATGATATGTATAAAGTTTTGGTTCTTTCAATAAGAGTTTCCTGAAGAGGATCTCCTTGCAAAATTATATTATTTTTTAGTGATTTTGTTAATTCGTTGTTTATGTATTCCATAATTATTACTGGTGATGGCTTGATTTGATGTCGGGTCGTCACACCCATCACACCTCTAGATAGTGTTGCCCGATAGAAGGGGGTTGGCTGACACCCTCTCTTTGAGGTGTTGTGACCGATATACCCATGGTGATACCTAAAACTGATACACTCCTTGTGTTGGTAGGCCAACACCCTATCTTGGTGCGGTTGCTCGATACCTTTGGATTATACCCTATGTGGAAACCCTAATCGTGAAAAACACTAGAGGGGGGGTGAATAGAGTTTTTAAATAATTTTAACAATTTATTGAACTCAAACAACCACAATTGAAAATTGGAAGAAGGAGACAGGTGTTTAGAGTGGTTCCAACTTTAGCAACTACTAAAGTTGTCAGTCCACTACCCGGTTGCTTACCCAACCGGGATTTTGAAAGTATTTATTTTATTACCTTCCCAAGGATTTATAAAAAATACAATACTTTCCTTTACACCCTTTGAATAGCCTTCCCTTGAAGTAGGTGCACCAACTTTGAGGTAGCCTTCTTGAAGTAACTCCAAGCTCCCCCTTGAAGTAGCCTTCCTCTCTAGAAGTAACCTCCCGTTGCACCAGCCTTATGAAGTAGTTCAAAGTCACCTTCTTCACCAAGAAGATCTCCACCCTCTCCAATCAGTAGCCTCCAACCTAGGAGTAGCAAGGAGAGTACAAACGGTAATAGAGAACAAGAAAGAAAAAGGAAATTACAACTTATCCTTTGTAGCTCAAGGCTTGATTTGCCTAGATCAAGCGTATAGATCTCCTAACCAAGTGTGTGGACTTGTGATTGCAGTGGGTAGGAGATACTAGCCTATAGGACATGAATTATGAGCTAAGGAAGGAAATAGCCAATGTTCACAATGCTCAATTTGCTCACAAACAGATTGCTCAAAGTATGCTCAAAGAGTTCTCAAGTGTAACAAGTAAGTTTGAGTGTCCTATGGCTTGTCCTATTTATAGGAATGGCCTAAGGATGCTTAAGGACGTTCTAGACAACTTATAGGGGTTTCTAAGTGCTTAACTAGCCGTTAGGTACAAAGTTGTTGCTTTAACAACGGCTAATTAATTAATTCTGCAGTTGCTGTCAGAGACAATCTCGGTCGAGGAATGGTCGACCGAGACACCTACTCGGTCGAACTTTTGTCGACCGACAGGCACTCTGGAACAAGTGATTTGCAACGTCTTTCTCCAACTGCCAACTAACTTGTCTGTTGTGTCTAACAGCTACTTTGGATCTTTCTCGGCCGAGAAGATTGTCGACCGAGAGTGTCTCGGTCGAGGAGTTTGTCGACCGAGATTGATCCTGTTTCAATGTTGCAATTTAGGCACTAATTATGAGTGTGCATATGTGATCCTATTTGAAGGGGATGACTTATCTAAATGTGATGTTTAGCTAGGGAAGATCTAACGCTTGATTTACATGCAATCTAAGTACTTGTACATTATATATTTGTACAAGTTTTTACAAAGCGATTACATTGCATGAAAACATAAATATGTAAGCATATGGATTTCCCTAGTTGCTTTGGCATCCACCTTAATCCTGCACACTCAAGTAGCTCGTTAGATCAATAAGAATGAAATGTTTGTCATAATCAAAACAAAGGGATTTATAGATGTCCATTTAGCCAACAATCTCCCCCTTTTTGAAGATGACAAACATTTCCAAAAATATAAATAAAGGAAATATGAACCATATGAGTTTCATACCTTTAGATTACCTTTTGTAGCTTTTCCTCTTGGTTATAAAATGTGTGCTTATTATTCCCCTTGAATTTTGGAACATGAAATCCAATTTACTAGGGAATATAGCAACTTTCAATGTAAAGCCAAGAGTTTATTTATGAAACTCATTGATTGAGTGTTTCTAAGTTTTTATATTTATTTCTCCCCCTTTGTCATTTCAAAAAGATATCCGTTTAGAAATAAAAACTCCCCCTTAATTAGATGTCCCATCAAATCTAATGAAAAAGATGTCCATTTAAAAGCCAAAATATCATGATGCAAATAAGAGTTTTTGTTTAAGTAGCACAAATATCAAAGAAAACATCTTCCAAAGGAGTGATAAGCAATTGCTTCCTAATTTTGTTAAATTGATCTAGTGGAAGTGGTTTTGTAAAAATATCAGCCAATTGATCTTCCGTATCAACATGATGAAGGGAAACATGATTCTTGGAGATGTGATCCCTTAAAAAATGATGACGGATTTCAATATGTTTAGCTCAGCTGTGTAAAATAGGATTGTGTGCTAAGTTTATAGCGCTCGTGTTGTCACAAAAAATAGGCGTAGATGAAAGAGTAAAACCATAATCGCTTAATACTTGTTGCATATAAAGCACTTGAGCACAACAAGACCCGACTGCCATATATTCAGCTTCAGTTGTAGATAGGGCAACCGTATTTTGTTTCTTGCTAAACCAAGATACTAAAGCTCTCCCTAATAAGAAACAACCACCACTAGTACTCTTGCGATCAAGTCGACAACCAGCATAATCCGCATCAGTATAAGCTTTAAAATCCAAGGATTGTCCTTTTGGATACCATAAACCAAAGCAAGTAGTGCCGGCTAGGTAACGAAGAATTCGTTTAACTGCTAGAAAATGAGAGTGCATAGGTTGTGATTGAAATCGAGTACAAAGACCAACGGAAAACATGATGTCCGGTCTAGAAGCAGTTAAGTAAAGCAAACTACCAATCATGGATCTATATAAGGAATCATCAATAGGTTCTCCATTTTCATCCTTATCAATCTTAATAGAAGTAGCCATAGGAGTAGTAGCATGTTTACACTGATCCATCCCAAAACATTGTAAGAGTTCTTTAGTATATTTTTCTTGGCTTATGAATATTCCGGCAGGTGTTTGCTTAATTTGAAAACCAAGAAAGAAAGTTAGTTCACCCATGAGGCTCATTTGAAATTCTTTTTGCATAATGTCACTGAATTGTGTGCACAATGAATCATTAGAAGCTCCAAAAATAATGTCATCAACATATATTTGCACAACTAGGAAATCAGATGTATATGTTTTGAAAAATAAAGTATAATATGAATTTCCAATAGAAAAACCATTATAAAAAAGATATGTCTTGAGCCTTTCATACCAATTCCTAGGTGCTTGTTTTAAACCATAAAGTGCTTTCTTAAGTTTATAAACATAGTCACCTTTTTCCGGTATTTCAAAACCAAGTGGTTGGGAAACATATACTTCTTCTTGAATAATGCCATTTAGAAATGCACTTTTTACATCCATTTGGTAGAGTTTTATGTTTTTATGTGCAGCAATAGCTAATAACATTCTAATAGCTTCAAGTCTAGCTACCGGTGCATATGTTTCATCGAAATCTATTCCTTCTTGTTGATTATATCCTTGTGATACTAACCGAGCTTTATTCCTTATTACTTCTCCTTCCTCATTTAGCTTGTTCCTAAAAACCCATTTAGTTCCTATTATGGTTTTATCTTTTGGTTTAGGAACTAAATCCCATACATCATTTTTAGTGAATTGATTCAATTCTTCTTGCATGGCTATGATCCAATAATCATCTTTAAGAGCTTCAGATATCTTTTTAGGTTCAATGATAGAAACAAAAGCCATGTTTGCAACATCTTTGAAGGAAGACCGAGTTTTGACTTTATCTTTAGGATCTCCAATAATTAGTTCTTGAGGATGATCTTTAATAAGCCTCGGTGTAGGTTGTGGTTCAGCTTGGTGATTATTTGTATTATCTTTCTCACTATCATTTGGTATGTTTAAATTTTCGAATTGATTTGTGAGATCTATGATTTCTAGATTTTTAGATTTGGATTCTTTATGAAAAGAAACATGAATAGATTCCTCAACTTTTCTAGATATAGTGTTATATACTCTAAAAGCTTTGCTAGAAGTGGAATATCCCAAAAAGAATGCTTTGTGTGATTTTGAGTCAAACTTGTCTCTATCATCTTTGGTATTTAAAATATAGCATGTGGAGCCAAAGGTATGAAAATAGTCAACTCTAGGTTTCTTAGAATGTATTATTTCATATGGAGTTTTCTTCAAATGAGAGTGAACGGTTACTCTATTTAACACATAGCATGCAGTGTTTACAGCTTCAGCCCAAAAGGTTTTGGGTGTATTGTGTTCGAGCATCATAGTTCTAGCCATTTCTTGTAGTGATCGATTTTTCCGTTCGACTATACCATTTTGTTGTAGGGTGCGTGGAGCAGAAAAATTATGAGTGTACCCTTGAGATGTACAAAATTCTTCAAATATATGGTTTTCAAATTCCCCACCATGATCACTTCTAATGGTACATATTTTGCTTTGTAATAGATTTTCAATCTTGGAACAAAATTGTATGAAAACATGAATAGTATCATCTTTAGTTGCAATAAAGTGTACCCATGTGTATCTACTATAATCATCAACAATAACAAAACAATATCTTTTACCACCAATAGATTGTGTCCTCATGGGTCCAAATAAATCCATATGAATTAATTCCAAGGATCTATTGGTGCTAAGTACATGTTTTGATTTAAAAGAGGTTTTGGTTTGCTTTCCCATTGTGCAGGGTTCACAGTTTTCAACTTGATCAAAAGATAAAGTAGGCAATCCACGAACAAGATCATATTTTACTAACTTTTTAATAATATGTGAACTAGCATGTCCTAGCTTTTTATGCCATACTTGTAAGGTATTTTCATTTGCAAGAAAGCATTTTCCCACTACTGATTTCATAGAGTTAGGTTTAAGGATATAAAGATTTCCAACTCTGTTTCCTTCATAAACAACATTTGTAGTGTTTTCTATCAATAACTTGCAGCAAGTTTTGTTAAATAACACATCATAACCACTATCACATAATTGACTAACACTTATCAAATGATGGTGCAAACCATCAACGAGTAGAACATTTTTTATTTCGAGGTTTGTACCAACATTACCTATTCCAACGATTTTGCCCTTACCATTGTCTCCAAAGGTGACTGTTCCACTTTTCTTTTCTTCAAAGGTTTGAAATGCATCCTTGTTCTCGGTCATATGTTTGGAACATCCACTGTCAACCACCCATTCCTGCATTAAAATGTAGATTTTGGTACCCATGTGATGGTCCGATATGGTTAGAATCATTTAAGTACAGATTTGTATAAGAGTTATGAATCAGAAGTCCAGTCGGTCGACAATTATTCGACCGACATCTGTCTCGGTCGACAAATTTGTCGATCGAGAAGATTACTGTATTACAAACAAAGAAACACAGAAATTTAGCTCGGTTGACCAATTTTCGACCGAAATAATTTCTGGAAATTTTGATATGTTACAGACATTCGGTCAGTCGACAATACTTCGACCGATTAATGGTTCGGTCGACAATACTTCGACCGACTAAGTTCCTGTTTCAGTACAATAATGCAGAAAATTTACAATATGCATGAAATCTTTTGTTTAGTTGAGATAAGACAATATAAATAGCAAGATAGAGCGTTTGGTTATATCTCAACTAAATTCCATTTGACTCTACTAAGTTTGAGGTTTTGGGACCCAAACTAATTCGGAATCCTTAGTTTTATAAGGACATGAAAAGGAATAGTGTCCAAGGCGTAAAAAAAAAAGGCAAGTAATAGAGTCAACTTCATTTCTCTTTCTAGCCATTGTAGTTTTGGGTACAAACATAGTTTGAGTTCTTTTGGGTTGATTTTTCTTTGGAGCATATCCCAAACCTTTTCTTCCGTTGAAAACAGTACCAATGCTTAGAATGTTATCAAGTATATTTTTTCTTCTTAACTCATAAAGTTCTCTTTGCAACTGAGCAATATCATTCATTTTCTTGTGTAGATCATTTCTTGCTTGATCTAAATCAGATAACAATGAATCTCTTTCTTTTATAACATTATCATAGTCTAGATGGTTACACAAAATAGGTTGAGTCTGAAAATCTTTTAGTTTAGCTAACAAGTCAGTCTTTTCTTTAGAAAGAAGATCAACATTTGTTTCTAAAGTGAGTAGCTTTCTAGTGCAATCATCTAAAGATGTTTTTAAAGACAAATTCTCAAGATCAATGTTATTCTTTTCAGAAGAAAGATTATCTAATTTAGCAATTTGCTCATCATTTGATTTGATAACCTTCTTTAGTTTCTTCTTGACATCAACATACTTATCATGAATTTCTTGTAGACTAGTGACTAACTCTTCTTTAGAAAGATCAAGTAGGCTTACCTCTTGAGAGTTTTCATCATCTTCTCTTGCCATTAGACAATCCACAGTTTCTTCTCCGCTTTCACTGTCACTTGACTCGTCCCATGCAGCTTTATAGGCTTTTTCTCCCTTCTTATTGTGTGAGCTTTTCTTTCATTTCTTTGCTTTAGGACATTCATTTTTGAAATGCCCTTTCTTCCCACATTCAAAGCACCTAGGAGGGGTAGAAGAAGAGCTGGAAATTTTGTTAGATTTAAATCTTTTGTATTTCTTACCATTTACTATCAAGGCTTCTTCTCCCTCTTCTTCACTTGACTCCTCACTTTCTTGTGTGACAGCCTTTGAAGCTTTTAGAGCCACATCCTTCTTCTTTCCTTGCTGAAGTTCACGTGCTCTTCTTTCTTCCTCTTCTAGGGTTGCTTCATGAGCTTCTAAGTTGCCAATAAGTTGCTCCATTTTCAGTCGAGTGAGGTCGTTTGCTTCTTCAATGGCTGTCACCTTTGGCTTATATTTTGGAGGAAGTGAACGAAGGATCTTTGATACCTGATCTTCTTCAGGGATAGGTTTTCCTAGTGCACTTAAACCATTAACAATAGTAGAGAATTTTGCAAACATTTCACTAATTGATTCATTAGAATCCATACGAAAGTGTTCAAATTTTTGTTTAAACATGCTAATTTTGGAATTTTTGACTTGGACTATACCTTCATAGGTTATGGACAGTCTATGCCAAATATCATAGGCTGTGTCACAATTAGATATTCTATTAAATTCTCCTACCGAAATAGAACAATATAAAATGCTTACAACTTTTGCATTCATTTGGGCCAGCTTTACCGTATTTGCATCCCATTCTGCAAATTGAGTTTGAGGGAGCTCATATGGGGTTGACACCATTCTCCATAAGTCCCAATTGATGCCTTGGAAGTAGAACTGCATCCTTATCTTCCAATATTGGTAGTTTGTTCCATCGAACGCTGGAGGCCTAGCAACAAGTGATCCTTCAAGGTTAAGGTTGTTGAGCACTCCATCCCCCATTTCTTCAAGACCTTGTTAGGGTTCCTTGAAGCCTGCTCTGATACCAATTGAAAAACACTAGAGGGGGGTGAATAGAGTTTTTAAATAATTTTAACAATTTATTGAACTCAAACAACCAAAATTGAAAATTGGAAGAAGGAGACAGGTGTTTAGAGTGGTTCCAACTTTAGCAACTACTAAAGTTGTCAATCCACTACCCGGTTGCTTACCCAACCGGGATTTTGAAAGTATTTATTTTATTACCTTCCCAAGGATTTATACAAAATACAATACTTTCCTTTACACCCTTTGAACAACCTTCCCTTGAAGTAGGTGCACCAACTTTGAGGTAGCCTTCTTGAAGTAACTCCAAGCTCCCCCTTGAAGTAGCCTTCCTCTCTAGAAGTAACCTCCCATTGCACCAGCCTTCTGAAGTAGTTCAAAGTCACCTTCTTCACCAAGAAGATCTCCACCCTCTCCAATCAGTAGCCTCCAACCTAGGAGTAGGAAGGAGAGTACAAACGGTAATAGAGAACAAGAAAGAAAAAGGAAATTACAACTTATCCTTTGTAGCTCAAGGCTTGATTTTCCTAGATCAAGCGTATAGATCTCCTAACCAAGTGTGTGGACTTGTGATTGCAGTGGGTAGGAGATACTAGCCTATAGGACACGAATTATGAGCTAAGGAAGGAAATAGCCAATGTTCACAATGCTCAATTTGCTCACAAACAGATTGCTCAAAGTATGCTCAAAGAGTTCTCAAGTGTAACAAGTAAGTTTGAGTGTCCTATGGCTTGTCCTATTTATAGGAATGGCCTAAGGATGCTTAAGGACGTTCTAGACAACTTCTAGGGGTTTCTAAGTGCTTAACTAGCTGTTAGGTACAAAGTTGTTGCTTTAACAACAGCTAATTAATTAATTCTGCAGTTGCTGTCAGAGACAATCTCGGTCGAGGAATGGTCGACCGAGACACCTACTCGGTCGAACTTTTGTCGACCGACAGGCAATCTGGAACAAGTGATTTGCAACGTCTTTCTCCAACTGCCAACTAACTTGTCTGTTGTGTCTAACGACTACTTTGGATCTTTCTCGGTCGAGAAGATTGTCGATCGAGAGTGTCTCGGTCGAGGAGTTTGTCGACTGAGATTGATCCTGTTTCAATGTTGCAATTTAGGCACTAATTATGAGTGTGCATATGTGATCCTATTCGAAGGGGATGACTTATCTAAATGTGATGTTTAGCTAGGGAAGATCTAACGCTTGATTTACATGCAATCTAAGTACTTGTACATTATATATTTGTACAAGTTTTTACAAAGCGATTACATTGCATGAAAACATAAATATGTAAGCATATGGATTTCCCTAGTTGCTTTGGCATCCACCTTAATCCTGCACACTCAAGTAGCTCGTTAGATCAATAAGAATGAAATGTTTGTCATAATCAAAACAAAGGGATTTATAGATGTCCATTTAGCCAACAAATCGATGTCTTGGGGTGGTGTTTATGATACACCATGTTGATGTTAGGGTCACATGATAAGATGTGATACCCTACGGGTGGTCATGTGCATGATGATAGGGGTCATGTTCCTATAACCTTTATCTTATAACATGTCTCATAATGACGATGAAAGTGATAATCTAAGGGTGGTTGTTGACCTAACCTTGTAAACGCTAATCGGGTAAAGTGAAACTCTAATTGTAATGATGTAAAATGTATGATATAAAATGTATGGTGTGAGTCCTACAAGATGATGATGTTGATGATGCATTGCCTTCTTGTTATTAGTTTCTAACCATGCAGGTGATACCAATTGATGTACATAGCCAAGTATGAGCTATGGTGGTTATGATCTATTGGAATGGTCCTTATGATGGACAATGGTCCTTGTGATGGACATTGGTCCTTGTGATCGACATATGATGAATAACATGCATAAAAAGATATGATGTGATGAGATCACACTTAATATGTTTCAGTATGTGCTTGTGATGTGTTATGCTCTTTTTTAAGTAGAATTTGTTTACATGTTATACATTGTAACTTGATTGATGCTGAAAGATGTTTAAATTGGTCTAATTAATCAAGTGGAACCTAATAGTATAGTTTTTCCTATGCCATAGATTCATTCATTGTCAACACTTGCTGAATGGTGAAATGAGTTTAACTCAGAGCGCGTATTGTTGAATATGCGGGGTGCAAGTTGAGGTATCTCCTTGCATCATGAATGTATATATCTGGGATTTGGTTGCGGTCATACCCCAATAAGAGTACAATTGTGGTTGTATCTCAATTTGAGATACAAGAATAGCTGCGGTCATATCCTAATAAAGAGTATGACTGCAGTCATAACTCACTTGTGTCGTGACCTGTACCAAGGTGGGCTAGATATGTACAACTGGACTATAAGTCACTGATAGCAGTCTGACTAATGATGTCACTGTCAATGTTCTTAAACTGACTGAGGGGATGAGGTCGTGGATTTCATCTCTTCCACTAGACCTTGTATGGCACTGATTTTGACTTATCAAGTGGTCGGTTGGATTTGGGTGGTATGACTCAAATCCTCGAGGCATAATGAAATACATAATCAGCCGTGTAGTATAATTGCATAGGATCAAAATATGGAAACATTAGATGAGGCCTTTCTTGATATTTATACAATGTTGTTGATAGAAAATATACATGTTCTTCATATTACTTTCAAATTATTAAGATGCTTCATAATTCAACAGTAATTTCTCTCCCTGTAAATGATCATTATCAGTTTTCACTCACTTGAAATTATACTGCTACTTAGTTTATCTTATCTGTGATAATAATAGAGTTGGTGGTGAGTTATATCTCCTGTTGAGATTTAGAATCTCACCCCATGGGTTTTCCACACCCTTTTTAGGTGGACAATCACGAAGAAGTAGAGATGTGCAGTAGAGGTTGAGGAGCAGTAGGAGGACCAGTAGATGACAAGGTTGGCAGTGCTGTTGGATGTTTTTTGCTGATAGGGTCCTAGAGTCGTCCCTGTACACTTGGGTCTTTGGGGAACATTTTGTATATGTTTGCGAATGTGCTTCTTTATGTGGTTGACTTATATATCTATTATGAACAGTTATGGTGGAATCATATATATATGTTCTGGAACAGTTCTTTGGTTACAAGTTGACAACATGCCTTGTATATACTTTGAGGCATGAAAGGAATTATATGTGAAGATTCTTGCTGTTTGGCGGTTTTATGAAAATGGTTTTAAATTTTTAGTGTTTTTCAGTAATCTATTCGTTAATCTTTTTTTTTTTCCATGATTTTGTTTTGAGTAATCTCTCTTTGTGTGGAAATGGGTGTCACATATAGGATGGTATCAGAGCTTTAGGTTTGCTAAGTCTACAGGGACCTAGGACTAGGTTTGTGTCTGTTCTAGTGTCCTCCAGTCTATCTTATAGTCACTTTTTCTTATGCAAAAGAAGAAGAGAAATCTTAAAGATGTTTGGAGAACACGAAGAACATGCTGCCGAGAGTAGTCTTACTATACTAGGAGATGGTGCAAGGAACCATGCATGAGAAGATCGGGTGCCTGAAGTCCCCCAATTCGACCCAGCCATGATAGAAAACCCTTCCTTCCAATCGCTTTTTGGGCAGTTTATGACAACAATGACTCATATGGTGGACAAGATGCCTGCACCTTAGCCTAGGGCACCCATTCCCCATACTGAATCTTTAGGTTCTGGGAAGACTTTCAAGCGGATTTTCCATGTTGGAGAAGTTGAGTATGCGAGAATAGCTGACCTGGAGGATGTGGATCTTTGGCTGATTGAGCTTGAGAAGGTTTTTAAGATCCTGATTATCCCTATAGAGGATAAGGTGAAGCATGTTGTGTACCTCCTAAGAGGGAGTGTTGGCCATTGGTGGGTCATAGAGGAGGAGAAGAGACCTAATGTTGTAGTTGGTTGGGAAGAGTTCCGACGAGAATTCACTAGTTGGTACTTCCCTCGGACGTACCTTGACGAGAAGAACATTTAGTTTGAGAGGATTCGATAGGGATCCATGATGATCAACGAGTATGAAACAAGGTTTATGGAGCCGTTGAGGTTTTGTCTTCACATGGCTTCAAAGGAGGACGAGAGGATTCATAATTTTGAGAATGGGTTGAATGCCGAGTTGTCTACCCCAGCTGTTGCCTTGGAGAATCGAGAAAGGTTTGCCATGTTTGTGGAATTTGTGGGGATAATCGAGAAGTCTGTGAAGGAGAAGAGAGAGGTAAGCACCAAGAAGAGGTCTACACAACCCTAGGGGCAGTCGTCAGGTGGCTTCAAGAAGCTGAGGTATTCTGCACCACCGATTTCACAAAAGTTCAGTGCTTCGACGCAGTGGTCGCTGAGTAAGGGGAGAGGACATAGCTTTCCACCTGTAGGAGCTCACAGTGTAGCATTAGTATTAGTGATGGAGCTGTCTAAGCCACAGACTGAGACCCGATCCTGTCACAAGTGTGTACAGGTAGGACATCTGAAGTGGGAGTGCCCAATGAGAGATGATGAAGTAACCTAGCAACCAAGGCAGAGCCAGTAGGGTTCACATAGACATCAGAACAGTGGCATAGGAGGATGAGGATGTGGTCAAACATCACAAGATGGATCATCTGCCCAGGGAAGCAGAGAATGGGGGTGACAACATGCAACAACTAGATTATATAATATGAGTCATCTGGAGGCAGTGGTCAACCCACGAGTGGTGACATGTCAGATGGAGTTATTTCATTCTGATTTGTCTTCTTCTTGCTTTATATCTGTTTTGGTTGACCTGGGTGCTACACACTCTTTTATCGCACGTAAAGTGCTTAGTAATTTTTCTTTTCCTGTTAGTCATAAGAAGAATAGTTTGTTTCTAGAAACCCCGTTGGTTAGTTCTGCAGTGTTGCAGGATGTGTGTTTTTCATTTGTCCTCTCTTTTTTGGGGCACATCATTCAAGTGGAACTCATACCACTTGACATGCATGGATTCGATGTGATCCTTGGAATGGATACCCTGGAGAAGTATAGAGTGGTCTTGGATTGTAGTTCCAAGAAAGTGACGTTTGTAGATGGTAGTGAGACGTGGATCTTCCAAGGAGATAGGAAGATTCTTCCGATGTGTCTTGTATCGACTATGGTAGCAAAGAAGCTTCTAAGATAAGGTTGCGAGGCATTTTTGGCACACAAGATGGATAATGAGGCAAGGAGTCCTAGTATTTAGAAAGTGTTGATCGTTAGGGAGTTTGAAGACATGTTTCTTGAGGAGATTCCAGGTGTTCCCCCTCCTCGTGAGATTGATTTTGAGATCAATATGGTTCCTGGTACGCAACCAATAGATCAGACACCGTACAGGATGGCACCAATAGAGATGGAGGAGTTGAAGAGATAGTTGCAAGAACTACTTGACAAAGGTTTCATCAGGCTGAGTACGTCACCGTGGGGTGCTCCAGTGTTGTTCATGAAGAAAAAGTATGGGTCTATAAGGTTGTGCATAGACTACAGGTAGTTGAACAAGGTCACGATAAAGAATAAGTACCCTTTGCCGAGGATAGATGATCTCTTTGACCAGCTGCATGGCGCAATGATATTCTCAAAGATAGATATAAGGTCTGGATATCATCAGTTAAGAATCAAGGAGGATGACATACCAAAGTCATCTTTTAGGATGAGGTATGGTCACTACGAGTTTGTGGTTATGCCGTTTGGGTTGACTAATGCACCAACAACATTCATGGATTTGATGAACATAGTGTTTTGACCGTTCCTTGATCAGTTTGTAGTGGTATTTATAGACGACATCTTGATATATAGTCATGACAGTCAACAACATGAACAACATCTTTGTTAGGCGTTGACAGTGTTGAGACAACACCAACTCTATGCCAAGTTTAGCAAGTGTGAGTTCTGGTTGAGGGATGTAACGCCTAGATTTTCATAACACATGAGCGGAAGCTATATATTTTTTCTTCATCTGGGAGTGTCACAAACATGCTATTCATTGCAATTAAAGCAAATGAACCACTTTGCATTGAGTAAAACTGATTCATACATAGTCCTTGATAAAAGGAAAACTACAACTCATCTAATATACTCTGGTAATAAGACTATGCATAAAAAGAGATGTATAATAAAATGACTGCCACCAAACCGATAGATAAATCTTCACTAATAATGCAGAATAACCATAAATAGCAGATTAACAAAAATCACTAAAAATTAAAACTATTTTTGCAAAGAGATCCATTTCCTAGAAAACTCTTAATGAAAGAACCAAAACTTTATATACATCAGGGTTCACATTGTACATACACTGTACCATCTCATCTCAAGGTTAACATATAATAGTTGCTTTGTCAAAACATGTATTGAAGCAACATAAAACTTTGAGGCATACAAGTTAAAATCTCAGTTTGTTTATAAAACCATCACACACTAAATCTAAGGACCTGAGAGTACAAAGACGACACATAGGGCTTCTATCTACAAGACACGATAGACAGTACACTCAACCTGAGCTATTACTGCTATCCCTGCTATTGTTGTCCTTCCTCTACAGAACGGTCTCTACCTCCTTGTGCACATCCACCTAAAAATTGTGGATCCCATGGGGTGAGACAATTGTCCCAGCGAGAGATATAACCCTCAGCCAACAATGTTATTATCATAGGTAAACAATATAAAACTGAGCAGATGTTCTTTTATACTAATAAGCACGGTTAATCACTGTGGATAAGTAGATTAGAACATTCTCATCTTTTAAAACGTTGCAACTGTCTATGATAGAGAAGTAAATAATCTATTCACTTTATAAGGAATATTAAGAACGTGTTTCTTGTACCCATCATATTATACCAACATCTCAAGCTTATCCTGTGATAATATCATCATGTTCCAGCTTTATACCAATCTTGCAAGAGTACAACTAGGTATTGGATTGTACCAATCCTGTGATATTATAGCCAGTTATTGGATTGTACCAATCCTGTGATATTATAGCCAGGTATTGGATTGTACCAATCCTGTGATATTACAACCAGGTATTGGATTGTACCAATCTTGTGATATTACAGCCAGGTATTGGATTGTACCAATCCTGTGATATTACAACCATGTATTGGATTGTACCAATCCTGTGATATTACAACCATGTATTGGATTGTACCAACCCTGTGATATTATATCCAGGTATTGGATTGTACCAATCTTGTGATATTACATCCAGGTATTGGATTGTACCAATCCTATGATATCACAACCAAGTATTGGATTGTACCAATCCTGTGAGATCATAGCTAGGTATTGGGTTATCCCAATCCTGTGAGAGTTCATCCAAGTATTGGGTTGTACCAATCCTGTGAGATTTCATCCAGGTATTGGGTTGTACCAATCCTGTGAGAGTTCAACCAGGTATTGGGTTGTACCAATCATGTGAGAGTTCAGCCAGGTATTGGGTTGTACCAATCCTGTGAGAGTTCAACTAGGTATTGGGTTCTACCAATCTTGTGAGATCATAGCCAGATATTAGCCTATGCCAATCCTGTGAGATTACAACCAGGTATTGGTCTATGCCAATCATGTGAGATTACATCCAGGTATTGGTCTATGCCAATCATGTGAGATTACAACCAAGTATTGGACTGCTCCAATCATGTGAGTTCACTTTGAGAGTACAACCAAGTATTGGATTATACCAATGTTGTGAGATCATGGCCATATTGCTAAGGATTCCATAGGAGTTGGAATACCTTTGTATTTCCCTTTCACTTTCATTATGGGACATGAATCCCTTCAACTCATCACTGAATACCACATCACTTTTACTAGGCATTATACCTCAGTCGAACCATCATACACATTCACATCCTTTATGTGATACAAGTATCCCTCATGTCTCATTTTAGCATATTCAAGACACTATAGCCCTTATTTGGCTATGACCATAATGTATGTATGACCAAGATTTCAATATTATCTTTGTAACCATTTATTATTATTATTATTATGTTACGGGATTCCTATTTACCTGGTTTATTTTGAACATTATCATCTCTTACATAAATCTCTGGATCAAAATCTTGTCACCTCTCACTAGGAAACAACTATTCACATGGCTCACAAGGCCATTAGACATCTTGTCACCTCTCACTAGGCAACAACTATTCACATGGCTCACAAGGCCATTAAACATCTTGTCACCTCTCACTAGGCAACAACTATATATTCACATGTCTCTCAAGGCCATTAAACATCTTGTCACCTCTCACTAGGCAACAACTATTCACATGGCTCACAAGGCCATTAAACATCTTGTCACCTCTCACTAGGCAACAACTATTCACATTAGGTGTGTAAACGGTGCGGGTACAGTGTGGGTCTGGCCATACCCATACCCATACCCATACCCATCTAATTTAGCGGGTTTGGTTCCGATTCTAGACCCACATAATACAAAACACGGACCCACACCATACCCATACCCACAATAATAACGAGTATGTGGTGCAGGTATGCGGGTAAGCAGTTCTATAAAACATCATATTATTTATATAAGAGAAATGACTATGTTATATATATTTAATACAACAATATATTATTATCATATAGTATATTAACATGTAATAGTTATATTAGACAATGCTGCATTCTATACCATAACATTAATTGAGTAATTGTTTACATATTTGTAGTCATGATCATAACATTTAATTTATGTAGAAAGTAATGTAAATTATTAGACATTTTGATTTGAAGTTTACATATGATGTTCATTATTGAAACTAGAACAGTTAATTCTTAATTATATGACTAGTATCAACCTTACTGTGGTTAGAGTGGGATACAATCTCAAGAATTATATTAGTTAGACTAGTAAAATATGATATATATAACATATTGTTTTAGTAATTACTTATGTATAGCGGGTACACGGGTCTGGGTCCAAGCATACCCATTATTGGACCCACTTATATGCGGGTCCAAGGGTATATGGGTCCAAGGGTATGCATGTATAAAAAATTAGACCCGTGATGGGCTTTTAAGGGTCCAGATTTGCGGGTTCATGGGTCTACCCGTACCCATTTACAACCCTAATTCACATGGCTCACAAGGCCATTAAACATCTTGTCACCTCTCACTAGACAACAACTATTCACATGGCTCACAAGGCCATTATTAGGGTTAGGGTTTCCCTTTATAGCCGAATAGGGTTTCAAATTCATATTATCAATCCAAACCCTAATTCATTGCTCCACACATCTAGTAGCATACATTGATATCATAAGTATTCAATCATACTTATTTATTCTCATCATTTATCATTAAATGATTATAAACACAAAGTATGAGTTTCTCTCTCATCCTTACTAGGATATTGATTACATCATACTTTATTATCTTGTCTTAACACTCTCTTAAGGTATGTTAGCCTACACTTATCAAAGTGCATTAAACTCGTTACATCTTAATGTAACAATTGCCATGGCACACTTCAAGTGTTACTCATCAAGGTATCATCCTTACCAATAATATAGTGTATTACCTTCACCATACATGGGTTTAACATCATCACCTCACTTGAAGATATTGTCCACATACTACTTTAATGTATTGGCCATCACATGTTCTAGGGTATTAACCACCTTACCACTTTTGTCATCTAGTGTATTGGGTTACCCACCATATCATTTTAGAGATGTGTGCTCAACACCATATCGTCCAAGAGGTGTGTGCTTAACCCAATATCAGTTTAGAGGTGTATTCTTGCTTACCATATCATCTTAGAGGTGTATGTGTGCTTACCATATCAGGTAAGAGGTGTATGCTTGCTTACCATATCGGGTAAGAGGTGTGTGTGTGCTTCATACCATATCAGGCAAAGAGGTGTGTGTGTGCTTCACACCATATCGGGAAAAGAGGTGTATGCTTGACCTCATATTGTCCAAGAGGTGTATACTACATTACCATATCGTGCAAGGAAGTATAAACTCATATCCATATCGTTTTAGTGGTGTATGTACATCATCATATCGGGTTAGAGGTGCTTGCTTGTGTGCTTGGATCTGATATCACTTTGTAAGGTGATACCATCATCTTCAAGCTCTAGATAATCATTCTACTTGTTCTAGTACAAGGATAAAAGGTATAAGAAACTACTATAACTCATAGATATATCAAGTATTCAAGAAAATCTCAGAATTAAAAGTAGATCATCAAATATAGCAAGAAAGATGGTGAATAATAACATGTTTGGGTTCAAGTTATATAACCCACCTCAAGAACAACTTCAAAGCTCCAAGATCCAAAGCTTCACATTCCTAAGGTTGAAGATGACTTATCAAAAGTCCAAGGCTTGTTCACAACCCCTTCATATACAAGGAATCACCATAGTTAAGAACTTGGTGAAGAACAAAAGAAAGAAAGATCATAACCTTAGATCCATGCTTCAATCCAAGGTTGAAGATGATCATGGCCTCACCTTAGGGTTAAGACTTGAGCTCCTTCTTTCTTCTTAGCACCTTGCACGATAATTCACTACTCATTCATGATATTCCCTCACTTGTGATCGATATCCTCTTCACTTGTGGCCGATATCAACATGCTATGGCCGATATCAACATGCTATGGCCAATATCAACATGCTATTGCCGATATCACTTGCTATGGCTGATACCCAAGGCCCTATGCATGATACAACTTCACCTATGCACGATACCAAGACTCTATGCATGATATCTAAGAGCAAGGATGTGGTATGATTCGAAAAATTTCACTAAGGGATGAAAGGAAGGGTATATATACTTGAGGTTCATGGGAGAGAGTGTAAGAGGTGTCATCACCTTACTACTAGTAGATGCCACATGACCATGCATGGATTGAAAAAAGTACTTGCATGAATTCCATATTTATATTTCCATGAAAAAAATAAAAACTTGAGGATAATACAAGGGATAAGGGTCGACCCCCTTTGGTTATCTTCTAGGACAAGCCACTTCCACACACATTATTATATTCACAATTCAATGCAACCTTTCCCAAGGAAAGCTGCAAGCCAATATCCATTGCTTTATTGAGGTTCTTAGCTCGTTTTTTCAAAGGCAAAGAGTTAACAACACGATATGGGGGTGTCCTCTTTGGCTCCTTGGCCGATAGGGACTCCCATTTAACACTAAAACCTGATACACTCAATACAAGCTCAAATTAGGGTTTCCATTCAACCCCTTTCTTGGTCTTTTCATCACCAAGAATACTACCACTCATAAATGATTAAAACATGGTGTCTCATTCATTATATCTCCTTTAAATGATACATAGAGGAAGCAGGAACACTCTATAGGTGGTAATTTGCATATGAACCCTATATCTTGGGTAAATTACAATTTGTACCAAAATTGGTGCACAAGGTACTAGCATTATTCAAACATGTTCAAACTTGGTATTTAGGATTTCCACAAGCCAAAACTTAACATCATTATCTTTATTATAATTTTATAACACTAAGTGCACGTTCAACATGTGACATATTGCAATATAACCCCTCATCTTGGGTAAATTGCACTTTGGTCCAAAATAAAGGAACATTGCTCAAACGACATTCAATCAGGACCAAACTTGGAACATAAGTGAGTCACATGATAAAAAACACCTTAGAGGATTATATTAAATTTCTAAGCAACTTAATTAGCCAAAACAAATAAGGTTACCTCATAACCCAGGTCAGGGTCATTACATCTAAACTCTAGACCGTCTCGGTAGATGGCACCCCACTAGGCAAGCTTGAAAAATCTCCTAGACCTTTACTTGTTCCTTTGATCCTCAGCTACTCCAAATCCTATGGACATCACGTACCACGCCATGCATTGGGAAAAATAGTCGTTAGAGTAAGTGGCATGAGTATTTTAAAATATACATTGCGAAAGAACTGAAATTGGATTTTATAAACATGAAACTAACATCAAACTATGAGTAAAATCTATAACATATTATCCCTTATTATTTAGTCTAAATTCTTATCTCTCAACCTTATCTTTCTCTAGAGACATGTACCCTAGTACATGTATCTCAAGACCTGCACCACAATGCATGGGTCATACTTATCTAATTCCCTCTCATCACACTTATGGATGAGATTATGGGCATGCTCTAGCCTAATGTATCTTTTACTTACAATTTTTATCTTATTGTGGCCACCATTATACAATAAGTCCTCCTGAATTGGCATATTGACGCCCTGAATGGGTACCAAGGTACCGCTGAATTGGCACTACATGCCTATGAATGACACTGAGGTGTCTCTGAATTGACGTGGCTATGCCCTGAATTGGTACCGAAGTACCCTGAAATGGCACTACATGCCCTGAATTGGTGCCGCAACACCTCTAAATTGGAGTAAACACTCCTTTGAATTGGCAACAGATGCCTATAAATCATCTCGGGACTACTGAGTGAGGACTTATCATATAATGACTTATGTGAAGTTTTTACTTATTTATCTTAAGTATAAACTTACTTAATTCTTAATATGAACTGAAGCTGAAACTTGATAACTAAGCTTATCTGAAACTAATTACTGAGTATTGAGCATGTACTGAATTCTAATTTTGAATTTGAATCTGAATATGAATATCTTATTCTTAAATGATAAACTCGATCTACAATTGAATGTGAATATGGATCTCAATTACTTCGTAATTGAGATTGGGTCTAAAACCCTTATCATATATCCTTATTTTGGTATCTGGCTACTCACACAATGAGTAGTCTAAGTCTGAATCTAAATCTGATGTCCTTGTTATCTAGATACATCTTATTTTGAAACTCTAATTTATTAGAATGATCTCATTGATAATAATTATATGGAAACTGAGTCTAGAGGCTTAGGAAAAAAGATCTGAATTACATATAGAAAGACTAAGCATACAAAGTGCCTTAAGTCAAGTTTATGAAAGTAGTTTAAGTACAAAGTATCTAAAAACATGAATTCTGACAAGATTATTTAACCTTTATAAGATCTTATTAAATCTGATCTTACCCTGGATTTTAATATTTACATATGAGCCCACACCTTACAACTTAAACCTTAAAATGCAATCTTATATAATCATATCTTGAAACTTAATCATAACTTAATGCATCATAATTCATATTATCATCATAAGTCAATTAACAACACATTCTAATCCCAACACTACATTTATCTTGAAAATTGGATCATGTCTTAATATGTTCAAAACTTGTATTCTCACCTTGTACTTAACTTAAATATATTACTCATTTTATAGAATCTGATTAACTACTTAGTTCTTAGATCTCTCTATATATGAAAACACGATTCTAATTAAAATCTTAATACATGGCTAGATCTATGTATATGATAAATCCTAACAACATACTTGAACTTAAAATCTCGATACAAAGTTATCTCAAATCATTAACAAACTATGACTATATTACTTGCTTATCTTATATTGAAATCTTATTCAATAATTTAAATCATTTCTATGGAATTGTGTCGAAACATGATTTGTTATTTTACTCATGGACATGGCCCATGAATCACAAACATTGTGGGTAACATATCTCTATTTGAGATTTTGGGCATAAGCATTTACATAATCATAGAACCATGAGGAAAATCTTATTCACATAGCTTAACATTAAACTCTTCTAACATTGAACCACACAAATCATGAAAGTCTTATTTAATGTACTTGTAAAAATGGTGACTGAAAATATGAATACTCATGGGCATGAACCACTTACCGCTTATACAGATGGTATCTATAAGGAAGTCTTGATTCCAAGTTCTATAACTTTAATACCATTGATATCATCATAGTTTTATCAGTCCAAGTGTATGTTCCCTCTTTCTATTTCTAAATCTCAAAACCTCATCTTCCTAACCTTGTAACTTACAAATTAGGACTCTTATTTAGAATATACATAACTTTAGTCTAAAATCATCATAAAATATTAGCGTTGAAATTAAATCAAAATGCTTATTACATTATTACTGTAATCTTTATACTCAAATAAGACATAAATTGTCTTATGCACTAATATAAAAATATAGATCATATAATAAGAAAAATCTCAAATATAGTCATATATACTAATCTTACTTGACTCTATTATGAAATCAAAGTAGAATACCATTAGATATATAATATTAGACTTAATTAGGCATATATAGCACTTGTTGTGTCAAGATAATCATCTATTATTCTACATAATGGCCACTTAGGTCCAAAAGTACATACTAACATAATAACATAAGAAATCCCATCAAATCTCCAGAAAAGTAATCATACAATGTAGTAAGATCATGTACTAAAATATCAGGTCATTTCATAATCGGATCATGGGTGAAATACCCAAGATGCCCTTATTAGGTTTGGCATCAAAACTGAAGTAGAAATATCAAATAAGAAAGATCAAGTTTTGGAATCATGTTAAGCATACCAAGATAAGATTACTATAAATTATTCATAAATTTCTAAAGTCAGTTGCTATTTTTAGTTGAAAAAATATAGAAATATTTTATATTTTAGCAACCAAACTAAAATAAATATCAAACACCTAAAACACCATTTGAATATACTTTTATAGGATAGTAAACATCATGAGCTTTCTATAGGTGCCTTATTTGATAAAATCTAAGTTTCCAGTCTCAAGATATGAATTTTAGAAGAATACCTATGTTTGGATCAATCTTGGCCATTGATAAGTGATCCAACAGTTGAGGGGCATCAACGATCCCCTTCAGCCCAGGCGGATCCGGGCGGGGACCCGTGTCTTCAATACCCAATGGAAAGGGGGTGTTTTTCCCTATTTCTTTTGTAAGAACAGGGCATCACGCCCAACTCTTCAGACGACGAAGATCACACTGCGGGATGATGATAGACGTGGCAGAGGTTGCCCTAGTCGCCGATGCTTCTGCTCTTCATCTCCACCCACGTTACCATGCCTTGATGGCCACCGGACAACACCCCACATGAACCCTAGAGCCATCACCGCCGTGGTCCTTTTCCATGTCCCCTCTCTCTCGTTCTCTTTCGATCTGTGTCAAAACCCTAGCATAGGGTCTGGCCACCACCAAGCATCAAAGATCTAGGGGTTTTATACCCCCACTCTGACCCGATCTTGGGTGATGACTGCCTATCATGGGTGCTCTGTTCCGACCTAGTAAACAGGGGTCGTGGCCTCCAGTCCGCGCGAACTAGGGTCGCCCCTTTTTTTCTCTCTATTCGATGGAAGTCCAATTTCTAGAAATAATTATCTAGATCATATCTTAATCCCATTAAGTTCCAAAATTTATAATTAACAGTTTCTTTTTACTATCTTCCCTCGGACAAGAGATTTGGTCAAAATCAAATAGAATAAGATTTTAAATTCACCTTCTAAGTAAGACTTGGATAATTACTAAATTAATTACACAGATCACTAGATAATCCACAATTATCTAAAATTTCTTCTACAATCTTATATTTTAGTTCTTCATCTATTAAAAATATTAAAAGTACTTATCATGTGTAATAATACTAGATTTCCAAATTTGTATTCGAAGGACCTATTTATAAAACCTAATTGGCCCAATTGAGCTAGAATTGGACTCTAGGGCACATGGTGCATTCAATAGTCTTGCAAAGGGTCCATGAGCTTAATCATGTTCTAAATCATGAAAATAAATCTTGAATAAATATAATTTCCCAATCAAAACTTGCTAATGATACTTTTGCTCAAAATTACATTGCTTTCTAAATATTGAGATCATAACTAGGCCTATGCTCAAACCATTAAGTAGACTCGTCATATTTCCTTCATTGTTGTCACCTCATTATCGAGTTACACATGTAGTCATCAAACTTCACAAGGACATTACAAAACTATCCAAATTGCATAAAAGACCCTCTCTACACTCTGTTTCCCCTTACATCCAAAGATCATGCCAAATGGATGGAACCTTATGGTAAACATAAATATATCATAAATTGATCCTATTAATAAATTAATCATGTAATTTCTAGGTTCCAAATATTAGGGTGTGACAATACTACCCTCATTTTTGGGAATTTTGTCCTCAAAATTTGATTGAGCTATAGGAAGCTACCCACCTTAGGGGGGCATCACATACATTACTAACTCTTGACAATTAACATATTAAGGTACACATGCTCAAAATTTTGCATGAAAAGAGATATGTAATGTATTTTCATAAAATATTTATGTGAGAATTATCTATTACCTTGGTCTATTGCTCAACTCATACTTAGGGTTTATGAAATTAAACTTGGCTCTAAACTTAGGGCATCTACCTCAACCTTGTCATGAATTTCTAAAATTAGGTATAGTTGACCGTCTAATCTTAGGTCTTCCAAGTACCCCCTACATTTCTAGATATGTGGTCATCAATCACATACCCAGAGATGTGAGATCGTGACATGCTATCTCTCATCAACCTACTAATACATGCGTCCCATACCACACAGACCAGTAAGAAATGAGAGGTTTATCAAAGTCTAGTGCTTATGACATTCCTCTTCAATTCTCAATTGGCTAGCCATAACCACTGAGAATGGAGAAGCAACATCATTAGCTAGGGTTAGGTTGAAACATGAGACCTAGAGTAGGTAAACATCTATCTCTAACATCTTTATTTTTCTAAGGTGAAAATTCTTAGTCATTCTAGGTCATTTATCTTTCTATGGGAATCTATACCTAAACCCTAGTCTCTTATCTCCATCCTAGGGTGACTATGAGAATCATATTTGCCCAGTGACCATTTACCAAATTGCTCTGATACCATATTATAACACCTAGATTTTCATAACACATGAGCGGAAGCTATATATATATATATATATTCATCTGGGAGTGTCACAAACATGATAATCATTGCAATTAAAGCAAATGAAACACTTTGCATTGAGTAAAACTGATTCATACATAGTCCTTGATAAAAGGAAAACTACAACTCATCTAATATAAATTGGTAACAAGACAATGCATAAAAAGAGATGTCTAAACTCTAGACTGTCTCGGTAGATGGTACCCCACTAGGAAAGCTTGAAAATCTCCTAGACCTTTACTTGTTACTTTGATCCTTAGCTACTCCAAATCCTGTGGACATCGCGTCTCCAACCATGAATTGGGAAAAATAGTCGTTAGAGTAAGTGGCATGAGTAATTTAAAATATACATTGCGAAAGAACTGAAATTGGATTTTATAAACATGAAACTAACATCAAACTATGAGTAAAATCTATAACATATTATCCCTTATTATTTAGTCTAAATTCTTATCTCTCAACCTTATCTTTCTCTGGAGACATGTACCCTAGTACATGGATCTCAAGACCTGCACCACAATGCATAGGTCATACTTATCTTATCTAATTCCCTCTCATCACACTCATGGATGAGATTATGGGCATGCTCTAGCGTAATGTATCTTTTACTTACAATTTTTATCTGATTGTGGCCACCATTGTACAATAAGTCCTCCTGAATTGGAATATTAACGCCCTGAATGGGTACCAAGGTACCGCTGAATTGCTACTACATGCCTCTGAATGACATTGAGGTGTCTCTGAATTGACGTGGCTACACCCTGAATTGGTACCGAAGTACCCTGAAATGGCACTACATGCCCTGAATTGGTGCCGTAACACCTCTGAATTGGAGTAAACACTCCTTTGAATTGGCAACAGATGCCTTTGAATTATATTGGGACTACTGAGTGAGGACTTATCATATAATGTCTTATGTGAAGTTTTTACTTATTTATCTTAAGTCTAAACTTACTTAATTATTAATATGAACTGAAGCTGAAACTTGATAACTAAACTTATCTGAAACTAATTACTGAGTATTGAGCATGTACTGAATTCTAATTTCAGAAGCTGAACTGAAATTAATCTGAACTGAGTATGGATCTCAATTAATCTGAACTGAAGCTGAAACTTGATAACTAAACTTATCTGAAACTAATTACTGAGTACTGAGCATGTACTGAATTCTAAATTTACTGAGTATTGAGCATGTACTGAATTCTAAATTTGAATCTGAATCTTTTATTCTTAAATGATAAATTGAATCCACAACTGAATCTGAATATGGATCTCAATTACTTCATAATTGAGAGTGGGTCTAAAACCCTTATCATGTATTCTTATTTAGTATATGGCTACTCACACAATGAGTAGTCTAAGTCTGAATCTAAATCTGATGTCCTTGTTATCTAGATACATCTTAATTTGAAACTCTGATTTATTAGAATGAACTCATTGATAATAATTATATGACAACTGAGTCTAGAGGCTTAGGAAAAAAGATTTGAATTACATATAGAAAGACTTAGCATACAAAGTACCTTAAGTCAAGTTTATGAAAGTAGTTTAAGTACAAAGTATCTAAAAACATGAATTCTAACAAGATGATTTAACCTTTATAAGATCTTATTAAATCTGATCTTACCCTAAATTTTAATATTTACATATGAGCCCACACCTTACAAATTAAACCTTAAAATGCAATCTTATATAATCTTATCTTGAAACTTAATAATAACTTAATGCATCATAATTCATATTATCATCATAAGTCAATTAACAACACATTCTAATCCCAATAGTACATTTATCTTGAAAATTGGATCATGTCTTAATATGTTCAAAACTTGTATTCTTACCTTGTACTTAACTTAAAGATACTACTCATTTTATAGAATCTGATTAACTACTTAGTTCTTGGATCTCTATTTATAAGAAAACATGATTCTAATTGAAATCTTAATACATGTCTATATCTATGTATATGATAAATCCTAACAACATACTTGAACTTAAAATCTCGATATAAAGTTATCTTAAATCATTAACTAACTATGACCATATTACTTGCTTTTCTTATATTCAAATCTTATTCAATAATTTAAATCATTTCTAAGGAATTGTGTCAGAACATGATTCGTTATTTTACTCATGGACATGGTCCATGAATCACAAACATTGTGGGCAACATATCTCTATTTGGGATTTTGGGCATAAGAATTTACATAATCATAGAACAATGAGGAAAATCTTATTCACATAACTTAACATTAAAATCTTCCAACATTGAACCACATAAATCATGAAAGTCTTATTTAATGTACTTGTAAACATGGTGAATTAAAATATGAATACTCATGGGAATGAACCACTTACCTCTTGTACAGATGGTATCTATAAGGAAGTCTTAATTCCAAGTTCCATAACTTTAATAACCTAGATATCATCATAGTTTTATCTGTCCAAGTGTATGTTCCCTCTTTCTATTTCTAAATCTCAAAACCTCATCTTCCTAACCTTGCAACATAAAAATTAGGACTCTTATTTAGACTATACATAACTTTAGTCTAAAATCATTATAAAATACTAGCATTGAAATTAAATCAAATTGCTTATTACATAATTACTATAATCTTCATACTCAAATAAGACATAAATTATCTTATGCACTAATATAAAAATATAGATCATATAATAAAAAAAATCTCAAATATAGTCATATATACTAATCTTACTTGACTCTATTATGAAATCAAAGTAAAATACCATTAGATAAATAATATCAGACTTAATTAGGCATATATATCACTTGTTGTCTCAAGATAATCATCTATTATTCTACATAATGGCCACTTAGGTCCAAAAGTACATACTAACATAATAACATATGAAACCCCATAAAATCTCTAGAAAAGTAATCATACAATGTAGTAAGATCATGTATTAAAATATCAGGTCATTTCATAATCGGATCATGGGTGAAATACCCAAAATGCCCTTATTAGGTTTGGCATCAAAACTAAAGTAGAAATATTAAATAAGAAAGATCAGGTTTTGGAATCATGCTAGGCATACCAAAATAAGATTACTATAAATTATTCATAAATTTCAAAAGTCAATTGCTATTTTTAGTTGATGAAATATAGAAATATTTTATATTTTAGAAACCAAACTAAAATAAATATCAACCACCTAAAACACCATTTGAATATATTTTTATAGGATAGTAAACATCATGAGCTTTCTATAGGTACCTTATTTGATAAAATCTGTGTTTCCAATCTCAAGATATGAATTTTAGAAGAATACCTATGTTTGGATCAATCTTGGCTGTTGATAAGTGATCCAACAGATGAGGGGCATCAACAATCCCCTTCAGCCCAGGCGGATCTGGGCGGGGACCTATGTCTTCATCACTTGGTGGAAAGGGGGTGTTTTCCCCTATTTTTACCACAAGAACATGGCATCATGCCCAATTCTTCAGACGACAAAGATCATGCTGCGGGCTGGTGATAGACGCGGCAATGGTTGCACTAGTCACCGATGCTTCTGCTCTTCAAATTCTCCCACACTGTCATGCCTTGATGTCCGCCAGACAACACCCCACCTGAACCCTAGAGCCTCCGCCGTCGTGGTCCTCTTCCATGTCCCCCCCTCTCATTCTCTTTTGATTTGTGTCAAAACCCTAGCATAGGGTCCAACCACCACCAAGCATCAAAGATTGAGGGGGTTTTATACCCCCACTCTGACCTGATCTTGGGTGACAACTGCCTATCATGGGTGTTCTATTCGGACATAGTAAACAGGGGTCTCATCCTCCAGTCCGCGCAGAATGGGGTCGCCTCCTTTTTTTCTATTTGATAGAAGTACAATTTCTAGAAATAATTATCTAGATCATATCTTAATCCCGTTAAGTTCCAAATTTTACAAGTAACACTATATTTTTACTATCTTCCTTTGGACAAGAGTTTGGTCAAAATAAAATAGAATAAGACTTTAAATTTACCTTCTAAGTAAGACTTGGATAATTACCAAATTAATTACATAGGTCACTAGATAATCCACAATTATCTAAAATTTCTTCTACGATCTTATATTTTAGTTCTTCATCTATTAAAAATATTAAAAGTACTTATTGTGTGTAAGAATAATAGATTTCCAAATTTGTATTCCAAGGACCTATTTGTAAAACCAAATTGGCTCAATTGAGCTAGAATTGGACTCTAGGGCACATGGTGCATTCAATAGTCTTGCAAAGGGTCCATGAGCTTAATCATGTTCTAAATCATGAAAATAAAGCTTGAATAAATATAATTTCCCAATCGAAACTTCCTAATGATACTTTTTCTCAAATTACATTACTTTCTAAATATTGAGATCATAACTAGGCCTAGGCTCAAACCATTAAGTAGACTCATCATATTTCCTTCATTGTTGTCACCTCATTATCGAGTTACACATGTAGTCATCAAACTTCAAAAGGACATTACAAAACTATCCAAATTGCATAAAAGACCCTCTCTACACTCTGTTTCCCCTTACATCCAAAGATCATGCCAAATGGATGGAACCTTATGGTAAAGATAAATATATCATAAATTGATCCTATTAATAACTTAATCATGTACTTTCTAGGTTCCAAAGATTAGGGTGTGACAAGGGAGGTAGCTTTCTTGGGGCATGTTATATTTGCGGAAGGAGTACTCGTGGATCCTAAAAAGGTAGAGTCTGTGACAGAATGGGAACAGCCTAAGATGCCAACTGAAGTGCATAGTTTTCTAGGTCTAGTAGGCTATTATCGAAGGTTCATTAAGGACTTCAGTATTATCGCCCTACCCCTAACTAATTTGACAAGGAAGGATGTGTCGTTCATTTGGAAAGACAAATGTCAACATGATTTTTAGATGTTGAAGGATAAATTGACAAGTGCACCAGTTCTAGTTTTTCTAAGTAAGGAAAAGGATACATCGTCTTCTGTGATGCACCCAAGAATGGCCTGGGTTGTGTTTTGATGCAAGATAAGCAAGTGGTTTCTTTTGCTTCTCGACAACTTAAGAAACACGGGGAGAATTACCCGACCCATGATTTGGAACTAGTTGTAGTGGTTCATGCATTGAAGATTTGGAGGCACTACCTATATGGGGAGAAGTGTCAGATCTTCACAGATCACAAGAACCTGAAGTACATCCTTTCACAATAGGAACTGAACATGAGGCAGTGTCGTTGGATGGAGTTTATCAAAGACTACGACTGCATGATTTATTACCACCCAGGGAAGGCAAATGTTATAGCCAATTCATTGAGTAGAAAGTCTTCATCCTCATCCATGGATAAAGGCCAGTTGAATTCTTTGATGAGCTACAAGCGAGACATGTTGGTCTCCTTGTGTCAGATGAATGTCAAGTTGAAAGTCTCCTTGTTAGTCAGTTTGTTGGTACAGTTATAGGTGAAACCTACACTGAGACAGTAGATAAGGCGAGCTCAACAGACAAATATTGTGATACAACATATTAGATCAGAGTTTAGCAGTGAGAAGCATGATGGTTTTCATGAGACAGATGATGGGATAGTTTGTTACCATAACAGAATACTGGTTCCTGATGCTGATAACTTGAGGAAGATGGTGCTGGAGGAGGCTCATTCATCGATGTATGCTATGCACCCAGGTAGTACCAAGATGTACTACAATTTGAAGGATATGTATTGGTGGCTAGGCTTGAAGAAAGATGTAGTTGAGTTCATTTCAAGATGTGTTGTATGTCAACAAGTTAAAGCTAAGCATTAAAAGCATGCAAGAACATTACAACCATTCCTTAATTGTAGTGGAATGGGATCATGTGACTATGGACTTTGTGGTTGGTATGCCTAGGACAGCCAAAGGTTATGACTCCATCTGGGTGATTGTTGACAGGTTGACCAAGTCAACGCATTTCCTTCCCATAAAGAAAATGTTCACAGTACAGAAGCTTGACCAAATCTATGTAGATGAGATAGTGCATTTGCATGATGTTCCAGCTACTATCGTGTCCGATAGAGGTGCTTAGTTCACAAGTCACTTTTGGGAGTGACTACACACAACTTTGGGTACGCAATTGAAGTTCAATACTGCTTTCCACCCACAGACTGATGGTCAATCTAAAAGGACCATCCAGACCTTGGAGGATTTGTTGAGGGCATGTGTCCTTCTATTTTCAGGAAGTTGGGATGTACACCTTAGTTTGATAGAGTTCGCCTACAACAATAGCTATTAGAGTAGTATTGACATGGCACCTTATGAGGTGTTGTATGGGAGACGTTGTAGATCCCCATTGTGTTTGTATGCAATAGTAGAGTATCAACTTCTTGGTCCTGAGCTTGTACAACAAACAATAGAGAATATCAAAGTGATACAACAACAACTAAAAGTAGTACAAGATAGACATAATTCTTATGCAGATAATTTTCATAGACCCTTGGAGTTCCAAGTGGGGGATAAGGTATATTTCAAGGTCTCTCCTTGGAAGGGTATTCCGAGGTTTGGGAAGAAGGGTAAGTTGGCTCCCATGTATATGGGGCTTTACCCAGTTGTGGCACGTGTTGGAAAGGTGGCTTACCGGTTCGAGTTGCCATGTGAGCTGCACAAGCTGCATCCAGTGTTCCATGTCAATATGTTGAGGAAGTGTCATCCAGATACGAAGTCAGTGTTACATCCAGTGGAGGTAGAGCTTGATGAGAATGTGACCTATGTAGAAGGTCTAGTGTTGATCCTTGATCATAGAGTGAAGAAGTTGAAGAGGAAAGACCTTGTACTTGTGAAGGTTATTTGGATTCATCATGGTGTTGAGGAAGACACATGGGAGCTCAAGGAAAAGATGAGGAGGAATTACTCTTCCCTTTTCTCTTAGGATTTTGAGGGCAAAATCCCTATTAGGGGTTTATGGCTTGTAAGGACCCTGACCCACGTTTTGGGATAACAATGTTTGTTTTGCTTAAGTATGTTGCTTAGCTCCTTGATCTAATCATCTGAGATAATTATGGCATGTGGGAGGTTTGAGTTCCTTGTTTGAGCTTGTATGGTTGATGCTTGTGTTTTGTGGAGAGGTTTTGGTGCAAATTACAATTTACCCATGATAGGGGTTGATGTGCAAATTTGCCACCTCTAGAGTGTTCCTTCTCTCTCTCGACATCATTTAGAGGAAAGATAAAGAGATGGACACCTTTTTTGAACCTTGGATGAGTGGTGACATCCTTGGTGGTGTTTTTGGACTCATGTTTGGGGTGTGTCTTGCACCTAGGAGTGTTTTCTCAGGCTTGAGAACCTTGAGGGGGGGGCTTATATCAGTTTGTGGATGTTTTGAGGAAACCACCTATCATTTTGTGGTGACTAGGGATGCATCATATAAGTTTTGTCTCTAGGGTTTCATCCCTATCGGTTTGTGAAAGGAGTCAACATACTTGTGTAGGCCAATATGTATGTAGAGACCAATAAGTAGCTTAGACTGTTAGGCTTTGGGTGGCCGTTAGGACCTGTGACGCCCCTGGCCATTACCCTAGCAGCATGTCATCACGACCTTAGTTAGGTCTAGGTCAACACGATGAGATGCTGCCTAGATCATCATGCCTTAGGTAGGATTAGGCCAGTATGAGTTGAGGGTGTTAGTTGGTTTGGTGGCTACTAAAATGATATGGAGTTTGATCGGGATACCTAGTGTGTTGGCCGTTATGGTTTGGCCATCACATTTTGTGACATCTCGTTGGGGCAAAGGTTGATGCATCTTGGTGATAGAATTGATGCCCATCATGGCTTGATGCATTGCTAGCACGTTGCTTTGGGGGCATTGCAGCCCGACAATATTGCAGAAGCATTGCCGATATGAGATGCATGGTCCGGCTTGAGGGGAGCCATATATGTTGCTCAAACCCTAATCATTCCATCACGATGAGCATTGTGCGATACACCAATGGTGCCATTATCCATTTGACGCCCTATGACAACCTGACATCGAATCAAGCCAAATCACCACCAGTAATAATTGCAGAATAACCATACGCAACAGATTAAAAAAATCACTAAAATTAAAATCATTTTGCAAGGAGATCCATTACCAGGAAAATCTTATTGAAAGATCCAAAACTTTATACATATCATGGTTCACATTGTACATACACTGTATCATCTCATCTCGAGGACAACCCATAACAATTGCTTTGCCAAAACCTATAAATAAGCAACATAAAACATTGAGGCAATCAAGCCAAAATCTCATATCATTCATAAAACCATTACGTACTGACTCCAAGGACCTGAGAGTACAGAGATGACACATAGGACTTCTATCTACAAGACATGACTGACAATACACTCAACCTAAGCTATTACTGATGTCACTGCTGTTGTCCTTCCTCTACAGAATGGTCTCTACCTCCTCGTGTGCGTCCACCTAAAAATTGTGGATCCCACGGGGTGAGTCAATTGTCCCAGCAAGAGATATAACTCTCCGCCAACAATGCTATTATCACAAGTAAACAGTATATAATTGAGTAGAGGTTCTTTTATATTAATAAGTAAGATTAATCACTATTTATAAGCAAAATAGAGCAATATCATCTTTTGAATCATTACACCTATATATGATAGAGCAATAAATCATCTATTCACTTTATAAAGAATACTAAGAACATGTATAACATCTATCTATTTAAGATGTGTAAAAGAAGTGAGCATCGACCAATGTTTTCTGTATTCGATCCTTAAGCGAATATGCTATACGGCAGATTACATATTTACAAACACATTTATGCCCTGAGGAGATGAGGTATACCGCTCATACTCCAACCAACCACCGCTTAATCAAAATTGATACGATACAAGGTCAATGGAAGAGCCGGTTGCCAAGACCTCACCTGTCTCGGTCAGCACGAGACAACTGGCAAGACATCTTTGTGTCAACTGCAATTAGCTTACCATGGTATACTGGTATCTTCACTATAGAGTTATACCCACATCATGTAATCTCTTCGGGAGAAGCCACTGAGCTTTCCCGGATTATAAGGATAAGGAAGATTATACATAAATTCCTCACTTGGTCGGGATATTTATACATCAATCCCGATACACACAGAATGACGAAGGATTTACACATCAATTCCTTATTTGTTGGGAGATTCACATCATCCCAATATAAAATAAATGAGGAAGGTGCTACATCAATTCTTCATCAGGATGTATGGATATACTTCATCATTCACCCCCACATATTAAAAATATGCTCTCCAAGTTAAACTCGTTTCACCATTCATCAAATTTTGACACTAAATGGATCTATGGTCAGGGCATCTACATGATGAGATTCCTCTTTGATTAATTAGGTGCATTATAGTATCTTTTAGCATCAACCAAGTTACAAACATGAATTATAACATATTCTACAAAGAAAGGTGTAATACATTTATCAAGTACTTTTATAATCTTTGGAACACATTAAATGCATAACACTCGGTATCTCAGTCCCTTATCACATTACTGGAAATTCTCATCCCTTAACATTATCATCATCATGATTACTAGATCTGGGTATTCAAACCCTTAGTTCATCACTTGAACATTGTTACCTCTTATCAGGTAACTGTTACCTCTAAGTCCTCAGACCAAGGTATACATTATACTTGTTGCACACATATTTCACACAGCTCACAAGGCCCATTTAAATATCTTGTCACCATTCACTAGGCAACAACTATCTTTTTAGGTCATCAAACCCTATAAGCATTATACTTGTTGTACAAGTATTTAACATGTCTCACAAGGCCTATTTAAATCTATATCATATAAAACATCATAGCTCATACCTGGCTATGCTCATCATCTCATGATTCCTGCATGGTTAGCACTTCATGATAAATACACTAGCAGTATATGACATCACCATGCAATTCAAGATAAATACAACCTTCCCATTACTAGGGTTAGGGTTTCTCATTCTAACCGATTAGGGTTTCAAGTGCATACCATCACCCTTCATTAGGGTTAGGGTTTCCCCTTATTAACCAATTAGGGTTTCAAATCATATCATTACCCTTCATTAGGGTTAGGGTTTTCCCCTTATTAACCGATTAGGGATTCAAGATCATATTATCAAGAATCAAACCCTAATTCATACTCCACTCATATTAGGAGTATCCATGTATGCTCATTACATGATTATCATATAAGTATAAGTTTCTCTCTCATCCTCATTAGGATGTTGATTACATCATACTCTATTAGGTTGGATCAATCCTTCTCTCAAGGTACATTGGCCTACACTTAACACACTACATTAAACTCTTTATATATTAATGTATTACTTGACATAACACAATTCATGTGTTACTCAATCAAGTACATTGAATTAAGGTGCGTCCACCATATTGGGTATAAAGGTGTGTACTTGACACCATGTCATGCTTCCGTATCATGCTTGTGGTGTATCCTCATTACCATATCGTGCATCCATATTGGACATGTGGTGTATCCTCATCACCATATCGTGTATAAGGTGTATCCCCCATTACCATATCAGGTTGCCCAACATTTAGGGTTTGTCATCTCAAGTTAGAGGTACTTAGATCCATATCGTGTATGAGGTGAGTGCTTGACCTCATATCATGTATGAGGTGTATACTTGATACCATATTGTGCACAAGGTGTTCACTTCATCATCATATTGTGCATAAGGTATATGCTTCATCATGGTATCGTGTTAATGGTATATTCACCTCACCATATCAGGTTACCATATCAGGTTAGCATATTGGGTTAGCATATCGGGTTAGACCCTTATGCTCATACCTTTTCATACCTTCAAGGGATCAATCCTATCATGTGTTGAGTGATAGGATAAACAACTGGTTGAACCCTTCACAATCAAACCATTATACAAAACGATAGGGGTGTGGGGTTCCAAGGTATGTCCGGTTTCATATCATCATCTAGGGTTTCAACACCATATCGGGTTAGGGTATATAATTGACACCATGTCATGCATAAGGTGAATGCTTGACCTCATATCATGCACAAGGTGTGTGTATGTGTCACTCATATCATCCATGAGGTATAAACCTATCAATGTATTGTACTTGAGGTGGGTACTTGAATCATCAATATCGGGTTGCTCATGATCTAGGGTTTGTCATTTCAGATTAGAGTATATACTTGACTCCATGTCATGCATAGGGTGTATACTTGACCTCATATGATGCACATGGTGTATTCTTGACACCATATCATGCACAAGGTGTGTACGTCATCATCATAATGTGTATGAGGTACATACTCATCACCATATCAGGCTAGTGGTGTGTTCACCTCACCATATCGGGTTAGAGGTGCTTCAACCTGATATCGGGTTGGACCTTGATGATGTCATCATCATCAACCTCTAGAATCTTTTTATTACTGTTATAGTTCATGGACAACAGTCCTAAACAACGTTTAGAACTTATTGAATCATCAATTATTAAAGAGAATTTGAAATTGAAAGTAGATCAACAAGTATAACAAAATTGAAGGTGAATAACAACATAATTGGGTTCAAGTTATATAACCCACCTCAAGAACAACTTCAAAGCTCCAAGTTCAAAAGCTTCACATTCCCAAGGTTGAAGATGAGCTTCACAACTCCTCTATAGTAAAATAATCACCATGGATAAGTATTTGATGAAGAAGAAAAGAAAGGAAGATCTCAACCCTAGATCCATGCTTTAATCCAAGGTTGAAGATGATCATGGCCTCACCTTAGGGTTAATACTTTATATCCTTCTTTATCCTTGGCACCATGCACGATATATCACCTCTCATACATGATATCCCCTCACTTGTGGCCGATATCACTTCACTTGTGGCCAATATCACTTCACTCGGCCGATATCACCTTGCTATGGCCGATATCACCTGCCATGGCCGATATCAAGGCTCTAATAACGATACCCCTTCACCTATGCATGATACCAAGACACTATGCACAATATCTAAGAGTAATAGGGTGGTAATATTCGAAACTTTCCACTAATAGGTGAAAGGAGTGGTATATATAGTTGAGGTTCATGAAAAAGAGTGAATATGTCATCACTTTAAGCTACTACGTGCCACATGTCCATGCATGGTTTAGATGAGCACATGCATGTATTATCATTTATGTTGACATGCAAAACACTTGAGGATAATCTAGAGATAATATCTCGGCCATCACTTATCTCTTTGGATAAGATATATCAACTCAATCACCTCTTTATTCACAACCTGATACAACTTTTCCAAGGAAGTTGTAAACTGATACACTTCACCTTCTTGAGGTATTTAGGCCATCATGGCCTTTTCCAAGAGTTCCCAAACAGATATGTGACTACCTATATAGCTCCTTGGCTGATAGGCACTCTCATATGAACTCTACAACCTGATACAATTCATGTAAGGGCTTCAACTATACATCATCTCTTGGTCTTTTCATCACTAAGAGTACCATCATTCAAAGATGATTCAAAAATGGTGTCTCCTTATTTATATATACTATAAATGATACATAGATGGAGTAGGGAAACTCTAGAGGTGGTAATTTGCATATCAACCCTACATTTTGGGTAATTTACAATTTACACCAAAATTGGTACACAAGGCACTAACATTATTCAAACAAGCTCAAAATTGGAATTTAGGCTTTCCACAAGCCACCACCTAGCATCATTCTCTCTCTGTTATGATGCTAAAACACTTAAGGCACATACAACATGTGACATATTACAATATAACCCCTCATCTTGGGTAAATTGCATTTTGGTCCAAAATAAGAGAACATTGCTCAAACATTATTCAAACAGGACCAAACTTAGAACATAAGTTTGTCACCTGATAACAAAACACTTTAGAGGATTATATTAAAGTTCTAATAAACTTATTTAAGCCAAAAAAATAGGGTTAGCCCTAAACCCAGGTCATGGATGTTACACGCCCGTCACACCTCTGGATAGTGTTGCCCGACAGAAGGGGGTTGGATGACACCCTCTCTTTGAGGTGTTGTGCCTGATATACCCATGGTGATACCTAAAACTGATACACTTCTTGTGTATGTGGGCCAACACTCTACCTTGGTGTGGTTACCCGATACCTTTAAGGGACAATCTGATACCCTATCTAGAAATCCTAATTGGTGTCTTGGGGTGGTGTTTATGATACACCATGTTGATGTTAGGGTCACATGATAAGATGTAATACCCTATGGGGTGGTCGTGAGCATGATGATAGGAGTAATGTTCCTATAACCTTTATCTTATAACATGTATCATAATGATGATGAAAGTGATAATCTAATGGTGGTTGTTGATCTAACCTTGTAAACCCTAATCGGGTAAAGTGAAAGCCTAATTATAATGATGTAAAATGTATGGCATGAGTCCTGTGAGATGATGATTTTGATGATGCATTGCCTTGTTGTTATCAGTTTCTAACCATGCAGGTGATACCAATTGATGTACGTATCTAGGTATGATCTATGGTGGTTATGATATGTTGGAATGGTCCTTGTGATGGACAATGGTCCTTGTGATGTACATTGGTCCCTGTGATGGACATTGGTCCTTGTGATGGACATATGATGAATAACATGCATAAAAAGATATGATGCGATGAGATCACACTTAATATGTTTCAGTATGTGCTGGTGATGTTCTATGTTGTTGTTTAAGTAGAATTTGTTTATAGGTTATACGTTGTAACTTGATTGATGTTGAAAGATGTTTAAATTGGTCTAATTAATCAAGTAGAACCCAATAGTATATTTTGCCATGTGCCATAGATCCATTCATTGTCAGCACTTGCTAAATGGTGAAACAAGTTTAACTCGGAGCACATATTGTTGAATATGCGGGGTGCAAGTTGAGGTATCTCCTTGCATCCTGAATGTATATATCTAGGATTTGGCTATGGTCATACCCCAATAAGAGTACAAATGGGGTTATAGCTCAATTTTAGATATAGGAATGGCTACGGACATATCCTAATAAAGAGTACGACTATGGTCATAACTTACTAGCGCCATGACCTATACCAAGGGGAGCTAGATATGTATAGCTAGACTATAAGTCGCTAATAGTAGTCTGACTAATGATGTCACTGCCAATGTTCTTGTACTGACTGAGGGGATGAGGTCATGGATTCTATCTCTTCCACTAGACCTTTTATGGAACCAATTTTGACTTATCAAGTGGTCAGTTGAATTTATGTGGTACAACTCAAATCCTCTGGGCATAATGAAATACGTAATCAGTCGTGTAGTATAATCGCATAGGATCAAAATATGAAAACATTAGATGAGGCCTTGCTTGATCTTTATACAATGTTGTTGATAGAAAATATACATGTTTTTCATATCCCTTTTAAATTATTAAGAAGTTTCATAATTCAACAATAATTGCTCTTCATTTAAATGATCATTATCAATTTTCACTCAGTTGAAATTATATTGCTGCTTAATTTATCTTATCTGTGATAATAATAGAGGTTGTGGTGAGTTATATCTCCCACTGAGATTTAGAATCTCACCCCGTGGGTTTCCCACACCCTTTTTAGGTGGATGAGCATGAAGAAGTAGAGACCGTACAATAGAGGTTGAGGAGCAGCAGAAGGACCAGTAGATGATGAGGTTGGCAGTGCTGCTGGATGTCTTTTGTTGATAGGGTCCTAGAGTCGTACATGTACACTCGAGTCTTTGGGGAATGTTTTGTCGATGTTTGAGAACGTGCTTCTTTATGTGGTTGGCATACATACCTATTATAAATAGTTATGGTGGAATCATGTATATATGTTCTGGAACAGTTCTTTGGTTACAGGTTGACATTTTTTTTTGGAAGTGGGGAGTTTCACCCCTATCCAAGGTAGCAGGAGAGAGAGAACATCATCAGCTACACCGAGGGCTATAATCCCTTCCTGTAGTGCCCCAACGAGTTCGCTGAGATTCGAACCCGCAACCTGTGCTTCACAAGCAGCAGGCTTAACCAACTGAGCTAGTTGGCAAGTGCAGTTATAGGTTGACATCATGCCTTGTATATGATTTGAGGCATGAAAGTAATTATATGTGAAGGTTCTTTCTGTTTGGTAGTTTTATGAAAATGGTTTTAAATTTTTAGTGTTTTTTAGTAATTTGTTCGTTAATCTTTTTTTTCTTCCGTAATTTTGTTTTTGAGGAATCTCACTTTGTGTGGCAATGGGTGTCACACACCCCCTCTGGAGCACCATCCTCTTCATCCAAATCTCAGCTCATTCTATTCAATGATACCTTCTTTGTCTTTGACAAAGCTTTAAATAGGTACAAGGAGCTCCTTCCTAGGAACTCCTTCCCTTTTTGTGCCTTGTTTGAGCCTCGTCTGTGTAGACAAAAGATCATAGATGAGGTAGTCGAGTTGTTTTATGACCATCACATAGCTACCCTGAGTGTCGAACGCCAGTGCTATAACAACTCCATCACAAGCACTAAGGCAGTTCATGAGTTCTATGCCAATTTGTCATGGAATTATGACACTCGTGGACCCCCGTCTAATACTCAAGTAATTCTTACTTCCATGATTTCCTGTAAGAAGTTTAAAATCTCAGAGGATACATTGAATATGTTTTTCAATGGTACTGAGGTGATCAAAACATGTAGGAAAGACTATCCTGAGTATTTTGACCTCCTAGACCCTGAGGCCTTCTACAAGCAATATGATATCACTCTCCCTGACATACATAATTTCTTGAAGAAGCCTCATTTTCCCTATAGGAAGAAATCCACCCTACCTTCCTCTGCCTTAGACCTCAAAAACCACATTCTTGCTTTGGTAGTCAACTACAATATTCATCCCAAAAATAATCAAACTAAAATTGTAGAGAACACCACAATGATAATGTTTTGTCTTCTGAAGAACATCAGAGTCAAGTGGTGTAGATACATTCTTCACCATATAACCTGCTTCGACTCCAGGAAGAACATATGAGGTACCTATCCACCCTACCCATCCTTGATTTGTGGTCTCTTCCAATCTTCCCCTAGGTAGTCTCTTTTTCATGATCTTTATTAAAAGGAGTTTGTATCAGCGAGACCATAATCAAGAAAAGCTTGCCTACATGTTCTTCTACCACACTTGGAGCCTCAACTTCCACCTCCACCACCTTCCATTCCTGCCTGTGCCTCTTTAAATGTATCCAATGAATCCTTCATGGGTTACATGGTGCATCAACAGGCATACAAACTACAGGTTCAGGAGCATCTACATCATGATCTCTATTCTATCATGTCTTCTATGAACCTATCTTGTGCCCATCCTTATCCTGCCTACCAGTCCTACTTGGGTAGTGATTATGCACCCTATGCATATAATCACTTCTACCCTCCCCCTCCACATGCTGCTTCTGCTGCTACACCCTCTACTGTTGGTGAATCTACCGCTAGAGTGCTACCTCTCCTCTGCTAGCCCCATAGCTGCCATGTTTGTAGAACTTGGCACCTCTGTTCCCACTTTTCCTCAATCCCAAGAGCTGCATGACCTTGGTATGTCTTGGGCCGAGCAAAATGCCACGTGGATTGGTTGTGGTTTTGGTCCTTCTTTCAATGAGGAGATACCAGACTAGGTTGATGATGAAGTTGGTGCTACTGATGAGGAGACATTTGATGATGATGGTGAGGATGGTTCTGATGGTTCTGATTATGGTTTTGTTGGTGGCTCTAGTGACGAAGGTGAAGCTACTGCCCCTGCTGCACCTTCAGATGAAGATGAGGACTATGAGCCTGAAGCTGATGTTGATGATGATGCAATGGACATAGATGTTTTAGTTATTAGTCCTTAGATGTTGATCATATATATCTTTCTAGGCTATTTTGTACTTAAAATATCTGGGCACGTTATCAGAGATGTACTATTTCTATCATCGTGTTGTTTTTCATCATTTTGGCTTGTAGTTGCATTGAGAACATGATTATTTGTTGTCATCTTAATCTTATATATCATAACTCTATATCTGTTCTATCATATGAGTTCTTGGTATGCCTTCCATATTTTTATTATGACACAGGTTGTTTGTTTGATGTGCGTTGTATGGTTGCATGTTTTATCTTGTGGTTGATGTTTTGGCTGTGCTTGGAGAAGACCCATTTTTGTGCTCTTCTACCCCCCTTACTTTTTGATAATGCCAAAAGGGGGAGAGAATTTCAATGTTTTGAAGCTCAAACATATTGCTTTTATTGCCTATGTGATTCTTTTCTTATCTAGTATTTGTTCTATCATGTGACTTACTAAAGGACCATGTAGTATACATGTTATATTGCTTTGTGTAGAAAGACTAACTATGCAGGTAAGAGTGAGTATATATTGAGGGGGAGAAATTCACATTGTTCAAATTATGAATCCCCTTGCAATCTACAAGGTTAAGGTATAACTTTACATATCCTTTTCAATATGTTGAGGAATGGTTTGTCATTGTAAAAAAGGGGGAGAATGTTGACTTGAGGGTTATTCATTGTCCATATTTTGATAATGACTTAGCCATTCCGTTCATATGTATCTAATATGTTTGTTTATGATTAATTTACGCTTTAGGTACATGAAAAGGATTAAATTACACAAGTCCTAGCTTGTCTAAGTTCAAGTCAAAAGCAATGCAAATGTGCAATTTGGGAAATCACTTCAAACTACCTTAGAATATTTTTGTAATCATTTGTACTGATGATATGACTTGTAACTAAGATGAGAAAAAAAATAGGGACACTTAATTCCATCATTTGATCACTCAAAAATCAGTTTGGAAAATTTGTCACAACAACTTTGTCGATCGAGTTTGAATCTCGACTGATCCGTGATGGATTTTCTGAAATGATTGCATTGGTTGAGTTGCACACTCACATATTTCGACTGACCGACTCATTGACCAAAGTTGATTTTGTTTGATTGGTTGAGTTACCCCAGGAAAAACTCGACTGATAGTGAAAATTGGATTTGTCAGTTAGTGGATCGGTCGAGTTACCTTTATTGAAATCCGACCAAATGTACTGTATGGAAAAGTGATTACAACTATTGGAAAGTTGTTAGAAACAAAAATATATCTATTGCAAGTTGTAAAATGGCTATTTTACATTCTTAAGCGATCCCACACTCAAAGGAACACCCCCCAACTATAAATAGGACCTCTTGGAGTTCATTCCAAGGTTGCTCATTCATGCTATCCTTGTTCCTTGCTATAGTTGAGTGTGCTACAACCCTTTGAGTCCCTTTCTCTCTCTCATTTACAAAGCATTTTCCTGATTATGAGTGAGTAAGGAATGTTGTAAGAGAGCTACCTCCATGTTATCTTGTAAAGCGCTTCATCTTTCCATCTTCCCAATCCCCTTTCTCAAAGAGCAAAGGTTGAAGTGATCTTCTCTGAGTGAAGGAGTTGTTCTTCTTCTTAAAGGTTGAAGAAGGTGAGAAGATCTTCTCCAAGTGAAGGAGAAGGACAAGGAAGAAGAATCAAGAAGAGTAGGTAATCCATACGAGGCCAAAGACTTGATGCAAGTGTGGGTAAGTCCTTGGTGAAGGCTGAAGACATCTTGATCAAGGGGGTAAGTCCTTGTGTAGGTGAAAGACTCTTGTCTTGGATAGTGAATCCCTTGGATGTTAGGTGGTCCTCTTGTATCTCTTACAATGGAATATAAGTATACATGGGTTGCAAATCCCTAGAGGTTGACCTCTCTAGGTAGTGGATTGACAGTCTCTTAGTTTGGAGATTGGAACCACTCTTAACACCTTGTCCAAGTGTTTGTTTCAACCTCTCTCATCATTGTTATGCTTGTTTAGATAAGACTTCAAATTCAATTTTAGCTTTTGATTTCTATTAATAAAATTTGAATGTCTAACTATTCTTGTGAGAATTATGAAGCTATATTCACCCCCCTCTAGAGCCCTAGATCCAACATATCTATCTATATGTATTTACACCATGGAGATAATCAAATGAGAAGTCAAGATAATCTTCTATGATTAGGTTCATCTTGAATATTGTCTATATTTTTATTATCATCATTATACTAACTAGAATTTGGTAATTATAGTAGGGAAAGAATGACTCAATTGTAATATGTAGCAAGGTCACTGATCTAGCTGATCAGTATTTGTTTAATTGGTTGAAGGTGGATCTAGGATGTGGAAAACACTAACATGTATCCACCATCCAAGGTCGTTAAGTTTGGAGTCTACATATTCAGTTGTTGTAGCATGTATAAGATCTACATGAACTGATAGCATGGCACAAAGAAGTGTCTGTTGTGATTATCAAGTCTGTGGTTTTTGGAGAATGAAGAAATGAAAGTCATGGTTCTATGTTTTTTTGGGGAAGGTTGAGTCACCATAAGGAGGTTATTGAGTTGGAAATCCAATATTTGTAGGTGAATAAGTGTTAGAGGTTGACTTTTTAGGTCATTAATGGGGTCAGATGCTTGTGTATGGTTGTTGAGTTCAAACCGTATGGGTTGGGTATAGGTTGAAGATGGGGGGCAACTTTCATAGTAAAAGAGGTGGTATTTTTGTGACCTATTGGAGGACATGGCGGTGATGCAAGTTTGAAGGCTAAGTGGAAGAGAAAGGAGGAAATTATAGAGGAGGAAGATAGTGAATCATGAATGTGTGGAGAGAGGAGGAAGGAAAGAAGCAAAGGAGGAGAAAAGGAGGCAGAGGCAACCTTACGGTGGGCTACTGGAGCCAGTAGAGATGGTCACTGACACTGGGTGGCGATGCCATTAGACTTTATTTGTACGGTACTATCAAGTAGGACTTGGTCATGTCATTTTAGTTGAAGTTATACATAATGATCAAAGTTACAATAATCTTGGATCATGGAAAGATGAACAAAAGAAGATAGGTGATAGGGAAGATTGCAAAGTAAAAGGAGGATGAGATCCATGGTTGTGTGATAATTTGTTGAAGCCTAAGGTGGCCATGACAATTGTTAATGATGGTTGCTTACTATCATGGTTGTAGGGCTTTAGACAGAGGAAGTCTATCTAGGGTTTAGTTGGGTGTGGAAGTGTAGAAGGAGTGAAGAAATGGAGAGGAGGATAGAAATAAATAGGAAGGGGAAGAGAAAGAGAAAGAGAAGAAGATAATAGGAGGCAGAGAAGTGGTGTCGGTGACCATGCATGGTCTTTGGAATCCCCTTTCATAAGATACGTGCCAAGAAAGGAGAGAGTCACAATGGGAATTGGTTAAAATGAAATGAAGTTAGTATCAATGGAGATTTTGATACGTTAATGTGTATCAAAGATGGAAAGTTGTAATCAATTAAATGAGAGGGAAAACAATGTATATTTGACTTGAAGTTTCACATAAAGGCTAATCAATATGTGAGAAATCCAAGTTTTGAAACTATTCTCCTTTTAAAAATATCTGATATTTTATTTTATTTATCATGTTGACAAGTCTTTGTTTAATGTGTTTATTTTATTCTATTAGTCAAGTTGATACATTTATTCATAATTCACACGTTACATTCATCAAAAGGCTTAGAGACGTTTTAGTGTCAAAATAGGTCCATGATTGATGACTTAAATAATTATTTTATCGTTAATCTTATATGAAAGGTTATTTGTTAGAATTTTTTTCCTTAACTCCAATTACTTTTAGTTAGTATATTTCTCTTAGTTATAACCAAACAATAAAGGGGCCTAGTAAAGGTTATGGTTAACCTAAATTCGGGTATGTTACAACATTCCTTAGTTTTAAATATGGAACTTGATTATTAGTGATGTTGTATAGTGTTTGTTATAATTGGTTAAACTTGTTAATTATTCGTTCTGTTGGATTCATAGAATCTTGGACTTTGTCTTAGATACATCTAAAGGGTTGGATTAGTGTTAAACACAGAGGGTGGTCTCTATAAGACCCACCTCAAGTGGTGGAATGAGTGGATCAATAGTATATTGATATTTGTTGGTGTCATCATGTACTCCATCCTCAACACCTAAGCATGAATATATCAAATCAACAAATGAATAAGTTTCCCTCACCACAATATATATACATGCATACATCACACACACCAGAGGTCCACCCCCTCCTATTAGGGTTTCTTTGGAGACCAATCAAGGGATCCCTCAAGGGGAATGATGACCTCGTTAATTGTCTCTATGTGCATGGAAACATTTGTGTGAACAAGGAGTCCCCAATGATAACAAAGTCATTCTAAAAGGGTTGGAATGATTTTTATGAGAGGATAATGGTATAATTGCATGGAAGGACATAGAATTCTCAATGTGGCAATCAAAGATGAAAAGATTATCAACATTTAGAAAAATTAGAATTTCACTAATGAAACATGTATGGGAGCACTACCATTTTGATCTATGTAATATGAATGAGTTTGTTTTTCTTGACATCTAGAAGCATGGATCGTGAGGACCTACAGAATCAAAGGAGATTACCGATTCTTGTCTAGAGTAGTGTATCTTTCCTATTCATATTGTATAGTGGATATCAAGGTGTGTTATAGATGGGCCTAGATGATTTGGAAATCATCTAGTAACTATGAAGGATTACAATCACAATGAAAAACCAAAGCAAGAGGCATCGTCTTTAGTCATGATATGGATTGGAATCCCTTTTAGCTTGGAATAAAAGAGTGGTGTATAGTTCTCGCTGGTGTTGGTAAGGTTTTGCACTTAGATAACAAATAATTTAAGGCATTGAAAGGCAAATCTCTCATGTTGTCAACCTAGAGAGAGAGAATGAGTGAGGCCTAAAAATGTGAATGTCCCTTGAAGACCTACCCATATCCATAATATATGGGCATACGTCAACCATTTGCAAATGTGTTGTGCATTTGAACATAATGGGGTCAACACAAACAAAACAAAGGTAGAAACATAGTTGATGAAGATGCATTTAGGGGGCAAAATAAGAAAGATATGTGGAAGATTAAAAAGAAGATACAACCTACTTCTTTATCTTTTAGTTTATTCTATTGCATTCACTCAAGATTATCCTAATGGTAAGGAAGTAGTCCAATAGACTTCTTAGAATGTTGTGGAAGATGCTACACACACTGGCCCAACTAGAAGAATGTAGTCCTTCAAGAAGATAAAATCCTTACAACAACCACAAAAGATAAGGTTGGAGGAAGAAATTTTGCAAACAAATGAGCAATTCAAACTAGAACTATTAGTAGGGAACAACTTCAATGCACTGATAGATAATGATAAAGTTCATATCAAACCATTGGAAGAAGCAAATAAGAACAAGACTCAAAGAGGTGTTGACAAGAGGGAGCTACCAAAGAGAACCAAATCCAAAATATCAATGATGTTTGCCTTCACTTAAAATGTAAAATCAGAATGTAAGACCTCAAAGAAAAAGGTGATAAGAAACTAGAGTTTTAAACATTTATATCCCTAACTTCTCTAACTAAAATAAATAATTAAAAAGGTGATGAAAGGACCATATTAATATGTACTAATAAACGGGTGGAAGTGCATGTCAAATCATGCTAAAGTTGATCTAGGACATATACATGTGTTGTGGAATCGTAGTGTGTGGGTGTCAATAGTAGGAGGATGGTTAATAAACTAATAAAACTGATATGTGAGAATAATGCAGGATTGAAGATCATAATTAATGTTGTACATGTGTTCAAACTGGCAAACCTGAGAATGAGCCTAAGGAAAAGTCTCTTGACATCAGTCAAGAAGTTGGCCATCATAGATGGTGAATGCAATTTTTTATAATGTAAAGAGGCATGCTGAAATGGTATGGAGGTTGGCCAGTTTCAATGGTTGTAAACATGACTTCAACAATGTTAAAGACCAAGTTGAACTCCCTACGGTAGGGGGAGATATTTTCACGTGGAATAATGAACATGAGGTGGATGATTGTCTACCTAGCTACATGGATAGAAACATAGTCAATAATAGATGATACATACATTCCCACATGCATGTGTGTATTTTGAAGATTGGAATACAAGTGAGAATACACATATATTGAAGGAAACCATAGAAAAGAAGTAAAAAAGAAGACTTTTCAAATTCCTTAATTATGGAGCTGAATGGGAAGGTTTTAAAGAATTCTTCAAGATTACATGGTATATCCATATCTAAGGTAATCCTATGTGAAGAAAATTATGAGTACTAAATAAGATCTCAAAGTTTGGGTAGAGAATGATCTCAACATTCATACTTATCTAGCTAAAACAAAGATGGAAACATTAAATATTGAAAATCTTTTGATGCAAGACTCTTTGAATGAAAGTATCATTCTAAAGGAAAAGGAGTCGTTGACGATGCTTATTCATCTAAAAATGGCAAAACAAAAAAAAGCTTTTGGCAAAGAAGTAAGGTAATTTGGATGAAGAATGGTGGTAGGGATACAAAGCACTAGCACATTGTAGTTAAGAGAAGATAAGCACCGCTAATATTTATTATATTTGATTAAATCATATGTGCAAGTTGTGAACCAACATGGCGTTATGGAAGAGGGAAACCCACCCATGTCAATTCGAGAACTACCTCTACCATAATGCTCTCGACAAAAAAAATCACAACCTGCACGTTGTCCACAACGCTCTCTACAACAAAATCATAATAGAAATAAAAAATGAGGTAGCTCCCAATAAATTCAAATTGTCTTCTACTCACAACTGTATCCTCATCATAGAGGTAAAGGAACAAAAAAATTAAGAAGCCTTGTTGAGTATAGCGACAAGTTTCAAACTTTCTTAGACTCAAATGTAAATATATAATACATTTATTTTTAAATTTTATGTTTGGAATGTAGCATTGGCTACATATAATTTGAATTCTACCATTGATAGAGGGAGTCATTTTAAAATTTATCTAGTTTCAGTGTGTGTGTGTGTATTTTTGTGAGTGTCTACACACAAGCATGTGCATATATATATATATATATATATATATATATATGATCGAATGAGAAACATATCTTGGTGATATCATGAGAGGGATTTGAATAACTTCACACAAAAATTAATATTTTATAATCCAACCTTAAGTATTGAAAATATACCTTATTATTTAGCTTCCTACAAAAATTCATCATCATAAGAGTTGTATTGCATGTACAATAAGAGAATATTTTTCAACGCTCAATATTGAGTTTTAGGTTATCTGTTTGATGTAAAATGTTTATATTGTACATTGAACATGTAAAAATGTTATATTGCTATGATATTTATTTGATGGTAAATGAAATGATGTTCTTCCCATCCATAAAGTTGAAAAAAAATCTGACTTTATAGTTATTCAAATGCCTCTCATGCTCTCACTATAACATGTTTCTCACTTATCACTACCCCATATATATAGAGAGAGAGTGTGTGTGTGGTGATGCAATGTGAGTTGCCTTTATGTGCGAGTGTGAGAGTCAAGTATACTAGCCATCAATTGATGCTTCATTTGAATCAACAATGTATGCTACATTGAGTCCTATGTAGAAGGGTAGCAACCTCTATCATCTAGAATGAAAGCACGTGCATGTATGATTAATAAGTTCATACATGCAACGAATTTGACAACCATACTCTCTCCAAACAAGTATCTTTAATTATTTAATCAAAGCCAAACCTTGCTCTCCCCATTTTGTATTTCCTAGTGAACTTTCCCTCCATAGCTTTTTGGTCACTCTACTTATTTGATGTTTTAGTTTGTTTCCAAAGAAAATGCCAATTTTTTGGCCTCAAGTCTTTTTGGTTCACGTCTTGGAATTATTTTAAGGAATTTGTTGCTCGTAGTTGATGCCTTAAGTGGAGTTCACAAAAATCATCACAATTACAACATCTTATTCTTTTATATGATTTCACAAGGCCAACAAGTAAGAAAAATATGGAAATACAGACAACATGAGAAAATGAAACACATGTTCTTGATTCTGAATGTTTAGGACCACTTAGATTCAAGGTCTACATGTGAAAACTGAGTGGCAACTTTGTGAAAGACAACTTTATGAAAGATATCAAGTTAGACAATAAAGAAAACTGAGTATCTAGTGCAATAAGAAAAACATAAGCATACTTATATAGATCTTACAAGTATAAGATATCTACAATCCATTTTATCCATATTGAGAAACCTAAGAATAGATTACTCTATCAAAACCAACGACAATCAGGTAAGCCAGATAGTCATCTATTAGGAAATATGAACCAACGTATACTAGAGAATTAGTTGGAGACCTTTGCAATGGATTAGATGAAGCACGTTCAATAAAAGTGTAAGATCCCTAGCCTAACTAAACCCCTTCTTTCATTTTGTTATCTTTACCACATGTCTTGATGCTTGTTGATTTGTGTTTAGGATGCTTTCTTCATTTGCGTCATGTTTGTGGGCTTATTTACAAATTATGTATGGTTGTGGGTTTCCTTGAAATGTGTACATAGCTTATTTATCTTCCCTTCTCTCTCTCTGTATATGTCTCTCTCTCTTACTTGGACTTAGTTGATGCACTTATGAGATCTGATCAAACCTTGTTGTCTTTTCGGTAGAGGATTGATGGAAGTGGTCTGTCATTCCATCATTAGAGAATAAATGGAAGTGTGTCCGGTTTCCATCGGTTGAGCTCCAATGAGACTCTTCTATTCTTTATCAGTTTGTATGCATTTATCTTTTCATCAGTTAAAGACTGATGGAGTTGTCGGCCCTTATGTCGGTTGAGAACTAATGGAAGTGATCTACCATGTTCAGAACCAATGCTCTGGCTGATGACAAGATAGTTTAAACACCCTTTTCTCTCTCCTCTAGTGATATATACCCTTTGTCTTTCCTTCTTGATTCACTTGTGCAAGTTGGATCTCCAAGTTTCCCTATAGAGTTGGATGCCATCAGTTGACGAAAAGTGATGACATTCCTATTTTTGTTTGTCTTTGTATTCAACGTTGTTTACCTTCGTTCATTTCTCTGTTGGTATGCGACGAACCATCTGTTGGATTTTGAGCCTAGGTCTGAGTAAGCAAAATCTTGATCTTATATTCCCTTGGTGATACTTTATCTTCTTACTTTCCTTAAATATATTCTTTATGGTTTTTCTCTAGTATTTGAAATGTCGAGTCTTACGTAATGTTATACCTTCTCCGTCCTTGCTCAGTTGCTTCTAAGTCATAGATCCATTGTTGTAGAACATGTTAGGGGGAAGAGATCAGATCTTGAAGGGTTTGCCTTCGGTTTAGGATTTTGTTGTGAAACTTGGAGCTTCATCGTCGTTTCATGTAACAAGGAAATCATTGGAGTCTCAATCAATTATCTGAAACATGCTAGATTTGGCTTTTTGTGCACGGGTTGATCAATTGATATTAGTCAATTAACTGAAAGGATGCCTTTGTACTTGATCCACTCGACTGAAGAGGACTTGGTTGACTAAAGAGAGTTGAAGTCAACTAATGATAACATGTGGTCCTCTAGAAAGATCCAAATTGATCGATGAATAAGTAATCGACCGAATGAGGTCGGTTAAGACAACCTTTGTGTGTAGTGTTTGAGAATCCAAGAAGATTGTCATGGATGCATAATTCTTGATCCAAGATCAATCTTTTAATTGTAGCACTATTTTGAGCTAGATTGAACAAAATAGAGTGAGATAAGTCCCATACAAAAAAACAAAATTTTGTCTAAAATAGGATAAATATGACATATAAGTATTCAAATTTAGAAATTCGAGCATTACAAATCATATAATTAGAACACATCATTGACTAGTGCCCGAGCCACATGGACTCCTAAGAGAATGAGAATTTGCTGCCAATTGGGCGTTTGTGTGTAGCACCTTGCCACAGTTAGCTCATGCCTGACCCATATGGCCTCTTAGGGGTATGCTAATTTATGGTTGATTGGGCCTCTCTATGTAGCACGTCACACCCAAAATGATCCTGGTCTAATGGCCTCTGAAGAGCATGGTTATTTATAGTTATTGGGCTTATATGCGAAGTGCCTCGCCACCCCCAACCAACACTTGCCCCATATGCCCTCTTAGAAGCATGGTAATTTATTACTAGTTGGGCATATTTGAGTAGAGTCTTGCCACACACAACCTTCGCCTGGTCCATACAACCTCTTAGGGGCATGTCAATTTATAACTATTTGTATTTAGTTGTTTAGCCCCTCACAATGCCTATCACACAAGGGCATGGAAATTTACAGCTACTTGGGACTTATTTGTGCAATGCCTCACTGCGGCTAGTACATTCTTGAGACACATCCTCTCAGATGTATGTAAATTTTTGAGTGATTGAGCTTATCTATATAGCGACTTGCCACACTTGACCCACACTACCTAAATATATGGCTTATTAGACATATATGTGTAGCACCTCTATCCACCCAACTCACGCCTAGCCCAATTGGCCTGTCAAGGGAATTTGGTTTATATTTAATTGTTCTTATTAGTGAAGTACTAAACATAAAAGTGAAGATATACAAAAGTATAAATACACAACATTTAATAAGTCAAATCATATATATATTATATAAAGACATATTTCTCTTAGATATATCTCTCGTACCTCTCTTGCGCACACACTGAACAAACATGATTGTATTAGGACATAATTGTGACGATAGATTAAAACTATTGCTCGTTACATCTCCAACCACAAATAAATTTTGGGGTATAAAGGGGGCAAATGGATGTCTCCTATACTTCTATATTTATATACAGTCCCTTCGGAGAGGGTGAGATGAAGTTATTATGCTCTCGACTCTCCGTTGCATCGTGCTTCAAGGTACTCCATGCAGGGAGGGAACGAATGAATAACACAACAAGATTTAATAAAATAAGGAACATAGATGCATGAGAGAGGATAAGTTGAGTGTAAATGCTCAACAGAAGTTACATATCTTAATTAAAAGTTTTGGCGGTGGTAGGCTGCAGTACGTACATCACCGTCCCTATAGAGACTATGTTGTCACTTCACCATCGCGGCACAAGTCCAAAGATAGGCTACACCATCACTTCACCGTCTTGATAAAAGATTACTCCACCATTGATGAAAAATGAATTGCATCGCACGGACCACATGTTTGGCTCTCACGCTCGCACCTTATATAGCCTTGCACCAGCTCATAACACTCTCTCTCTCTCTCTCTCTCTCTCTCTCTCTCTCTCTCTATATATATATATATATATATATATATATATATATATATATATATATATTGTCAGGCAAGAATACACTCGAGTGTATTCAGAGCATAATACACTAAAGTAGTTTTTCATGATACAATATTTTTTTAAATCTAATCTATTGATCTTCTTAATCATCTTGTGAATAACTCGTATCAAAAATTTGAGCACATTCGGACATTTATAGGTCATGTTATAAAGACCGCAAAAATTATGCATTTCAAATTAGTTTCGTGCGTCGATTTTTTTGCCCTCGGATGAGTGACGTACACTCATCCAAATGGGCTCAAATTTTGTATGTAGCATAATTATAGTATGAAAATGAAGATCAATGGTTTGCATCTTGCAAAAAATAGTCTTGATATACAAACACACTTAGAGTATCTGTGTGATCTGTACACTCGAATGTATTTTCTCTCTCTCTCTCTCTCTCTCTCTCTATATATATATATATATATATATATATATATATATATATATATATATATATATATATATATATATATATATATAGAGAGAGAGAGAGAGAGAGAGAGAGAAAGAGAGAGAGAGAGAGAGAGAGAGAGAGTCAGGCTAGAATACACTCGAGTGTATTCGGAGCACTCCAACAATTTGTTGTTCTAGTCTTGGGATAGCTGACTACCCTGACACTCCAACAACAGACTTGGTTCACCATGAATCACATATCAAAATATTAGAACATATCCTTTCTAAGTTGGCCCCATGTCATGGATACTCAAAAGTTGTATCTAACTAAAAAGGAGTGAGATTTCTATGGCGTTGATCAATTTTAGGTTTAGTGAACTCTAATTTAACTTTCTTATTTTATTTATAACTTCTAGGTAAAATTTAGTTAAATGAAATAGTGTTGTATGCTTGTAAAATCTATTAAGGAAATCCTAGTTTTTGTTGCTACCTATGTAAAGTAAGAGATGGCAAAAAAATCCATGTCTCACACCCAATCCTTAGCATGGAATGTTAGGCTCTTATCTCGTAGTCACATAATTTTCGTGACTAGTTTGCAAAGTCAAAAATATGGAAATTAGTTTGAGCTACAACCATAAGGTAATAAACAACGCAAACGTCACATAAACTGATATACTAAAATGTACATTACATAAAAACTTCAAAACCAAAAATTGAGAATCATAAATATCCATAGAACATATGCCAAGTGCACATGTAGTTAGCAATAGGAACAAGATAAGAAGTAAATGGAGAAATAAATCATGGATATCAGGGATGATCGGCAGATAAGGGCATTCTTTTCAACAGTCTTCAGCGTCGATTATAAACAGCGCAAATGTCACACAAACTAATATATATATATATATATATATATATATATATATATATATATATATATATATATATATATATATATATATTACGTAAAGAGTTCAAAACGAAAATTGGAGAATAAAAAATATCCATAGAACATACGCCACATGGATTTTGCAATAGGAACAAGAGAAGAAGTAAATCATGGACATCAGGGATGATTGGCAGATGATTTTTGCGAGAGGCATACTTTTCAAAAGTCTTCGGTTATGCTATTTGCATTAGCTCGCTCATTCAAGGCTAGCAAGGTTCTAGAATTACACCCAATTCCTTATTTATGTTCTTTTACAGCCTTTTAGAACCTGCCCACGCATTCCTCTATTGCGATGTAATATTTGTTGCTAAAAGAAGTTAAAATTCTTAACAAATCACGATAGTTGTAATCCTAGATTTTCCCTTGGGATTCAAAATGACACCTGAACCACTAAACTCACCAATATAACCCTTGAATGTCTAGTCTTAAGTTAAATTTGCTAATGCATATATATCTTTTGGTCGTCGAGACTGACGTCCGAATTTAAATACTTCATCGCAAATTCACAAACTCAAGACGATCAATAAATACTACAAATCAAGACATGTAGAGTTATTGATACTTCAACAATAAAATAATATTTAACACTTAAATCATCGTAAAAAAAATATAAGGAGAATAAAATTTGTCATTTTAATAAGTATAGAAAACTATATTATTTAGGTACATTCCTAGTTACACATAAAGCTGGTTCCAAAGTCCGAGTTTGGAATACCGCCAAAAGTCGTACAAGGCGTCGGATCTTTTTCTACCTTCCCTAGCTGGTTCTATGTACTGGTTGGGAAGCGGGATCATACAGGGTACATTTGGTACTCTGTATCTAGCCGTATTAGATTGCAATTTTATGTCCAGCAGCAGAGAATCTCCCTTGATTGTTATGGTCATATAACATTAACGGCATATTAATCCCGCTCCAATCTGATGGACGCTGCCGTTCATCTTCAATCGCATGCGTCTGTCGTCCGTCTCCGCATCTCCCCTGCAACCCACTCCATCCTCACAAACATAAACTTTTGTTTTACAACTTATTTAAAAACTAGCGTCTTCTCTAACCGGCATGACATGAATACAGCATTCTTTCATATCCGGCAACATCCCAGAATCCAAACGCGCCCACTATGGTGCGACTGTGCAAAGGTGACAGTTGGTGTAGCAAGGCTCGACAATGGTGTGATGTCACAGGGAGGCAGCAGGAAAATATAGTGGCAAGAGAGATGGAAGGCTGGACGGGGAAAATCAAATTTGCCTAAACCAGCATAAATGAGAAAAGTGAAGCGATTCAGCTCAAATATCGAACACCCGGCGACGGTGGTCAAAAAATATTTTAACATAGAAATATAAAACATCCAGAATAAAACTTTATTTCAACCGCTTAACATCGAATAATTTGGTATGAGGATTGCACCTACGTTTGTTATAGCTACTAATATTATATCAAACTACATATGATAGTCTCGTCCAAGTTTGTCGTTAGCACATTTAGCACACTGAAAAAATACATAACTGAAAGTTGGAACCCAATTCTAAGATACATTCTTCTTGTTCACTTTTATTCAAAGATATACCATGTCAATCCAAGCTTACAACTCAATATTACTCTCAGCTCTCAAAGGTAAAATAAGTATGTACACAAGACACAAGTCAGGAGGAAGTCTCACCACACTGCCAAAGATGTTTTTTTTTAATAATCATTTAAAATACAAAGACCACAATCATATCCACTGAGTTTTTTTTCCAGAAAATTTACATCAAAATTTGATTCTGAATGAATATAGTACATTAGATTCATTGAAAACTAAAACCATTACCTATAGCTACCTTCAAACCTTTACTCGTGAACATCCAATTTTCACACCAGCTTTTGCTACAGTCAATTCTTAAAGTCGTCTAGTAGACAACGAAAAACAGCTTCAGAAAATTTTCAAAGTTGGATTTCCATCATTACTGCATTTCTGACTTTCTAACTGCCGCTTGGAAGGTCAACAAAGAACTCAATTCAATCACGTTTTCTGTGTGTTTCTCTAAGAAAGATTATTGGCAGGGATACTGCCAAGCCCAGAAAGTATCCTAGCAATGCACCATAAGTGACACAGATAGGCCACTCCTGCAAAAGGATCAATATCATTTTAAACACTATATCCAGAAGAATCAATACCACATACTCGCATATCCCAATATTGTCATTATGTGGCTTTTCAGTCTGTACTGTTTCAAGATCAATAAGAAATTAGGAGAAATAAAAGCCAGCTTTTTAAAGTTAGGCAGGTATTTGAAGATTCTCTGGTAGCAAATGGAAACATATGGCATAGCATTTCCGGCTTCTGCATGTAAGTCATCGATTATATTGAACATCAGCATAAAACCATAATGTTCAAAAATATAATGACAGAAATATGTTTTCTCGATTTCAAACTTGACTATAAAATATATAGGAAACATCTGATCAGCTCCAAGATTTTCAAGTTTCACCTAAGTTCCCCCGTATCAGTGAATCCTTGTCATGTAAATTAACAAAATCACTACTCAGAATTAGGTTCAGGGTTTGGCATTTCCAGTTACCAACCATTTGCTTAGCAAATAATACTGCAAAATGTAAATGCAAGAATAGCGATCTCACTTGATTCATATTATGAACCTGAGGGGAGGCTAATGATCACAAAAGTTTGAAGGAAAAAAATACTCAGGAATTGCTGTGTTTAATTATCAGATTCTACCTGACTTGATGAGATATTTAAGAACCAAATAATTTGTATTAAACAGTGAGCCATAACCATGTGACCCTGTATGGATTAACAATTTAACAATCCGGATGCATTCAGGCTGACTCGACGTATTTATGAATGGCTCCAAGGATATATTATTGGTATATTTGGTCACCGAAAACTAATGTAGTTGCAATAATATATTTGGTTTCAGTTTCAACTTCCATCAGGCTTGGCCAGTTGAACAATTGAGAATTCATTCAGGTCTGGATCAGATTCATAAAGGTGTTGAGATCGCATGAAGCTACTTTCCGAAACCGAAACTGATTGGAACATCGACAGCTCTGAAGTTAACCTACATTTTAAGTTAGTCTAGACCCCTATTAAACAGTCAGGGGTTCACGTTGGAACAAATCTGTGCCATTTTCGTTAATAATGAAGCTGGATTTATGATAGGCTAGAGTGCAAAACATTGTGTATTTTCCTAGAGATGATATTTACAAACGTAATAATAATCATCATTCAAATAATTATGTGATTATGTTCAAATACCACATAATCTTGAAACAAAAAGTAGACATGATTCATTTATTCAAAATTGTACTAAAGATAAATCATATACCACCTCCCCCCTTCTGTTAGTTTCCTGTTTCCCAATCTATAGATGGACGCCTCAACCCTTGCTTCTCTCCCCAAACCACTCTCTTCTGTAAGACGGAAGGGACAAAAGAGTTGACAAGGAGAAAAGGGATGTGAGGTAACCAGCAAGAGGGGCATGGAGGAAGGCCATTTGAAAGAACTCGGGGAGAGGAGAGAGGAAGCAGAGGGTAAGACAGGACCATTTCAGAGGAGGATGAGTACTGGATGGGCGGTTTTCTTTCTTATCTGTGTCTTTCCAGTAGTTAAGCCTTTGCAAAATTGGGCAAGCCTAGTGTATCATCTAGTGATATTCTCTCGGTCATCCTTCACAATAATGCATCTTTCTTCATATTAGTCTGTAAATTTTAGTATATGTTTAGTTTATCCAAAAAGAGCTGCTTAATAACTGTTTGTGCCTCCTATAAACATAGCAGTAAGTAACTACACTGGCTAACTATATCAGATCTAGAGCTCCAGCACATATCGTATTAGGGTTCTTACAACTAATAACCCAAAAAAGCAACAAATATAGGACTTTTTCTTCTTGGTAAAGGAGATAAACTGGATTCAAAAGTACCATAGTTATCTGAAGCTTAAACTTTCATCATTTCTGATTTGACATAAATTCAGCAAAACCGAAATCATACAGAATGTAAAACAAATAGAAGCCAAAGTGCAGTTTTACATGTGATACTAAAGCAATATAAAAATCTGGATGAGTCGATGAAGTAACCTATGCATCACTGGAAAAGGAGTGTACAAAAATGACTACATGTCGCAATCTTTCCTAGGACATTATTACAAAACTTCCAAAATACTTCCCCGTCAAGTCCCGGCTAGATTCTATGCTCAAGAGGCACCGTTCAAAATATCTTAAAGGAGACTTTAGAGTATATTACAGATTTCAAGAACATGTTTACCTGCCAAGGCCTTTCCCAATCAAGAGGCATAGGCCATGCACCAATCCACGCTCCAATGACAGTTCCATGAGCTGGCAAACTAATCATATAATCAACCCTCTCACTCATCCTATGATAGAGTGCAAATACACAATATGTTAGCAAGGAAACAAAGGAATGACATAAAAGCGAGGTAACAATCTCCACATTCTGTCTTTCAGCTAAATGTTACAAATGCATAGTGGCAACGTCCGACACCTGAGTAAGATGCAGTATATTGAGGGTACATAACAAGCCAGAAAAAAGCTGTGTACACAATCTGGACCTTGAACAAATAGTCAATTAAGACCATTAGCTGTAAGAAACTGGAACAATGAATCAATGAAGTTCAATACTCCAAGGTCGATGTGTTGGTAAGTATTACCTTTATGAAATATACCTGATCACGGATATATACTGTTTCAACCCAAAAAAAAAATCCTACAACAACTAAATTGATTATAAATTTCTGCACTCAACACATTATTTCCTCTTATATTGCATGATTATACAATGCTATGTCAATTTCATTGTCACTGATTAGCATATGGATTCATTATTATCATCATTCATTTAAGGCATCACCCAACCATATTGGGGTTGGTTACATGGAACCTTCTTTTCAATTCAGCTATATGTTGGATCATATTTCTTTCTCACCAAGTGTGACATCAATCTACTCGAACAACAACTATCTTACCTACCCGTATACATGCTAGGGGACAATCTTTTTGATTGCATCTTCTCATTCCTTGTAGATATTGTCTTGGCACTTCTCCTGCTAATGCACTCAGAGCCATAGGAAGTAGCCTTCTGTGTTAATTGCAGGTATCTACGCTGCTCTGCTTTGTATGCCTTCAACTTTTTCATGTTCAATTTACAATGTGGTCACCATCTGCTATGTACTTTGTTTCAAGTAAATAGCAACGTTATATTTATTCCACCTCCCACAAGAAAAGGCAAAAGTATCAAGTTAACATGCATGCTAGGGGCAGGGTGGGGATTCTATACACCTTATAGTCTAGAAGCACAAATACGGATACGGGACACGATGCTTTTGGAAAATATAGGACATAGACATGGCGTCGGACATGGCGAAACATATTATGTTTACACATATAATTTATATAAAAACACAAAACTTTCTACAAGATTTTGGAGTCAAAAGAAAATATATATACATATGTTTATTTGGAGTCATTCGTAACCTAGAACTCCAAAGATACCTGACTTGTTTCCTAATTCGAGCAACAAACACAAATAATAATACACAATACCACATTATATTTGCATATAAATAAATCCCGTAACGCCAATGGATATGCAGTCAAACTAACAATATATTCATAAATCAAAAGATGAACGGAACCCACAATTTTTAATCTACAAAAGGTTGAAGTTGCAAATAAGAACACAAAATCTGAAGAAATGTGTATATTTGAGAAAAATAAAAATTTACTCTCAATGGTCAGAGAGAGGAGGAAGAAAATGTGTATAAAACCGTAAAGCAAAGAGGGAAAGCAGACTGGAATGACATAGGAGAAGAGGACGTATGTTTGATCGTAGTTTCATTGAGCTTGTGGTGGTGTAGGAGGATGTGTTGAAATAGTTGATGGAAGAGGAGTGGCAAGTATTTATAAGACATAGTGAAGGCTGTGTTCTAATGTTGGACATATTTTCATGGTGGCAGGGAACAAGAGACCATTAGTGAAGCATGAGGAAGTAGAGGGGATGATATGAAATGAGAATTAAAGGGTGGATGGGTCGATGGGAGGAGAAAAAGGAGGTAGAACAAGGACACACTTTTGGGAGGCTGTTGCGGCCGTCCTGGACATGTGTCTGACACAAACATCGTGGACCCACTGTGCGTGTGTCCAAGAGGCAAGAGTGTCCACAGTGCCAAGGAATTAAATGACTGATATCGACGCCGTTTCGACGGCGTGGAAATAGATATTTATAGGTATACCGACGGAAATATCGGCAGATGCAATCCTGGCCTTATCGACTCCTAAATGGACGAATTAAATCATGAAATTTTACAAGTGTGGTCTCAACACCTAGATGTAACGTTTTATGCAATAAAATTCAATATTGGGTATGTGGGGGGGGGGGGTCAATCATGTGAGAGGTAAGGAATAAGTCATGTTTTTTTGGAGATTTCGATGACAAAATATAAGAATTAAGATCTGAAATTTTACTAGCACAATCCATAAACTCATCTTTACACACTTATGCAATAATATTCAACTTACAACAAACATATAACAGCATAGTAAATTACTAAGTACTAACTCACATCAGCTGTATGATGAGTGGCGCGCCGACTGTTGATAAGGATATTGTTGTTCCACATATTGCTCCCATGTCATCAAAGCTCTATACGATTTGTTGTATGAAACAACATGCTCCTCATACACTTCAGGATTCACATACTGCATCATCCCAATCTTTGGAAAATGTTATTGTAAATCTTTGAGATATTGAGCCTTGTTTGCTGAATTCCTGGGAGGCTAAGAAGAAGCGGGAGGAGGTGCCCATGCTCGAGGAGCTTGAGGTTGAGGAAAAGGAGGTTGTAATGGAACACCGGCAATAGGAAAAATTATAGTATGCCCACCACTCCATGTTTGCCCTCCATCACCAGAGTATGCTTCGGTGTTCACCCGAAAGCATCCATAAGGGCTACGGACAGAGTTTGCTTCATGATATCCCATACCAGGTCCAAGTTCTAATTGTAATCTTGGTTGTGGTTCAACTTGATATCCAGAATACCCATGTTGGGACTGAGAAGTCTGAGATGGGTATGGAAGTGTCTGCCCAAATAACATATCTCCAAATGAATGTTGAGATTGAGAGTCAAATATGCTCAATGTATCCATTGAATCAGCAAGATCAGAATAATAATCACTTGGACTCTGGTATTGTGGTTGTGGTTGTGGATTGGATGGGTAGGAGTAGGGGTAGGGGCTTGGAGTTGTGGGCATTGTGGCATTTGGTAGAGGTGCACCGCTGTAATCTTTCCCAGATCGAGTTTTTCTTTGAAAAGCTTTTTCAGACATGGGATATTCTTGTTGTTGTGGAGGTGCACTCCTAGTAACATAAGGTCGATCATCATGTTGAGGATCCACAGCTGGAGGATATTCTGGAGAGCGTTGACTTTGATTACCACCATCATCAGACTTAGATTTGGAACCAGCTGAAGAAGAGGAATCTGAGCTAGCTAACTGCTCTTCTACTGTTCTATCCATTTCCATATCAACATTTACATGTGCAACTTCAGGCTCAAGTCTTTCAGGCGGATTATCAAGAATAATATCATCACCATTATTTGCCTCAAATTGCTCTTCTATATATGGATCTGGACGTCCATCTAAATTATCAAGAACAGGACGACCTATCTCATTCATCCATTCCTCTAAAGGATTTTCTGAATTTTCCTCCAGCCCTCTACGTCTTTCAGTGGTGAAAGTGTATGTGGTGTCAATGGGATCGTGGACAACAGCAAAATCCACTTCCCTGTAGTTGGCATCTCGTATTGCTCTAGCCCTCAACCGCATGTTGTAGTGAACGTAGACAAGGTCCCTCAACCTGTTTGCCCCAAGCTAGTTCCTTCTCTTTGAATGTATCAGATTGAATGTGCTCCAATTTCTTTCACAGCCCCCTACAGATGTTGTTTGAGCAAGAAGGCGAACAACCACTTTTCTTAAATGGGGGGCACCTGCTCCATTCCAAACCCACCACTCACAAGGATCACCTGCCTTACGATCAGAAACCGCATTTGGATGTCCAAAACATCCAGTGCCTTCACGGAAATGGCGCAACTGCAAAAAAAACATCATTTACGATATTTAGATGATGAAATCAAAGTGCTGACTAATGACTAATGAGAAATTAAGAATGTAAGTTATATAGTTATCTTATACCTCTTCCAGTACTAGCAATCGCTCTTCTGGAGATGTAATGAACTTGTTGGTGACATCTCTCACTGCATTCATTAGAGTCGGATTCAATCCAAGCGTTCGTGAGTATTGGAACCTCGGATTCAAATAGTAAGTTGTCACAAATATAAATAAAGAAATAAGAATGACATTTTAATAGGTAGACTATGAGTTAGACAAATAACTTAGAAGTTAGAAACTTAGAACATAATTGAGATATATACCTGCTTTATGCAATGGATGCAAAAGCATATTTGTCCAACGATTCTCATAAATTCTGATGTATTGCTCATTGGACTTAGGAGCTGTTTTTTTATGTTGTCCACCATTGAGGTCATTGCATCATATAAAAAAGGCATTTTTGCAGTTTTGTCACCATCTACCAGCCTCAATACCTTGACAATGGGTTCCATTATTCGCAGCACCCTAGTAACCTTATCCCAAAAAGGTTTGCTGGCAATCAACTCCTCAATTCTTCTGCCAACTGGGGTATTGTGCTCCTTCATGGAGGTCCACTCCACTCCATTGAAGAGCCTCCTAAGTCCATCCTTTTTGGACTTTAATGATTGTAAGGCAAGAAAGTTTGTTGCAAATCTAGTTGCACCTGTTCTAATCAGATCACCTCCACAATACTTTGGTCGCCTCATTGCATTTAACAGAAAAGAATGGTTGTAGATGAATCCTGTGATCAACCTACCATCAATGACAACAGATTTAATGAAATCAATTAAGCCAATGTCCTTGAGAATTAGATCTATGCAGTGGGCAGCACATGGTGTCCAATATATGGGATATTTCTTCATTAAACTCTCCCCGGCCTTCTTGAAGGTAGAACCATTATCAGTAACTATCTGCACCACATTTTCCACACCAACCTACTTCATGTATGTTTTCATTAGTTTCTTTATGTACCTGTGGTTTCTGACCTCACTTGAAGCATCAACAAAGTCTAGAAAAATTGTGGATCCACGACAATGTACAAGAAAGTTGATAATTTGTCTTATGTTGCCACTAGTCCACCCATCAGACATAAGTGTGACACTATATTCAGACCACATGTTTTTTGTCTAAAATCCATGCTTGTAGATCCTTCTTCTCTAGGGTAAGAAACTTGTTCATTAATTCATATGAACTGGGGGCCTTGACGCCCCTCCTAGAATCCCCTATCACATCTACCATATGTTGCAGATACGATTCAGTTGCAACATGTGCAGGTATACCATGAGCAAAGAAGAACTTACCCATTGCCTTGCCGACCTTATCTTTTGTACCAGTGAACATTGCTTTGATGCCTTTTTGCCTAGCCTAAGGCTTCCTAACCCCTGGCTCATCAACATGGCTCAATCTCATACTAGCAGAACGGAAAAGTGTATCAATGTCGCCTTTCTTCCTTTTACCATGACCAGCTCTGTCTTCATCGTCATCTAGGTCAACAATAGGAATACGTGCACCACTGCCTCCACCTGTACCAGATGGCCCATACCTCCTTGTAATTCGAGTTGCCTCCTCTCTTTCCCACTCATCTCTGTGGGAATCTCTGAGGGCACGTCTATACGCACGACGTGAATAAGTTGTGTCACATTCAGGAGGATATGCAATGTATCATCTGATTCAGCAGAAGAACATGTGCCCCTAACATTGAATAATGTATCTGTGTAACCTTTGTCAGCATCCTTAAGTTTTTGTTGTTTGTGTTTCTTTGCACCCATAAGATTCCTGAAATCATCCCTAACACTTTGGGAACACCTTTGGCACATTGCCACCACCAGTAATGTGACGTTTGAATCTAGTAATGCCCCCTCCACCAATTGTCTTCTTGCAGTAATTGAAAACTATCTTTCCCCTATTGTCGTCAAGAGGCGTGCAGTGATTCCATGCAAAATCCATCACATTCTTAGCTCCAACATTACCGACCCCAGCACCCTCACCATCGCTTGAAGACATCTTCTCAAAAGTCAAAAGTCGACACTGCAAAAAGACAGACAAATAAAAATTAGGTGTATGAAATCAATAACCCATTAAGTTGCAAGAAATTAATCTATTTTATGTATTATAGAATCAAACACAACACTTTTAGGTGTATAAATGTTAAATGTATTTATAGAATCAAACACAATATTTTTTAAGATTTTTATTAACAAGAAAAAAGGCTTAAATAAAAAAAATAAAGTCTGAAATAAATTTAAAAATTATAAAATGTGATAATTATCTAGTATTAAGTCAAGTGATGTATTACAACTTTACTCATTCCATCTTACATAACACTAACACACATTTCTGTAGAAAAAACAAAAAAATGATTTTTTTTTTATTTTCAGCATTTTAAATAAATAAATAAACGAAAAATATAAATATTTTTACTATATTTTTGTTTGTATTTGTTCACATTGGTATTTGGTACAACTTCTTCAACTAACCCTAAGTTAGATACCTATTATTTCTAGTACTTATTGTATTAGACGAATTTAGTACTAATTAGTGAAATTATATGATAATACTAATTAAGAGTAGTAGACCTAGTTATACATTAGTAGATCTACGTATAATAATCATAGATCTACTATTAAATAGCATTAATCCTAATTTTTTCGAAGTAGATCTAAGATTTGGGTGTATTTAGAGATTTTTGGAGAGCTTTTATGGTGAAAATAGAAGGAAATAGATAGGAGAGGGGTTGGAAATGATGAAGAATGAAAGAAATTAAGAAAACATACCTTGATTAGGGCCGATTTAAGCTCCAAGGAAGAAAATCGCCCCAAATCTCCAAGTTTCTTCACTCTAGCAGCAGCAGTAGTCGCAAGATCGCAAGCAGCAGTATGTCGGGGTGGCATACCGCCGATATCACCAATAAGTGAGTTTTTTACACTGACCCCCCCCCAATATCGTCGAAATCAGGCGGTTTTACCGGTAAACCCACTGGTTTACCGATATTTGCGGGAGCAGCAACAGGCTTGCGAGAACCGGTGCCAGGTTGGGTCGATATCGGTAAACCGAGCGGTTTACCGACGATATCGTCGGTATCTTCTTCCTTGCACAGTGCGTCCAAGTTGGATACCTTTCCAGGATGGCCATGGCAGCCTCCAGTAAATGTTTGTGCTTCTAGATTAGGGCATTTGTGGCATGTGTGAGAGACTAGGTCCGTTTAAACTAATATATTAGGTTAAATTAAGTCTAATTTAGGCCGAAATGAGTCCATTTTGATCAAATAAGGTCAAATAGGTCCAATCTAGGAAATTTTAGGTATTGACAAAGAAATTTTGATATTATCCAAGTGATGGTCAAATCAAGTTGAGAGTGAATGGATACAATTTAGACCATTATAGGATTGATTAAGTAGAACTTGAGTCATGTTTAATCTAAACCAATCATAATAGCACATTGATTAGGCCCACTATAAGTTAGAATTTGGTCCAAATAAAGTCAGTGAATGTATCAATCCTATGAGTGTATGAGTTATCAGACACATGTCAACTTTTGGAGCAAGCAAGGTTGTAAAGTGTGTGAGGCATAATGAGGCATTTTTGTCTCACTGAGGCGAGGCGTAAGCCTTGATGCGTTTAAGCCATAAGCCTCGAAATATGCACGAGGCAGTCTTAATAAATAAAATTATACATTTATACACATAGTTGTATATGTATAGTGATATATATATACACATATACATATATATAATGTATATGGTGTTTGTATAGCATTAATATTATAGAAGCAAAACTAAAACAAACTAGAAAACATTTATGAAACTTAATAAGGACAAGAAGGGATTAAAGACCACCACAAAACATAGAAAATTATTAAATATCAATTAATTATACTTATTACAGAATCAGATGGAGAGAAATCCTCGACCACTCTACAGTCAGGGTGATGGTATTCGTATATAGAAGAAACTTTACGAACTTTATACATAGGTCCCTGATCTTTTCCCACACTACAAGTCCCTATACATACATATTAACACTCTGCCTCAAGCCGGAGCATATATATCATATGTGACCAGCTTGTTACATAAGTATTGAACCCGACAACCATTTAGGGACTTTGTAAATAAATCGACTAGTTGATCTTTGGATCTGACTGGTGACAACTGAATCAACTTCTGTTGAATCTTTTCTCGTAGAAAATGACAATCAACTTCAATATGTTTGGTTCTCTCATGAAAGACAACATTCTGGGCAATGTGGACAACAACCTGATTGTCACACTTCAAGTCCATCGGAACTTCCTGCATAAAGCCAAGCTCCTCTAACAAGTGACGAATCCATAGGAACTCACACGTTGCTAGGGCCATAGCTCTATACTCTGATTCTGCACTGGACCTTGGTACAACAGTTTGCTTCTTGCTCTTCCAAGACACAAGATTTCCTCCTACAAACACATAGTAACTAGAGATAGACCTCCTATCGATACTAGATCCAGGCCAATCAGCATTTGAGAAACCATGTACATGCAGATGTCCATGATTTTGATATAGAAGTCTATTACCGGGAAACTTCTTGAGATACCTTAGAATGTGCATGTCAGTCTCCATATGACTTGTGCATGACTTATCCATGAACTAACTAACAACACTAGTGGCAAAAGAAATATCAGGCCAAGTTACAGTCAAATAAATCAATTTCCCAACAAGTAGTCTGAACCTCCAGGGATCATCAAGTAACTCTCCATGCTCCTTGGATAATCTGACTTTAGGATCGACTGGAGTATCAAGAGGTCTAGCCCCAAGCATCGCTGTCTCAGTGAGAAGAACTAAGACATACTTCCTTTGTGAAATTACAATCCCAGACCTACACTTGGCAACTTCAATCCCCATAAAATATTTAAGAGTACCCAAGTCCTTTGTTTGAAATTGGCCTTGTAGAAAGAGCTTTAATTGTGCAATGCCATACTTGTCATCCCCAGTAGTCACAATATCATCAACATATACTACCAAGAAAATGCTCCCAAAATTCTGTCTTATATAGAAGACTGAATAATCCATGGTACACTGATGAAGTCCAAACTCAGAAAGAGCATTGTTGAATCTGCCAAACTAGGCATGAGGCGACAGCTTAAGACCATAGAGGGACTTGTGAAGACGGCATACTAAATCTGACTCCCCTTGAGCAAAAAACCCAGGTGGTTGCTCCATATAAATCTCCTCATCCAAATCACCATGCAGGAACGCGTTTTTAATATCAAACTGGTGTAGAGGCCAAGAATTACTAGCAGCCAGAGACATGAAAATGTGAACATAAGCCATCTTTGCCACAGGAGAGAAGGTCTCTAAGTAATCCTCACCATACACCTGAGTGTAGCCCTTGGCAACTAAACATGCCTTGAGCCGATCAACAGAACCATTTGCACCCACTTTGACAGTATAAACCCAATCGCATCCAACAACAGACTTGTCATGAGGACGTGGAACAAGAGACCATGCTTCATTCTGGTGAAGAGCTAACATCTCCTCATCCACAGCATGACACCAACCTGGGTGATCAAGTGCAACTGAAATAGACGGAGGTATAGAGACAAAGGATATAGAAGATATGAAGGCATAATATGAAGGAGAAAGATGGCTATATGAAACAAAGTTAGAAATGGGATGTTGAATATTTTTAAGAGTACAGGATCTAACACCTTTACTTAAAGCAATAGGAAGATTTTGTTGTAAAGGTAGAGAAGGAATTGTGTCTACCTGACCTTCTAACAAGGAATCATCTGGAGAAGGAACTGAACAGCCAAGAGCCTCAGTCCCAGCTGCAGTGGTACCTGAACCAAACTGCCCACCTGAACCTGTAAACCTGAGTGATTGGGGGCCTATCAAAGGTGGGTGGAACCACATCACGAATACGTTCAGTACTAGAGAACTCAAGTACATAAGACACAACCAAAACAGGAAGGGGCAAGAGCTCCGCCATGCTACCGGTGTCACTGAAGAACTGTCATCGAAGAAGGATGTGTCTTCAAAAAAGGTGACATCCGCAGACACAAAGAAGCAATGTAAGGTAGGACTGTAGCACTTGTAGCCCTTTTGGACTCGAGAGTAACATAAAAAAACACACTTGATAGACTTTGGACTCAACTTGTCTACATCGGGACCAAGACAATGAACAAAACAAGTACACCCAAAAAATTTAGGGAAGACATGGTACAATGGCTTTAGAGGATGAAGGATCTGAACAAGTATTTCTAGTTTTGGAGGACGGAAGATGGCATGCGGTTAATGAGGTAGGTGGCAATGAGAACGACATCCCCCCCAGAATTCTTTGGGAACATGCATATGAATAAGAGAGCGAGCAGTCTCAACAATATGACGAATCTTTCATTCAGCCACTCCATTTTGTTGTGGAGTATGTGGGCAAGAGGATTGGTGAATGATGCCATTGGTGGATGTGAATTTGATAAAATCATGGTTACAATATTCTCTGGTATTATCAGAACAAATGATACAAATTTTCTTTTTAAATTAAGTTTCCAATTCTACACAAAATGACTTAAATATTGACAAGAGTTCATATCGTTCTTTCATCAAATAAAGCCATGTAGCATGAGAGTAATCATCCACAAAGATGACAAAATATGTATAACCAAGTTTAGAAGAAAACGACTAGGACCCCATACATCAGAATGTACCAGCTCAAAAACAAACTTTGTTCTTTGACTCTCCCTAGACCTAAAGACAGACCTTGTGTGTTTCCCCAATTGACATGATTCACACTGCAGACCCTCCAGGTTGGACAAACCTGGGACCAAAAACTTGAGCTTCTTTATAGATGCATGACCAAGACGACTATGCACCACCAAAGGAGAAGCAGCGAGACAAGTTGTAGGCAACCTCTGCAAGTAGTAAAGTGCAGCCAGTTCATACCCTTCGCCAATCGTCTTCCTCGTCTTCAAGTCCTGTATAATACAATTATCTGGTAAGAAAGTGACAGAGGCTTGAAGAGAGCGAGTTATTTTGCTAATAGATAACAAATTAAAAGGAAAGTGAGGTATAAAAAAAGTGGACGAAAAAGACATACGTGAGTAGGTGAAACTGTCTCAGTTTCCTTAACATAGGCAATGGAACCATCTGCAAGGCAACACCGCGTAGGTTGGGTTTGTGTGTATAAGTGGTAAACAACTCAGGTACCCCTGTGATGTGATCAGTTGCACCTGAATCAAGAACCCAATCTAACTTAGACGACGATGCCCTAAATGCCTGAGAGATGCAAGATGACGAACTAGATCTTTGTGCAAGAGAAGCAACTAAGGATGTAGCCTGCTAAGAAGCACGAAGGCGCATCAACTGAGAGTACTCATCTTCAGACAAGGATATCTGATGAGTCATTACCTCCTCCTAAGAAACCTTTGTAGCCACCATGTTAGCCGACTTAGTAGGAAATCCATGTAATTCATAAGAGTCCTTGGTGTGCCCTTTCCTGCCACAATGGGTACACTCAAGACGCTGAGGGAATACTCCGCGACCAAAGCCAAATCCTCCTCAGGTGATGCCTCTGTCACGACCGCGTCCTCTAGATGCAGTGTCTCTGCTAGACCGAGTGATTAAGGCTGACTTGTCACCCTGTGACTGAGTAGCAATGGTTGCATCTTTCTCTAAGAAAGCATGTGACACCCTAGAATAGGTATCAGCCAGAGATGGAAGTTCAGCTCCAGACGAAATCTGGCTACCAACACCCTCGTACTCACAACAAATTCCAACCAAGAACTTGATCACTATCATATGATCACGTTGTTGTCGCATCTTGTGAATGTCTATAGAGAGAGGAAGCAGATTGTGCAAATTAGCAGCCAAGCGAATCACTTCGCCAAAATATTGTGTAAGTGACTTATCTCCCTATTGCAGCCCATAGAGCTCCACTGTCATATCGTACATGTGAGAGACGTTGTTTGAATGCATAAGTTGAAGATGATCCCACAATGCTTTACACGTCTCGAAGTGATTTATCATGTCTTCTATATGTGGCTCCATGTTATTCGACATCATACTCAACAGACTAGCATCATGTTGTTCCCATTGCTCAAGTACATTCAGATCATTTGGTGGCTCAGAAGTTAGATGCTTTATGTTAGATGCTTTATGCATCCTTGACCCTTGAACCAAATCTTAATAGTATGACTCCATTGATTATAGTTCTTCTCATTAAGTTTCCGAGTAGTGATAATCTGGTTCTGAAACGTAAAAGAGGCATGTTGCACCAATGCCTCCTTTTCAGATGAGGACAAGCTAAAAGGTGGAATCTGGATTGTTGAACAGCACAAAAAGGATACCCAAATATAGCATAGTGCCAAGGATAGAAGACAGTTTGCGTGAAGGTCATGGTACTGCTACAGTAACCCGTGGCCTATACCTTGGAGAAAAAAGAGTTGATGACCTCCCTGCTTGCAGCAAACGTGGGAAATGATCCTTGAAGATGGTAGAGAAGATAGAGGCACCCCTCTAAGACCAAGTTTGGAGGGAGGAAGATGTTCGTCTTCATTGGAGATGAGTTGCAAGTTTGACGTAATAATCTGCTACTGATGGTCGGAGAAGATGGAGTCCAAAGAGAACCCACAAGGCGTCCCAACGACTGATGGTGGTCTCCCTAGGGCCGTTGAGGTTGAGGAGGACCCAATCCAAGAGTTGGATCAAACTGAAGCCAAAAAATGGAGGCACAACAGCCTGTACGGTACCCACACTACAACAGTAAATTATTATAGTACCGTGAACATGAAGGAGAAGGAATCAAGTTGACGTCTTGAATTCCATGGACTAGTTGGAGATCGAAAGCCCTAAGCTCTGACACCATATTACAGAATTAGATGGAGAGAAACCCTCGACCACTCTACGGTCATGGTGATGGTATTCATATATAAAAGAAACTTTACAAACTTTATACATAGGTTGTCGGGGAGGAGTGGTTAAGTGGTTCGGCACAGTGTCCCCTCATGAAGAAACCCAGGTTCGAAACCCATCAGTCGCCTCCGAAATGGTACTTGTCGTGCAGGTGAGCCAACTGTGTGCTTTAAGCGGCTCTCGGGTGTGCGGGGCGCCCGGGGCCCAAGCGTTTTATGTTATCTGGGGGGTCACAAAGTGGCCCGTCTACGAGGGCGGTTCTTTCAACAATAAAAAAACTTTATACATAGGTCCCTGACCTTTTCTCACACTACAAGAAAGTCCATATACATACATATTAACAATACTTTTAGATCAAAATATGTAATTAACAAAGAAAAAGGGAGTGTGTTAAAAATGACTTCTTATTTAAGTACTTCTTATGCCCTCTATATGTTGGGTCTAGTATGTAATTATTCCTTTTCTATATAATAAAGAGAAACCTGTCACAACCGGGTACCGTTCTGGCCCAATACCTTTCACATGGTATCAGAGCAATCCCTGGGCTAGAAACCCTAGTTGTCGCTCCCTCCTTCCTTTCTTTCTCTCCCGTGCCGTTAGTAGGCAACGGCGCCGCCGGTCTCCATGCCCGCAGCTGCTAGTTGATTCTCTTTTCTCCAGCTCACATCATCGTGGACGCTTGAAAGAGAAGGGGAGGATCGCTCGTTCTATCTAGTAGAAGAGGAGGAAGGTCTTCCTTCTTTGTCTCTCTCCTCTCCATGTAATCCCCAAACGTAGATGAGTGCCTAAAGATCTACGGGGTTATTGATGTGTTAGTTTTGCAATTTGCATCATCTGTTGACAACGATGATGGCGCTATTAATCGTCACCCTTTCGAAGCGTCTTCCCGGGTATATTTTATCTCAACGATTCTCTAGTGTGTCTTCCCTGAGAATTCCCTCAGATTGACGGCACAAATTCCCGTCAATTTGCTCATCCTGACACTTTACACGGCGTCTCAACCTCAACTAGATCTTTCGCCTCTGACAGATACGACTATACGCCATCCACTCTCAAGTGTATGTTGCTCGTCTCATCTATCACCAATAGCTCGCACGTTTGCTCTTCAGCTTGATTCCACAATTGTCCCTCGTTCTTACATAAAGGCCGAAAACATGATGGTTAAAAAAAGGCTATGGATGGTGAGACGGCTGCTCTTTATGAGAATTCCACCTGGGACTTGGTGGATCTTCTGTCCGGGAAGTCTATTGTAGGTTGTTGTCAGGTTTACACTATTAAACAGAAACCAGATGGCTCTATTTATCGATTGAAGGCCCAGTTGATGGCAAAGGAGTATATTCAGACATGACGTGGATTTCTTTGAAACCTTCTCACCAGTTGCTTGGCTCAATTCTGTGTGGATCCTTATTTCTGTTGCTACTCATTATGGTAGGCCTCCGGTTCAACTGGATGTCAAGAATGTTTTCTTCATGGTGATCTTCTTGAAGATGTTTATATGGAGCAACCTCCTGGGTATGTTGCTCCGGGGGAGTGTTAGAAGGTGTGCAAGTTGAAGAAATCCTTATATGGATTGAAACAGTGTCCAAGAGCATGATTTGACAAAATTAGTGCCTCTCTTCTACAGTTTGGGTTCAAATGGTCCTCTATTGATCAATCATGGGGGACGAAAAAGCCTGCTATGCCAGCTACAATTGTATACAACGATCAGTCTCAAAGCGGGAACAAAAGGGGCAAAAAGCGGGAAAGAACGGCCGATTAATTACAAAAACGGTTAACCGGCAATTTTGGCAAAATTTAAACGGCTTGGGTGTTGGGTCGATTAATCAGCCGTTTAATCGACCGGTCAGGCCATCTTTCAATTCACTGTGCATTACATAAAACATAACTTCAAGTGAATAATGTCAACCTCGGGACTTTGCATTCTTTTGGGGAATCATCCATTCACCGGGAGGAGCAAGAAACTTGCTATCATTGCTCCCTACAACACTGGAGCAGAATATTGAGCTATACCGCATGCCTGTTGTGATATACAATGGGTATTTCATCCTTAAAGAAATCCATTCCGATCCGGTCTATAGTCACCTTGCATTGTGACAATCGGGCTTCCCCCTGCATCACCAACAACCCTATCTTCCATGAACAGACAAAACACATTGAGATTAGCAACACCTTTGCCCTTGGTCCTGTAAAGGATAGGAAGATTGTCACTCTACATGTGAACATAGAGGAGCAAATTACAGACATTCTTACCAAACCTCTACTCCCTTGTTTTCTTATATATGATTACCAATCTGGGACTACAAGATGTGTATCTACAGCTTGAGGAGGGAGTATTAGAGTAGTAAGTTGAATGAGCCGAGTGGGTAATTCTCCTCTCTTTTATCTTAACTTGTATCTGTGGTACATCATACCACTTCCTAGTTTAGTCTTATATTGGGGAATCAGGAGTACTGGTCTTTATTGTCTCCTATATATGCTTGTGTATGTAACGACTCAATAATCAAGCAATAACGTGTTAGTACCATCAACAATAAGTGACTCACTTGAATGTAAGCTAAAAAATGCATTGCCTTGAAAAATGTAGAAGATGAAGCATGTGTGGTTATATTCTATCTATAACTTTTAGCAATTTAGTAACAAATAATTAAATATTTTAAAGCTATTTCATCCTTACAATTGTTGGATTATAATTTTTAATTGGTTATCCACAATCACAGCAGCTTTGTAACTTATATATACGATCATGGAATTATGTTAAACTATGAGTAAGGTTATATATACGATCATGGAATTATGTTAAACTATGAGTAAGGTAACTAGAAAGACTATTTAAACTGCTTATTAACACTTAGCTATGTAGGGCATCAAAACAATGTCATCAACTTAATACTTATGACATAGGTATCTAATCGATAATGAAACAGATGTTTGATAAGTCTGTCAGAAAGTGATTTGTCAACATCAATATAATATTTACCTTAATTTCTGTATGTTTAAGGAAGAAAGCTACTACATACTCATATTCTGACAAGCTAATAAATCACTACAAGACTAGAAAAAAAAATGAAAACTTACATCTTAATCCTACTTGTCAAGGAGGCAGATCAGTGATCCTAGAACCCTGGTGAATCATAAGTGCCCTATTTGCATTTTCAGTTTTCATTTCAGGAACTTATAACACTATACTCTTAGCTAAATTGCTTAAGCGTCAAAAAGTGCAAAATTATCCAAGAAAGTGGTCACAATGGATAAAACTAAATACTAAGCAATAAGTCAAAACAAAGCAAATATATCCAAAGATTAACATGAATTAGGCTATAATTAATGAACGTACTCATGAGAAACCTTCATGTGCTTTTTAATGAAACACAACTAAGCCTTTTTTTTAATATTTATGACCCAATGCAACACCACTACCCTAAACTCCCATATGAAACAACTATTCCATCTTGCCACTAGGGGTGTAAACGGTGCAGGTACGGTGCGGGTCTGGCCATACCCATATCAATACCCATTTAATTGAGCGGGTCCGATTCCGGTTCTAGACCCGCATAATACAAAACATGGACCCGCACCATACCCGTACCCACAATAATAGTGGGTATGCGATGCGGGTATGCGGGTAAGCGGTTCTATAAAGCATCATATTGTTTATGTAAGAGAAATGACTATGTTATATATATTTAACACAACAAGATATTGTTATCATATAGTATATTAACATGTAATAGTTATATTAGACAATGCTATATTCTATACAATAAAATTAATTGAGTAATTGTTTACATATTTGTAGTCGTGATCATAACATTTAATATATGTAGAAAGTAATGTAGATTAGTTGACATTTTGATTTTAAGTTTACATATGATGTTCGTTATTGTAACTAGAATAGTTAATTCTTAGTTATATGACTAGTCTCAACCTTAGAGTAGGATATAATCTCAATAATTATATTAATTAGACTAGTAAAGTATGATATATATAACATATTATTTTAGTAGTTACTTATGTATAGCGGGTACACGGGTCTAGCGGGTCTGGGTCCAAGCATACCCATTATTGGACCCGCTTATATGCGGGTCCAAGGGTATACGGGTCCAAGGGTATGCGGGTATAAAAAATTAGACCCGTGACGGGTTTTTTAAGGGTCCGGATTTGCGGGTCCGCGGGTCTACCCGTACCCATTTACAGCCCTACTTGCCACCTAGTCCAAAGGAAAGTCATGGAAGCTCAAAAGAGCACCCCTCCCATGACATCTGGGCAGGACCTTGATAGCATCTTTATTATGGATGAATTAAAGTTAACTGAAGTAGAAAGTAAAACGGGATGTGTTAATATATTTCATTATATTCAGTTGTTTATTCTATTTTGTAATTTATATATCCTACTGGACCTCTATGTATATTCTCCAACTTCTCTTATTAATAAAAAGGGAGAAGGCACATTGCCTCTCCTCACGCTGCATTGCACGCAGCATTGCAGGAACTCTGTTTACATGGTACCAGAGCAGGTGATCTAAACCCTACTCTCCCGTAGCCGCCGCCAACGCCATCACTGGCAGCCACCAGCCCGCCGCCAGCGCTGCCGTCGGCGGTCACCAACGACCGCAGCAGGCACTGCCGGCACTAGCAGCCGCCGGCCGTCCTGGGCCAGCCACGCCGCTGGCCCAAGGCAGGCACAACAGTCGCCGCTCGAGGCAGGCGCAGCCCTGAGCAGGCGCGTCGCCCCCCACTCTCTCTCCAGATCGTCGGGTCCTTCAGTTGATCCCACAGATTTCTAAATCCCACAAACCGAAGGGTCCATCGTTACGTAGGAAATACCTAATCACATCTCCTCCATGTGTGATTAGGGAACTTCCGTTTGGGGGTTGTAGATGCGTCAGATACGCATCTAATTCTTTGACGTGACGTGTATCTTTCCGTCACTCAAATCTTCCTGTGACGTGTATCAATCCGTCACTCTTCTTCTCGTTGAATCATGGAGGACACTAAGGTGTCTAGCATCTATAGTGAGATATCACCTATTCCCTCCATCAAGCTGAACGAGAAGAATTATCTCAGATGGATGAATGTTGTCCATACAGTGTTGGAGTCACGAGACAAGGCGAGACATGTTGATTTTGATCCTCCTGCATCTATTGACAAAGGCTATGCTGAATGGAAGCGTCATAATAGTCTGGTGAAGACATGGCTGTGGGGAAGCATGGAACTTGGGATTGCCTCTAGGTTCATATTCTACACTACTGCCAAAGATATATGGGATGCAGTAAAGAAACATTATTCTCAAAAAAAGAATACTCTTCGTCAGTTCATGATATAGGACCGCCTCTTTGCAGAACGACAGGGATACAGGTCTTTAGAAGAATACTTTGGAGTGATCCAAGGTATTGAACAAGAGTTGAGATTCTATCATTCGGTGATCGTCCAGGAACAAGTCAAAGACAGAGATGACTTGATTACAGCAAAGTTCTTATCTGGTCTGAGTTCTTCGTGCAGTTCAGCCCGCGGCGTCATCCTAGCTTCTGACAAACTTCCCAGCTTGGAAGAAGCTTACTCAAGGATTTTACAGCCAAATTTTGAACATGTTGATCCTACAGCAGTCTTATCTCTTGGAGATTCTCATGCTTCTGTAGCTGCTGCAGTGAGAGGACGACAGACAGGTATGGGCTGAGGACGTCGCACTCATCCTAAGTGTACTTTCTGTGACAAACCTAGACATACAGTTGAGAAATGTTGGAACAAGCATGGTAGACCTGTTGATGTTTCACCACCTGTGGGAGCAGCAAACTATGCCACCACTACTGAGTCTTCTGAGCCTCCTGTTTCGAGTTCTGGTTCCTTTGGCATCACACTCACCAAGGAGGAATATGATAGATTTATTCTGGCTACCCAGCATCTGAGTTTGGGGTCATCTTCTTCAGCCAACTTGGCGTCCACCACTGGTAATCAGGCTAACTCTTTATTGGCTTATGGTTCTACTTCTTCATGGGTGGTTGACTCTGGAGCGTCACAACATATGACTGGTATGAGGAGACTACTTCATTCCAGTGACTCACATATTCCTCACAAATCTGTAACAATAGCAGATGGTTCAGTGAGGAGAGTGTTAGGCAGTGGATCTATTTCCCTGACTCCTAAAATTGATCTTAAATCCGTACATTATGTGCCTGCATTTCCATTTAATCTTCTCTCTGTTGCTAAATTGATTGATACTGTGAAATGTACGGTAACTTTTGGACCTTCTTGTTTTGTATTACGGGATCTCAAGAGTATGAAGACGATTGGTGGGGAGCTTAGGAAAGGTGATCTCTACCTCTTCCATGGTGAGAGTCTGCCTCGCCAAGTATCTGCTCCAGCTCCAGCTATCCTTTTGAGTGGTTCTCCCTTACTGTGGCACTACAGATATGGACATCCTTTGTTAGAGAGCCTGAGGAACTTAGAACCTGATCTGTCTCAAGTGTCTTCTTTAGAGTGTCAGTCCTGTCAACTGGGGAAACATCATAGAATGTCTTATCCTGGTCGTGTCAATAAACGGGCGTCTTGCCCTTTTGAGTTGGTCCACAGTGATGTTTGGGGTCCTGTAAAAGACCATTGCTATAATGGTTTTCGTTATTTTATTTCCTTTGTGGATGATTTTTCACGTATGACGCGGATTTATTTGTTGAAGAGTCGAGAGTCTGTGTTATCCATTGTCAAGCATTTTCATCAAGAAATAAAAGTTCAATTTGATTGCAATATTAAAATTCTTCAATCTGAAAACGCCTTGGAGTGTGTTCAAAATGCTACGGCTGATTTTTGTAGTTCTGTTGGGATGATACGTCGTACATCCTGTCCTTACACCCCTCAGCAAAATGGGATAGCAGAGAGGAAAAATCGTCACCTTCTTGATATTACCAGGACAATTATGTTTCAATCAAATGTTCCTAAGAGATTCTGGTTTGATGCTTTATTTTCTGCATGTTTCCTTATCAACAGGCAACCTTCTTCTGTGCTCCATGGACGTACTCCATTCTCTGTCTTACGTCCCAAAGATCAGCCTTTCCTTGTTCCCCTCAGAGTGTTTGATTGTACTTCCTTTGTCCACAATTTTGATCCTAAGGCTGATAAGTTATCCCCTAGGTCAATTAGGACTCTTTTTCTTAGGTACTCCAACTCTAGCAAAGGGTACAAGTGTTATTGTCCAAAGCTCCGTCGTATGTTTGTATCCAGGGATGTGACGTTTCATGAATCCACTCCATATTTCTCTAGTGTTCCCAGTAAGGGGGAGCAGTTATGTGAGAGAGTGCCACCATTAGATATTAGTGAGAGAGTGACACCACCACATCAGAGTGAGAGAGTGCCACCTATCATTCCTGACTATACTATAATTCAGGAAGAGCAGCCAGCAGATGGTCCGTTAATTCAGCAATATCCACATGTTTACAGCAGACGAGGCAGACAAGATCCAGAGGAGGTAGCGACTCCAGTCTCTGAGCCTTCCCCGTCTTCCTCTACTCAAGGGATTCCTGGAGAACCATCTGACCTTGATGTTCCCATTGTTGTCTACAAAGGTACCCACTCCTATACTATTCGGCATCCTATTGCAAACGTGTGTTGTTTGTCCAAATTATCTAAGCAGGCCCGCTCATTTGCTCTTGGGATTGATTCTGTGGTCATTCCAAGAAATCATCTTGATGCTATGAAGGATATTGGCTGGAAACAGGCAATGAATGTGGAAATGTCTTCTCTTTTACAGAACAACACTTAGGAACTTGTCGACTTACCTCCAGATAAAAATGTTGTGGGATGCAGATGGGTATTCACAGTAAAACATAATCCAAATGGTTCAGTGGAGAGATTGAAAGCTAGGCTAGTGGCAAAGGGTACACTCAGACATATGGGGTTGATTTCTTTGAGACCTTTTCACCAGTGGCTCGTCTGAATTCTGTGTGTATTCTTATTTCTCTGGCTACTACCTTTGATTGACCTCTATTTCAACTCAATGTCAAGAATGTCTTTCTTCATGGTGATCTACAAGAGGAGGTATACATGGAGCAACCACCTGGTTTTGTTGCTCAGGGGGAGTGTCAGAAGGTGTGTAAATTGAAGAAAGCCATCTATGGATTGAAACAATCTCCTAGAGCTTGGTTTGACAAGTTCAGTGATGTTGTGCTAAAGATGGGCTTTTCTCGTTCTGTGACTGATCACTCCTTATTTTATTCTAGTTTTTCTGGTGGATCTATTATTATTGTTGTATATTGATGATATAGTTATCACTGGCAGTGATTCTACAGGCATATCTAGTGTGAAAGAAGGCTTGCAGGGGCACTTTCATACAAAGGATCTGGGAAAACTGAGATATTTTCTGGGCATTGAAGTACTTAGATCTAATGCAGGTACTAATTTGTCTCAGAGAAAATATGTACTGGATTTACTACAAGAAGCATGTATGAGTGAGTCCAAGCCTGTGTCTACTCCTATGGACTATCATGTGAAGGAGATGGCCGATGATCTATGAAGCACGGATACTCCAAAACAGATGACGTACCCGTATCCGATACGTATCGGATACCAATACTCCATGGATACTCCTGGATACGTATCGGATACTCCTAATCTGTATCCATCCGTATCCAAGCCGTATCCAGTCGGTAAAAACTAGAAAAAAAATCTGGGCATGACATTGCTTGATTAGCATTTGACACCAACTCATGTCTCAACCCTCTCTGCTAAGGAGTAGCTTGCAGCAAGGCTGTCACAGTTGCTTCCTTGATGTAGTTCAAGGTTAGTCACCATTCCTCTTGCTAAATGGCAATCTTCCTTCTTCTCTTTATTGTTTGTACCTCCTCTGTTTTTTGAGATTTCACTTTTTAAAGAACTTACGAGCACCGATACTCCAAAATAGGTGTCCTACCAATACTGAATGCATAGTTGATACTAAAACTCCCTAGATACTCTCTAATACATACCAAATACTTCTTAAGTCGTATTCCTTTTTTTATTAGCAGGATATGCCCTCAATGCAGCCAGGATACAACCAACCCATTTAGCAGCCAAGAGAGCACCCCACTCATGTGATCCCTCAAAATCCCAAAACCATGTGACTTCCAACTCTAGACTCCCCCTATTGTATTGTGATTTGAGAATGAAATTGGTATTTTCTGTTAAAAAATTTAAAATAAACATTCGAAAAACTGTTGTATCCATGTACCTATATCTTATATTTTTGAAAATTGTTGTATCTCGAACCGTACCTGTATCCATTTATGTATCTATATCCGCGCTTCATAGTAGCTAGCCACATGACAAAAGATAGTTTGGTATTATCACAGATGACACAGCTCAATTCACAACACAACATTACATGATACATGAAATGTGAAAGGTTTAGAATATGATATTATCATGTCTTTTTGTAACTTCACATTAATATGAATGAAAGACCCCATTTTAAATCATTGTTTGATATTATGGTATTGGCTTCCATTTTCTTTAGAAATATTGTGATTTTTGAAAGAAATTTGATTGGCTTCATCTATTTTCAAGATAAATATATTGGTTATTTTTAAAAATAAAATCAATAATAAAAAATTGTCGTATCCATGACGTACCCGTATCCTATATTTTTGAAAATTGTTGTATCCCCGTGCCCGTACCCGTACCCATATCGGATACGTATCTTTATCCGTGCTTCCTAGCCGATGATACTGATTATCCAGATCCAGGATATTACAAGAAAATTGTTGGTAAACTGATATATCTGACAGCTACACGTCCTGACATTTCTTTTGTTGTAGGAGTGGTGAGTCAACATATGAGCTCACCACAACAGTCTCATTGGACTTCGGTCTGTCATATTCTGAGATATCTGAAAGGTGCATCTGGTAAGGGAATCACTTATTATAGACCGAAGACCCTTGTATCCACTCTTTCTCTCACTGGTTATGCAGATGCAGATTGGGCTGGTAATCTGAATGACAGGAGGTCTACGTCTGGATATTGCACATTTCTAGGGAATCATCTTATTACTTGGAAAAACAAAAAGCAGAATGTTGTGGCAAGATCTAGCACGGAAGTTGAGTATAGAGCAATGGCACATGCATGTTGCAAGTTGCAGTGGGTTCAATCTGTACTTTTTGAATTAAAGTTTCTTGATTTGTCTCCTATTGAACTCAGATGTGACAATCAAGCTGCTATCTACATTGCCAAGAACCCAGTCTTCCATGAATGTACTAAGCACATAGAGGTTGACTGCCACTTTATTAGAGATCAGATCAAGAATGGGACTGTTGTGACTCCGCATGTCAAATCTGAAGATCAACTTGCATATGTTCTCACAAAGCCATTGAGTCCAACAGCATTTCAAAGTTTTTGCAACAAGTTGGGCATACACGATGTGTACGCTCCAGCTTGAGGGGGAGTGTTAATGTATTTCATTATATTTAGATGTTTATTCTATTTTGTAATTTTTATATCCTGTTGGACCTCTTATGTAAATTCTCCAACTTCTCTTATTAATAAAAAGGGAGAAGGCACATTGCCTCTCCTCACGCTGCATTGCACGCAGCATTGCGGCAACTCTGTTTACAGGATGAATTAAAGTTAAACTGTGGAGAAAATATTTTAGAGTATAAAAATATCAGGTATGCAACGTATCAACAGAAGTAGAAAGTAAACGCAAAACTAAAGCATGTGTGAAACTTACTCAGTAAAAACCAATAAACGACGCCAATCCTTCTTCGATGAGCCAAAAACACAACAGGCAGGAACAAACTACAAGGAAGCATGTCGCAGTGGTAGATTTGATTACACAACTATTGAAACAAAAGGTATTATTAAATTGTTAGAGAATAAAATGATGCGACAAAATAAGACAATGACTATATAACAACACTCTGGAAGAAAAAGTGAACTCGTACAGCAATAGAGAAAGAAACTATCTAACAATAATGGGATGTTTCAAAATGAAACAGGACGAGTTAGATAGTACTTGATTCACATGAAACATTTACAGCACTTTTTTTCATCTCTAGGTCATTCTCCTATTCAGGTTTTTTAAACATATACCCAGGGCCTATGCTTTCAAGGAGATATAACTAAGCAATTTAAAGCACAATCATAACTAACAAATACCAGGACAAACTTGTTTCTTTACCTTCTTCACGGGATAAGTATGCCCACGAGTATAATCGGTTGTGAGTACGGGAAGGGGGTCCGGGCATTCCACAGTGTAATTCCAGTGAAGATTAGACTGCTTGTTTAAGTCTTTATGACAATGAATATTGACATTGGTTGTTTGAGTCCATTATTACACTGAACATAAATATAGCTACTACGAAAAATGCTTTAAAAGGACTCCACATGGAGACGACTCGAAGAAAATCAAATTCTCAACAAGATAATTGCATAAAAGGGCCAAGTGTTAGGCCCAAACCCTCAAATCCATGATATTCTTTTGAAAGCTACATGATGACGTCCAGATTTGATTACACAACTAAAGAAACAAAGGTTCTGTCAAATTACTAGATAATGAGTTAATATACTAAGACAACTACAAAATAATAACACTGGAAGGAAAAGTGGACTCATATGGCCAGTCCACAGAGAAGAAAACTATCTGAAAAATATCGGGGTGTTTAAAAGTGAAAACAGAATAAGTAAAGTCGTATTTATTCACATGAATGAATTATAAAACCAAATTATTTTCATCTCCAGTCTGCAGGTGTGACTATCCTATTCCAGCATTTCAAATATATACCCAGGGTCTACACTTTTGCAAGAGGTACAACTGAGCAATTTAAAGCATCATTATAATTAATAGATACCTGGACAAACTTGTTTATTTTCTGCATATCATATGTATGGTCATGAGTGCACATGGTCACGATTGGGGGGTCTCCCTGTATTTGACAAAACAATTTCACTGAAGATGGTACTGCTTGTCTAAGTCTTTACAACATTGAGTATTGATATTGGTTGTTTGAGTCACTATTACACTGGGTACGAATATAACTACTATTAGTATATATGATTTATACTTCATGTTTTATTGTGTGATTTAGACTTGTCTTGTCTTTAGCTTTTCTTTTCTCCCATGTTGCCTAATTCTATTTCTTTCTTACTCTCTTATCCTATAAAAGAGAGTGCATTTTATTTGTTTCAGACACATCAAATAAAAGTTTTCTCATTCTACATGGTATCAGAGCGCTACGATCCTCCCAAATCTCTCCCATCAACCCTAATCCTTCCCAAACCCTGCTCCTTGCCGCCACCCCTTCTCCACCCCATCTCCAACCCGCCGTCGCCCCCTCTCCCTGCAGCCGGCAGCCCTCCTTCTCCGTCGCTGCCCCCACCCCTCCCTACTTCCCCTACCCATCTTCCCCTCCCATTGCCACCACCAAACCCACCCAGCCCGTCCCTATCCCGACACCACCCCACCCGCCTACCCCTATCGTCGTCGGCCTGCCAAGCCTAGTCGCAGAGGCCCCATCACCCAATCTCTCCTCTCCTCCACCAACCTACCTTCCCTCTCCTCCTATCCTCCACCAACCAGCCCCCCCCCCCGACTTTCCCTATTCCTCCATCTCCTAGCACTTTCTAAAATAACACGTAAAAGATCTAAAAGGGCCATCTTTGTTGCCTGCCTACGTCACATGGTCGAGTAACTCTCACACCGTGGTGGCGTAGGTCCTTCTGCTCTATATTGCCCCTATGTAGGTTTCTCATATCTGTTGATCCAGATTTGATGTTGCTCTCTATTGTCCCTATGCATGTTTTTTGGATCTACTGATCCAGATCTGTTGTTGCTCTCTACTGCCCCTATGTGGTCTTGGATCTGTTGAGATCTACTGCTGCTACTTCTTCTTTGTGTATGTAATCACTCCGGCTTCTATGGCGACTACAGATCCTCCTCGGTCTTTGTGTTACGATCGTGAAACTTGATTGATCAAACTATCATCTTTGTTAAATTGATTATTGTTCCTGTACGGTTCAAACTATATATGGGGTATTAGGCATAAAAATTTGGATATTTGTTGACGAGGAATTATAATCAATCAAGATCGAGGTACAAGGTATTAACTAGGACAATTATTGTATGGGGTCTACCCAATGCTAGATCGATATGAACATTATGAGTTGTCCCGTCATCCTTTGAACTATATGTCAAAGCCCAGGGGCGCTATCCCCATATCTTTGTTGATGCTAAACTTCCTCCTATTGCTACAGCTGATAAAAAACCAAGCAAGCCTGCGCTCAGTGGTCTAAAGATGATTCCAAAGTTATAATGTGGATGGTGAAAAGTGTCAAACCGAAGATCAGTCAGTCTCTCCTTCGCCTTCAAAATGCAATAGCTATGTGGGATCAACTATCCCATGTGTACTCTCACCAACAGAATCCAAAGAAGGACTTTGAGATCTTCACGAATCTAGCAAAAAATGAGTTTTTCACTGATGGATTTGTTCAAGACTACTACAACTAATGCTCAGCACTTTGGGATGAATACATATTCCGACATCAAAGAAGTTCAACGGCAATGCAGCGAACTTCAATTGGTTCAGTACTTGGCTGGACGTCCTCATTCTTTCTATGGTGTTGTTAACAAAGAACGAGGTATCTGGTTTCGATATCGTTTCGACAGCATGGAAACCAAAATTTTTTGAAATTTTGACGAAAAATTTGATAGATGCAACCGTGCCCGTTTTGACGCCAAAATGAACGAATTAATTTATGAAATTTTACAGGCGTGATCTCCACACCTAAATGCATCGTTTTATGCAATAAAATTTTATGTACGGGTAGGTTGGGGGTGGTCCTTCATGTGGGAGTTGAGGGAATTGTCCAGTTTCTTGAGGATTTCAATGAAGGGTTTCAATTAGAATATGTAGGAATTAAGTTATGCAAATTTGCAAGTATGAGCTACATACATGCATGCACCAATTTGTGTTATAATATCAAATATAGGATATGTAGGGCATCCCCACCGCATTTTACTTGGGTTGATAGTTTGTTGTTGATATTAACTCAATAGTCAATCATTTCATTGGTCCCAAGAACACTAGTGCAATGTTTTCAAGCTAAATCGTTATTTGTTGGTGTGGTTGGCTTCCTAGCACCCTCATTGTCTAATAAACCACCACTAGGATACATGTCGTCCGCATTACAGAAACTAAAAAAGCATGCATTGCATAAGTATTTAATAATTTGAATAGCAAATATTAGAGAAATGCAATACAATTATAATATATACTATTAAGTATATACTAGGTATGAGTACTAAATGGTGAAATAACCCAAATCCCCCTTTGCTCCTCTTAAAAAAACAACAATAACAACACAGATAGCAATTATTGAAATTTTCATCAAAATTTGGCGACATTCATCGAAATCATCAAAATTGACACAGTCACACATTTTGGTATCAAATCCCATCGAAATCGAAATTTTTTGGCGAAATTTTACCGAAACATCATTCCCTGGTTGTTAACAAATCTTATCAAGTGATCTCTTACCCTCACTAAGGGATGTTCTCATATGCGTTCAACACCTTCGTTCTGTGTCTTCCCTAGCTGCTACATGACATCTTTTGATCACTCAATCCTTACGGTCCGCTCCCATGACTCTACTCAAGGACGTGGACGTGGATGCGATCGTGGTGGTCGTGCTTCTGGTATTCCTGGACGTGGTCCTCCTCCTGACCCTGGATGAGGACAACCTCAACCTCCTACTGCCAACCGCTTATGTAACTTTTGTAGACGCACGAACCATAATGAGGACCGTTGCTAGGAAAAATATGGTGCACCTGTCTGGGCGAACCAGGTCTCCTCTGATGCCTCTTAAGATTCGACTATTGTTGCCTCCAGTTCAACGCTACCCACGATTGAGTGGATTTTTTCGAATAACTTCTCCAGGCTCGTTTATGCTTACAAACAACAGCTCTAGATGGAGGTTATTCTATTGTACTTGCAAATTATGTCACTTATGATAAAAATAAATGGGTCATCGACTCAGGAGCATCAGCTCATATCTTTGGTTGTTTTGCACATTTTACTACCTTATCTAAAACGACTAGGGTCCCTCCTACGACCGTGTTGGATGGGACTCAGTCTGTCGTTCATGGAATTGGAACTATATCTCTATCCAAAATTTTGTCATCAAAATATGTCTTATTATCTGTTCCAAGATTTCCACTTAATTTCTTATCTGTGAGTAGAATTGTTAAGAGGATTCAGTGCTCAATCACTTTTGATCTCAAGGGTTGTGTGTTTCAGGATCTCCGCACAAAGACGAGGATTGGTTCAGGCCATGAGGGACCTGACAGACTGCACTACCTGCATGTGTTGCAATCTGAAACTATTCTGCTATCAGCTTTCGTGACTGGTCTAAAATGGCACTATCATCTGGGACATCCTTTTGCTGCTAAACTGCGATGTCTTTTCCCTTAAATTTCTGATAAACAATTTTTGTGTGAATCTTGTCAATTTGGCAAACAGAATCGGGTTGTATTTCATAAGAAAAACGAAATTTGTTCAAATAATATGTTTGAAATTGTTCATGCTGATATTTGGGGACCTTGTTATGTTACTAGCATGTTCAGATTCCGCTACTTTATTACTTTCATTAATGACTATTCTAGGGCAACTTGGTTGTTTCTCTTAAAGGATCGCAGTAACATTTTGCATACTATCACCACCTTTTTTACTGAGATTCAAACCTAATTCAATTAAACTATAAATATTTAGAACTATTAATGCTTCATAACTCATGCAAAAATCTATGGATCATTTTTGTACTGCTCGAAGTACCATTCATCAGATTTCCTACTCTTACACACCACAACAAAATGGTGTGGCAGAGAGGAAAAATTGCCATCTTCTTGAAGTAGCACGCACTATTCTCCTTCATTTTCATGTTCCTACAAAATTTTGGCCTGAAGTTGTTTCTACTATGTGCTACTTAATTAACCGCATACCTTCTTCTATATTGCACAATCAAATCCTTGTCTCTCTTATGTATCTCGATGCACCTTTGTTTTCTGTATCGCCCCCGCATCTTTGGAAGCACTTGTTTTGTTAAGAATCTTCGCCCCAGGATATCTAAATTTGACCCCCGCTCCACTAAGTGTGCTTTTTCGGGATATTCACAAACTCAAAAAAGATATCGGTGTTATGATCTTGTCAAAAGACAATGGTTTGTTAGTGTGGAGGTCATCTTCTTCGAACGCATGTCATACTACTCTGAAAAGGGGTCTACTGTATCGAGTAATATGTTGGATTTCACTCCCCTACCTCAAGTGATAGAACATGATCCTATTGAAGCAATTGAAGTTCTTCCTCCTCCTATAAAGGTGTACAAGAGAAGATACAAGGTTACAGTCCCTTCCATGCCCCCTCAAAAACCAACTCCTTCGTCGACTAATCACAACACCTCCCAGGTAACTTCTGACCTACATCTTCACATTAATCAAAGGAAAGGTGTTTGTTCCTGCACTCAGCATCCGATTAGTAATTTCTGCTCTACAACTAATCCGGGTGCTAGCTTTGCCTGTTTTACTACTGTTCTTTCTGTTGTTTCTGTACCTAAGACTGCTACACAAGCTCTTAAGCATACTGCCTAGCATCAAGCTATGTAAACTGAAATGGTTGCTCTTCACGATTGTCAGACTGGGATCTGGTTAATCGCCCTGAAAACTACCTACTGTTGGTTGTCGTTGAATTTTCACTGTTAAATACCAGCCTGATGATTCAATTGAATAGGTGAGTAGCAAAGGTTATACTCAAACCTATGGGGTTGACTATTTTTAAACTTTTTCCCTTATTGCCAGACTTAATTCTGTATGAGTGCTTATATTTGTTGTTATGAATAATGATTGGCCTCTTTTTTAGCTTGATGTTAAAAATGGCTTCCTATGTGATGACTTGCATGAGGAAGTCCACATGGAGCAACCACCTAGTATTGTTATTTGGGGGGTGTTTCAAAGTTTGCAGACTCTGGAAAGTGATTTATGGCCTAAACAAGGTTTTAAAAAGCGCGAAGCAGGAAGCGTACGGTTGGGACCTTGTAGCCGATTAATCGCCAAGCGGGCGATTAAGCGGGCGCTTTTTAGAAAAGCGGATTTCCAATAACTTTTATGCAAAATTACATACATATGTATATAAATATTATATTTTTGAAATTTTTATACATATCTAAACATTGTACAAGACAATATAAAACACCCAAATAGTTTAGAATACAACTATACAACAATGATTGTATCTATATAATATAGTAAACAATATACTTGTCATAGATAAAGCAACCTGCACATAAAATAATAAGTGTATATACAAGATGAAACAACAATTTTGTATCATGTTTACATAGCGAAATAGTAAATAATAAACCTATCATGGTTAGCTAACAAACATATTGTTACATTTGCACATCATCAAATAGTCATACATTACAGCAGTACATTTAATCAAAGTATGCATTCTAAATTAGATAATAGTTACCTATAATTCACTTGGATACATCACAAAAGTACCATATCATTACAGCTTACATACAAAGTATGCATTCTAAATTAGAACTAAGTATATCATAGAACATTTAATGTATGCTAATTTAATATATTATAGTCAATACTCAATGTGGCATATAATGTACTTAATGTTATATGCTTACAGCAGTTTTTCTTAAAAAAACGGGAAAAAAGCGGGGAAAAACGGGAAAAAAGCGGGCAAAAAGCGGCCACTTTTCTCAAATTTGCTTAAGCGCCGCTTATAGTACATTTTAATCGTCCAACACCTTGTGGCGCTTAAGCGGCCGCCTAGGACGATTTTTAAAACACTGGGCCTAAAACAAAGCCCACGAGCTTGATTTGAGGATTTGAGCCAGATTCTTCTAAAGTTTCAATTTCAGCGCTCACATTCTGATCACTCTATTTTTATTAAAAAAATAGTTCTGGACTTGTCATTCTAATTGTCTGTGGATGACATAATTTTTTCTAGCAGTGATACTAAATGATATCTAGAATAACACTTTGTTACTAAAGATCTTGGCAAACTCAGATACTTCTTAGGGATTGAAATCTCAAGATCTTTGTCTGGCGTTTGTCTTTCATAGCGCAAATATGTTCTAGATCTACTAACAGAAGCAGGCATGCTTGGTACTAAATCTGCTAGCACTCCTCTAGATCCCAATACCAATTGGGGTAATGAATTTTCACCACCCTACCCTGATAACCACCAATAGAGAAGATTGGTCAATAAGCTTATTTATCTTACTATGACCAGAGATGATATTATTGTTGTTGTTGGACTTATCAGTAGTAATCTGGATAAACCTCGACAATGTCATTGAGATGTTGTTTGTCATATCCTTAAATATTTGAAAACTTCTCCAGGAAAAGGATTATTGTATCGGAGAAATGGACACTGCAAACTCACTGCTATTCTGATTCTGATTATGCCAGTAGTAGATGTGACAGGAAATCTACCTTTGGCTATTGCACCTTTGTTGGGGGAATCTAGTTACATGGCGCAGTATGAAGCAGACGGTGGTTGTTCAGTCTAGTGTTAAAGTAGAATACAGAGTTATGGCTCATACCGCTTGTGAATTAATGTGGGTCCAAGGACTCAAGGAATTTGATATCTCTGATTCTGCTCCTATTCCCATGCACTGCGACAATAAAGCCTCCATTTTTATTGTCAGAATTCCCACTTCTCATGAGCACACCAAGCATATCGAGGTGGATTGCCATTTTGTTCGCGAATCCATTCTCTCTCGTCGCATTTAAACTCCTTATCTCCGGATAGAAGATCAGGTTGCTGACATATTTACCAAGATACTTCCAAGAATCGCTTTGCTACACTAGGGGACAAGTTGGGCATGTTTGATATTTATGTTCCAGCTTGAGGGGGAGTATTAGTATATATGCTTTATGCATTATGTTTTATTGTGTGCTTTATACATGTCTTGTCTTTAGCTTTTATTTTATCCCATATTGCCTCATTCTATTTCTCACTCTCTTATCCTGTAAAAGAGAGTGCATTGTGTTTGTTTTAGACACATCAAATAAAGGTTTTCTCATTCTATAACTACTATAGTCACGCAGAGAGGCCTATGGCATGATGGGCGAAATTAGTTCTAAGTGTTGTATTACCTGGGATCAAACCCCAATTACTTCTTCAGAAGCACCTGCTCATGTTCACCAAGTCACTCCTTGTTGGCAGATAAAGAGATTGTGAATGGAATTGGGCAAGAACAATACCCGGCTAGAGTGGGTTCTCCTTGATTATATAAAGTGTGAACATTTACATAATAGACCCAACAGATAAAGGAAATAAGAAAGAGCTACATGAATAGAAACCATTCTCTAATACTCCCCCTCAAGTTGGAGCATAAACATCATGCATACCCCACTGGGAATTCATATAATTACAAGTTGAAGATGATAGTGGTTTGGTGAATATATCTACCACTTGCTGCCCATTGTGAACATTAGGAGTCTGAATCTTCTTGGAGAGCCCAAATCATGAACAAAGTGGCAGTCCGCCTCAATATGCTTAGTCCGCTCGTGGAGCACCGGATTGTTGGCAATGTGAATGGTTGTCTAGTTATCACACATAAGAGAGATTGGTCTCTCAACAGACACTCCCATTTCAGACAGTAAAGACATAACCCATTGTAGCTCACAACAAGCATGTGCCATCGCTCGATACTCAGCCTCTATGTTGGACCATGCTACAACATTTTGTTTCTTGCTCCTCCAAGTCACCAAGTGTGACCCAAGAACACGCAATAGCCAGAGTAGACCGTCTATCTCCAACATCACATGCCCAATCAACATTAGTATATCCAATAAGCTTCAAGGGGGGGTGCGAGATTTTTCCTTGCAAATTAAGTGAGACCCATCCTTGACGATGCTTTAACATAACATAGAATCTGGATGACTGCCATCCAGTGTGACACCTTAGGCACACTCATAAACTGCCTAACCACTCCCACTGCATATGAAATATAAGGACGAGTAATTGTCAAGTAAATCAATTTCCCTACAATCCCTTTGTACTTTGTTGGATCAGAAAAGTCACTATCATCACAAATAGATGCCTTGGTAGGATAATCCATAGGTGTGGAGACTGGTTTGCACTGTGTCATGCATGTCTCCGCAAGAGGATCTAGAACATACTCCCCATGAAAGAGATTTGTGCCCTTCTTGGAACATAGAACTTCTATTCCAAGAAAACAGTGGAGATTGCCCAAATCTTTTGTCTGAAACTGTGTTTGCAGCCAGCCACTCCTTTTGCCTGAAACTGTGTTTGCCACCAAGCACCTTCAAGCGATCAATGGAACCATCTAGTTCGGAATAACAATATAATCCTAGTTGCAACCTACAATTGACTTCCTAGGAGGAAGATCCACCAAGTCTTAGGTGGAGTTCACATAAAGAGTTGCCATCACATTGTCCATAGCTTGAATCATGTCAGGCTTCTTCTTAACAGGAGCGAGGACCAGTCATAGAATCCAACATAAGAGCAAAGGTGCATGCTATTGATGATAGATGAGACAAGCAACAAACACTCAAAATGGATGGCGAATAGTGTAGGAACGAACACCTTTACGAGTTGTAACTAAAAGGTGAAAGTCTGAAACATACGCATCAAGAGAACTCTCAATAGAAACAGTTACCTCAAGAGTGTCCAACAATGAGGAGTCAATCTGATGGACTGGTGACGCTACATCCTCTTGATGCCCTACTCGCTTGGTGTAAACCAATAAAAAAGGTTCAATGGGTGGAGGTGTAGGTGATGGTGGTGTAGTATGAGCGGCATCTGGAACACTCTCATCACATGGCACATGAAGTGGTGGCTCTCTATCACGCTCAAATATATAGTCGCTCTCAAGAATTTGCTCCCCCTTACTCTGGACAGAGTCACTAAAGAACAGAGTAGACTCGTGAAAAGCAACGTCATCCAACACAAAAGACAACGAAGACGAGGACAATAAAATATGTATCCATTCTGTGTAGGAGAATACGCCAAAAAGACGGTGTGAATTGTGCAAGGAGACAACTTGTCAGTAGTGGATCAAACACATGAACAAATATAGTACAACCAAACACACGAAGGGGAACTGGAAATGATTGTTCATCAAGTTGTAAAATAGAGAAGGGGTGGCTCCATGTAAGACAGAGGGTGGTTGACGGTTAATTAAAAAACAAGCAGTGAGAAGAACATTAGACTAATATTTCTTTGGCACAAACATCTGAAAAAGTAGTGTGTGTGTGCTACATCAAGTAGATGATGATTTTTGCGTTCAACAACCCCATTTTGTTGAGGTGTATGAGGGCACGTCGTTTGATGAATCATACCAACAGAATTACAAAAATTGGAAATAGTCTTTTGAATGTATTCTAGAGCATTATCCTGTACAAAGGATCTTGATATGAGCATCAAATTGAATTTTTATTAATTGATAGAAAGTTGAATGACTGACAAAACTTCAACCCGAGACCTAAGTTTACCCAAGTCATGTGGGAGAAATCAACGATGAAAGATATAATATATCGAAAGCCACTATAACTTGACTATTTAACGGAACCTCAAACATCACCATAAATAAGATCAAAAGGACGCTTAGAGCGCTTCACAGTGCGACTCAAAAAAAATGTGAAGATGCTTGCCTAGTTGACATGACTGACACTCTAACGACTTTATGGATGCTAAGCCTAGAACAAACTTTTGAAGACTCTACAAAGACGGATGCCCATAGCAACAATGTCATTGTAAGTGAGAGCAGCTGAAAACGGTAAATGCGGCAGATGGAATCTAGCGAGTCGGGCGATCATCTTCAAAAAAATAGAGATCACCTTTCCTAATTCCCCTACCAATCGTCTTCCAACTCCTAGGATTCTGTAACACAAAAAAGAGTCTCTAAATATTACCGAGCATTTCAGAGAATCAACCAGCTTAGCAACAGACATTAAGTTAAAAGGAAACTCTAGTACATAATGTACAGACCGTAAAGTCAAATCAGATGATGCTTGTACAGACCCATAAGCTTGGATCCTCCTGATAGACCCATCAACAAGAGTCACAGAAGAATGCGGGATATACGAGTCAGAAGAAAGAAGCATAGATCGCACACCTGTCATATGCTGAGAGACCCAGAATCCACCACCCATGTAGAAGACGGATGGGAGGCAGCAAGCGGTCTCTCCTAATTACATGTATCTAAAACCAGATTAACAGAGGAGCCAGGGGAAGCATATTGGGTTGCCTAAAGGAGACGATCATACTCTTTCTTGGAGATTGTACCATCTGATTGTTTAGAGGTTCCAAATGCAGATTCTTTGAGGGAGTAGATGTGTAATATGCAGCACCAATGGGGGGTCGACCATGCTTAGAATAGCATTTTTCCTTTGTATGTCCTAGTTTCCCACATAACGTACATATCTCCCCAGGACGATTGCCCCGTCCTCGACGAGCACCTCGTTCAATTCCTTTAGCGGCAGCAGCAAGAGAGGCATGATTTTCATAGGGTTGTCCTCTTAAAGTAGCAGAAAAGACTCAAAGGAAGACTGTTGAATCCTCACAAAGGCTTCTTCAAGACTTGGCATTTTATTTGTGGCAAGGATAACACTCCTAGCTAAAGCACATAAGATTTAATCCAGATAGGAATCTTCTTATTACTAGATCTCTATCTTTCATATGATCACTAATCTTCAATCGATGATACAAACTGAGTTCCTGAGAGATGGATCTTATAGCACCAAAATAATCCCCTAGAGAGCGACTATCTTGTCTTTCTGCAAAGAGACGCTCATAGACAGTATAGAGACGGAGAGCATTCTTCTCGTGAGAGAAGTTTTTCTATGCAGCTTTCCAGATTTGTTTGGTTGTGGAGTAGAACATAAACCTAGAAGCAATCTGGGGCTCCATGCTTTTCCATAACCAGGACTTCACCAGTCCATTGTGTTTCCGCCAAGTAGAGTAGTCTTTGCTAATTTCATCAAGAGGCTTCGAATCAATAATGCCCACCTTCTCTCTAGATTCAAGAACAATATATATAACATTCATCCAGACAAGGGATGAGATTTCGTCGGTATCGGCGGTATACCGGTCGAAATACCGATACCGACCGGTACCGGTACAGATACGTGCAATTCTGCCGTTAGGATCGCATTTTTCGGCATACCGGTGGGTATACCGCCAATACCGCCAAATTTCGAGGGTACCGGTGCAAAATGCACCACTAACACCTCGGTACAGGGCGGCACGGGCGGCATACCGCCCCGACAAACCGATATTTGCGAGCCGTCTTCTGCTGCTGCTGTTTGAAGAGGAAAAACTTGGAGAATTTGGGCGATTTTCAAGATTGGAGCTCAAATCAGCCCCAATTAAGGTATGTTTACTTAATTTCTTGCATTTCCCATCATTTCCAACCTCTCCCCTCTCTTTTCTCTTCTTATAATTCTATTCTCACCTAAAAAAATCACCAAATACCCCTAAAATCCTAGATCTACTCCAAAATACTTATGATTGATGTTATTTATCACTAGATCTATGATTATATTATATAGATCTACTGATTTATCACTAATTACCTCACTAATAATTAACATTAACATGTTATTTCATTAATTAATAGTAATAATACAATTAGTACCATTAATAATATGTATTTAATTTAGGTTTAGTAGAAGAAGTTCTATCAAAGACTAACATGAACATATATAAACAAAAATATACCCAAAATATCTAAATAATTCGTATTTTTTTATTTATAAAAATGCTGAAAATAAAAAAAACGTTTTTTTTTATTTTTTTTCTTTAGAATTGTGTGTTAATGTTGTATAAGATAAAACTAGCATGTGGAAAGCATATCACTTGTCTTTATAATTAGTAAATATCATGTTTTATAATTTTAAAAATAATTTCAGACTTTATTTATATTTAAAAAATAATTATCTTCAAAAGAAAAATCTTTAAAAATCTTGTGTTTGATTCTATAATTACAAGCAAGTATCATACATTATAAAATATCGATTTTGATTCTACATTACATAAAAGAAACCGATTTTGTTCACTTAATGGCTTATTTTTATTTGATATTAGTATTGTGAATAGAGAATAGACTTAATAGTTAATGCGACAATGTACATTTCTTACTTGTACTTTTTTATTAAATGCTAAGTTACTAATATCATTTGCTTTGCTTGTTTGTCTTTGTCTTTTTCAGTGTTGACTTTTGAGTTTTGAGAAGATGTCTTCTTCGTCTTCAAGTGACGCTGAGGGTGCGGCTGGTCATGCATCAAAGGATGTGGATTTTGCATGGAGTCACTGCAAGCCTGTACTTGGGTCTGGGAATAGGGCAAAGATTGTCTGCAACTACTGTAAGAAAACACTTGGTGGTGGAGGAATTACTAGATTCAAGCGTCACATTACTGGTGGTGACAAGAATGTGGCAATTTGCACGAAGTGCCCTCCAAGTGTTAGGGATGACTTCAAGAAACTGATGGGTGCAAAGAGGCAAAAACAACAAAAGTTGAAGCAGGTTGAAAAGACTTACACAGATACACTCTTTGATGTTAGGGCCACAGGTTCTTCTGCTGAATCAGATGATGATATTGCATATCCTCCAGGATGTGATACTGCTTATACACGTCATATGTATAGGCGTGCTCTCAGAGACGCCCGCAAAAGTGAGTGGGATAGGGAGGAGGCAGCTCGGCTTACGAGGAGATATGGACCATCTGGTGCAGGTGGAGGCAGTGGGGCTGCACGTGTCCCGGTTGTTGACTTAGATGATGATGATGATGAAAATCAGCATGCTCAATATAAAAGAAAGAAAGGCATTGATACACTCTTCCGTTCTGCTAGTGCAAGATTGAAGCATTTTGATGAGCCAGGGGTTAGGAAGCCTGATGCTAGGCAAAAAACCCTAAAAGCAATGTTTACTGGTGCGAAAGAGAAGGTAGGCAAGGCAGTGGGTAAGTTCTTCTTTGCTCATGGTATACCCGCACATGTTGCAACCGAACCATATCTACAACACATGGTGGATGTCATAGGGGAGTCGGGTAGGGGTATCAAAGCCCCCACTGCATATGAGTTGATGAACAAGTATCTTCCCAAAGAGAAGAAAGATCTACAGGTATGGATTGAAAGCCAGAAACAATTGTGGTCTGAGTATGGCATCACACTCATGTGTGATGGGTGGACATCTGGAAATAGAAAGCAAATTATTAACTTTCTTGTACATTGCCGTGGATCTACTGTTTTTCTAGACTCTGTTGATGCTTCTGGTGCAGTCAGGAATTACAGTTACATCAAGAATTTAATGAAGAAATACATCAAGCAGGTAGGGGTTGGGAATGTAGTGCAAATAGTGACTGACAATGGCTCTAACTTCAAGAAGGCCGGTGAAAGTACAATGAAGAAATATCCGGTGTACTGGACACCATGTGCTGCCCATTGCATAGATCTGATCCTCAAGGACATGGGCTCAATTGATTACATCAAAAGTGTGACAATTGATGGTAGGTTGATCACAGGTTTCATCTACAACCATTCCTTCTTGTTAAATGCTATGAGGCGATCTGAGTACTGTGGAGGTGATCTAGTTAGACCAGGGGTGACTAGATTTGCAACGAATTACTTGGCCTTGAACTCATTAAAGTCCAAAAAAGATGGACTTAGGAGGCTTTTCAATGGTGTGGAGTGGACCTCCATGAAGGAGCACAACACCCCGGTTGGCAGAAGGATTGAAGAACTAATTGCCAGTCGGGCTTTCTGGGATAAGGTTACAAAGGTGCTGCGGATAATGGAACCTGTTGTCAAAGTGTTGAGGCTAGTAGATGGTGACAAAGCCGCAACAATGCCTTACTTGTATGATGCAATGCAAGTAATGGTGGAAGGTATTAAACAAGCAGCTCCTAGGTCCCATTCACAATACTTGTCAATTATAGACAAGCGTTGGACAGATATGCTTTTGCATCCACTGCATAAAGCAGGTATATAATTTATTTCTTCTAAATTCAGATTTATGTTCTAAGTTTCTAACTCTATAACTTGCTATAAGTTAAATAAATCTAAATCTTATTTCCTTATTTGAAATTGGTGACAGCTTACTATCTGAACCCGAGGTTCCAATACTCGCGAAAACTGGGCTTAGATGCGACTCTAATGTCTGCTGTGAGAGATATAACTAACAAATTCTTTACCTCTACTGAAGAGCGGACCATAGTGATGGATGAGGTATATAACTAAATATATTACATACATAACAAATTCTTTACCTCTAGGTCCTCTACTGAAGTTTGTTCTTAAATATTTTTGCAGTTGCGACAGTTTCGTGAAGGCCTCGGTTGTTTTGGTCATCCAAATGCAGTTGCCGACCGTGATCAGGGTGATCCTTGTGAGTGGTGGGTATGGAATGGAACGGGTGCCCCCCATCTAAGAAAAGTGGCTGTTCGTATTCTTTCTCAAACAACATCTGCAGGAGGTTGTGAAAGAAATTGGAGCACTTTCAATTTAATTCACTCAAAGAGAAGGAACAGGTTGGGGGCAGACAGGCTAAGAGATCTGGTATATGTTCACTACAACATGCGGTTGAGGGCTAGAGCAATACGAGATGCCAACTACAAAGAAGTGGATTTTACTGTCGTCCACGATCCCATTGACACCGCATACACATTCAACCCATCCAGGCGTAGAGGCATAGAAGAAGTTGATGATTCAGAAGATCCTTTAGAGGAATGGATGAATGAGATAGGTCGTCCCATTCTTGATAATCTAGATGCTCGTCCAGATCCATACATAGAAGAGCAGTTTGAAGGAGATTCTGATACTAATGTTGACCAAACTCCACCTGAAAGACTTGAGCCTGAGCCTGAGCATGAAAATGTTGATATGGAGATCAATAGAGCAGTAGAAGAAGCATTGGGTAGCACAGAGTCTCCTTCTTCAAAAAATACATCTGGGTCAAAATCAAAATCTGATAATGATGGTGGCAATGATGGCGGCGACAGTGAGCGCTCTCTTGAATATCCTCCTACTGTTGATCCTCAGTATGATGATCGTCCTTATGTTACGACAGCTGCACCTCCTCCTCCTCCAGCAGAAAAAGAATATCCCATGCGTGAAAAAACTTTTCAAAGGAGGAAAACTCGAACCGGCAAAGACTACAGTGGTGTTGCACCACCTCAGGCTACAGGCTCCTACGGCTACAACAATGATCGTTATTCTGATATTGCTGATTCACTTAGCAACATGAGTATTTCAGGTTCTGATTCTCAATCTCAACATGATTCAACATTGGGATTTGCCGATATGCTATTTGGGCAACCATACCCATCTCACTCTCAATATGGGTATTCTGGATATCAAAATCAGCCACCACCACCACCGCCACAACCAGAAGTAGAACATCATGTTGGATATACCTATACAGCAAATGTCTCAGGCCCACATGGAAGTTATCAGTACAACTCCCTTGCATTTTCTGAGGATGGTGGGCAAACATGGAGTGGTGGTCATTCAGTTCTTCCTGTTTCTCCAGTCCCAATACTTCCTATGGCTGTGCCTGTAGCTATTCAACATATTCCTCAAGGAAGTGAACGTCCACTCACTCGAGCTCCTCGACCTACATCTCCAAGAAAGGCACAATATCTCAGAGATTTAGAACAACATTTTCCAAAGATTGGGATGATGCAATTTGTCAACGATACTGTCTATGAGGAGCATGTGACTACATATAACCAACTTTATAGGATGCACATGTCATGGGCGGAATATCTCAATAGTATCAACTCATTACAGTATGGACAACCTGCGCGCCACTCAACATACAACTGATGTGAGTTGGTAAGTAAATATGTTATTGATATGTTGTAAATTGTATACAGTTGCATAATTGTGTATATTTAAGTTTGTGGATTGTGCTAGTAAAATTTCATATCTGAATTCCTACGTTTTGTCATCGAAATCCTTCATCGAAATCCCAACGAAACAGGACAGGTTCCTTACCTCCCACATGATGGACCCCCCCTACCCCACATCCAATATAGAATTTTATTGTATAAAACGATGCATTTAGGTGTGGAGATTACACCTGTAAAATTTCATATCTGAATTCCTATGTTTTGTCATCGAAATCCTTCATCGAAGTCCCAACGAAACAGGACAGGTTCCTTACCTCCCACATGATGGACCCCCCCCCCTACCCCACATCCAATATAGAATTTTATTGCATAAAACGATGCATTTAGGTGTGGAGATTACACCTGTAAAATTTCATGAATTAATTCGTTCATTTTGGCGTCGATACGGCCAGGATTGCATCTGTCGGTATTTCCGTCGGTATACCGGTAAATACCTATTTCCAAGCTGTCGAAACGGCGTCGGTATCGGTCACCTCGTTCCTTGCATCCAGAGAAGATAATTTTGTGAATTAAGCTTCATAGAAATTATCTGAGATTGATTGTTCTAGACAATCGTCGCGGAAGCAGCTACTTTTTGTCTCCCATAGTGAGATGGGATCAAGAAAGAAAAACAGCAATTAAGGTAGTTGTCGGCAAAACACATTGTGTTTGGAATTTACACGCTGTGTTGAGATGTCAACATGCCTTGTCGGTTGGCGAAGACAGATGACAGGCTTTCTGAATTCCTTCGACAGACCATGTGGATAGGTGACACGCTGTGTGACCGCCGGAGGTGTAAACACTAGCGGTCGTCGACACGTCGTGTCACTTAGAGGACACGCTATGTACCCTGTGATACGAGCGAGAATCTGCGTCATCAGGAAGATTTATGGACTGCAACACGCCGTGTTGGATGGACAACTCACCGTGTCGGCGGCCACTGGTGCAAATCTGGATGGGAATTAGCTCCCTCAAAGAGATAGAAGACACCGGGAAAATGCACCGGGGAGGTGACAGCAATCAACATCGTCACCTACTGTCAAAAGACAATGTGAAGCTCAAGCACCAACAGCCCCTAAAGGACTTAGCACTCATCCACGTACGAGGACTATGTGGAGAGGAAACAACGAGAGGGAAGTTGTTCCTCCTCTCTAGTGGATAGAACAAGCGGTTCTCCTCCTCTCCTTCAAGCAGCCATCGCTCTTTGGTGGAGAGGAATGGAGACTGACAGGCAGCGACTGCGAAGCTGGCGGTAGAGGCGCCTGACAGTGGTGGGGGCGACAACGGCGGTGGAGCAGAGAAGGAAAGGATAGAGAGAGAGGAGGGGGGAGGTGCGGCCGGCGGCTAGGGTTGTAGCCCTAGAACGTGCTCTGATACCATGTGAATGGAATTAACCTGAACGATACCCGGCTAGACCAGGTTCTCCTTTATTATATAAGGTGTGAACATATACATAATAGACCCAACTAGTAAAAGAAATAAGAAAGAGATATATTAATAGAAACTATTCCCCGATAGAGATATTCGAGGGTTCATTTGATGCTGGCAATCTATTCTCTAGATTGCAATTTGCAAGTAGATTGTTGAGCAAAAAAATCGGTTTGGTGAGATAGAGTAAAAATAATTTCAGCATCATACAGAAATAAATCCAAACATAACATATAAGGGAGCGAGCATTTAAATTTCGACAAAGTTTTCCATTTGCATAGTGGGCAGTAAACAAAATGGTTCGCTTGCCGATAGGCCAAGATTTACTTGAAACTTCATCTTGTCAATCGACAAACCATGCAAATCAACACAAATTTTGTCGAGATATTATATTCTGTACATGTAAATAGTTATTCTGGGTTCTGTTACCCTGATTTGATAATTCTATGTAAGTGTGTATTGCTGTAACTGAATTTAGTATCAAGCAATATCATACAGCCTACAGTGTTAAATTTATCAGGCAAAAGTTGAAATTGTTGTTATCCAATTAAGTGATTATTCTATGACTATCATGGGTTGGTTGTGTTTTTTATTAATATGAACAATCCTAAAATTCCATATTGACCTATAATTTGTATCAAATTTCCAACATTTTCATGCTATTGATACTTTCACCAAAATCTGAATTAAATATTACAATTTCATAATATTTTTGTCAAAATTTAACATTCATTTCCAAGGGTGGTGAAATCAGCATGTCGAACATTTTAAGTGAGGCTATGTAAATTGACAACCTCGCTAAAGAAAAGCAAGGCATCAAAAGTATCATTCCATTATACTTAAAAAAAGTCTTACTGCATTCAATTGTGCCATTTTGGAAAATATGTTCACAACTATAAGGATGGAGTCATGCCCCTTTTGATCCAAGCCATTAGCGCAATGTATACTCAAAAGTTTTCCCAGGTCATGTGAAACCATAAAAGTAAAAAGTATTCTGCTTTGCGCCTTTGCATTTTGCTAGTGAAATTCAATGTTGGAATTATACCTTTTAGGAAGAGGTCAAGAGAATGGCTAACGGGTTGAAAACAACCAGCGATACCACTGCGTGTAAATTCTCAAACCAAAAAATCTATCTGGGAATGAGGGAACGAAAATTTTGGTACCACTAGGAAATCCATCGCATAGTTAGAACTGGTATTGGTGTCAGGAGTTGTGAGCAAAAGCGAGAAGAAAAGTTTTGTTTAAAGAGATTGAAACCAGCAATCACAATGGTCATAAATAATGAATATGCATGAGAAAACGACTTAGCAAATCAACCTGTTGGAACTGAGCATAGGCTAAAGAAAAATTCCTGAAAATTGATTAACAATTTACTAGTGTTTGAAATTTTCAAGTGTTAACGGTCGAGAAAATGTAATCATAGAGAGAGATTGCTTCCAGCTCCAGTTTTAATTCTGTTCTCATGGTTTTTCCTACATACTTTCTTGTCATCCAAAAATCATAGTGCAAGTGGTTTGCATTCAATCATGATTATAATATCATAATGCAAACAGGAAAAAGTGCACAAATATCCTCCATTTTCAAGGATCTATAGACAGATTTTTTTATCATTTCTAATCATTGACAATCATAAAAAGCCAGCCCATAATGTCACTGAAGCACTAGAACACCTCTCATGCAAAAGGACAGAGAATGAATTTTCCATGAGAGTGTGCATTGATACTTACTGTAAGAACGGACATAAGCACTGACCAGTAAATCGTC